>OY757918.1:4842870-4935370 GCA_963585895.1 Sepioteuthis lessoniana | reverse complement strand
GCACGATCTGAGAGAGAAAAAACACCCACAGATCCGAGAACAGTTGGTTCCCACACTAACAAAGATAGGTGCATTCCACGTATTTCTTCGGTCTCAGGAACAGAAGGTAATATTTTCCTCCGCCTTCTAGACGATCACCATAGCCGTTGATACTGTTACGTCAACTTGAAAGTGAATGATGTCAAAAGACTGGATATCAAAATGGGAATATACATCACCTCCAAACATATCCTAGAAAATGGTACTCATCAAAATTTTCAGGAGGATAAGATCTAATGTGACTTTAACTGACCTTCAAGACTAGTGCTACTACTATTTAGCAAAACACATAGCTAAAACTATAAAAATAATCCCAGATGAACTAATCCTCCAAATTGTATCTATCCTGTTGTTGGAGATTAAAATACACTTAGAAAGGAGTGTCCTGGCTATGACACTAAACTATATTTAATGGTGATACTCCAGTTTTTGTAGAGTGTCCCTTAATTGCCATTATCCCCAGGTCCACTCTGAGACGGTGTGGTCCACTATTATAAGATACAAATAATTACTTGAAACATAATTATTTGTATTAGATAAAAATATTTGGTTTTGAATTATTGTGTGTAAAAAGAAGTACGCAAAAATGTTTATATAAATGTATAATAAACGCGATTCCCGAACCTTTAAGCATGGAATAACCGTAAATGGTTTGACATACCATAAAAATCAACCAATCAATCAATCATATTTCTTATTATAACTGACTTTTTAAATCAATGCTTTGTTTCAAACGCGATTTGTTTCTGCTACCAAAATATTCTCAACATCGTTATTTGCTGATACAATCTCCACCAGGCAACAGACATCTAAATGGTGAGGAGTTATAAAGTATATCAGACATCTGCTATTCTTTTGATTTGGGGACAGTCTTAATTTAATCTTTTACTGATATTAAATTTGTTCATAGAGACACAGACAGTCTAAACGCAAGACGTCATCTGACAAGCTGACCAATTTTATTCCATTTGTCTGAAAAGATGGAACAAAGATATGACAAGAAAATAATTATTTGATATCGAGTTGTGAATGTCGGTCCTGGAAATTTTGCCAAAACAAGGGGCAGACGTATTATGATGATATGAAAGAAGCAATTAAAAATCTTTTTAAAATAGTGAGAGAAGATAGGCTTAACTTTGCATAAAGCAGTAGGCCGAACAAAGTTGATTAATGGCCGTCGTTAAGATTTGTAAATAGCAGAAAACAAGCCCTACTGAAGGAATTTCAATTTATATGAATTTCAAGTAAATTGAAGTCGTAAACTCAGGTTAAACACAGAAATATATTTTTGTTCGAACTTCAGAATTAATTAAATGCATTTGTATAAACCAAAAAGAAAATAATTTCAAATTTACTAAGAATACTTAACAAGCAATGATTTAAATCTTGATCTTTTATTCAGCCAAGAATTGTTCATCAATAACAAATAATAGACGGGATGTGTTCAAAAAGTATCAAGTTGAAGCTGTATTTACCAATAGAGAAGTGAAAAACGAGCAAAACGTTATTTTTTTCGAAATAGTCCCATGTACACTAGGCCAATTTATTTCAGTGAGTTTTTGATTAGTTAAAGCAACTTTGAAACTCCTAATCTTGATATAATCTGAAGCTGCTTCGTTATATTTCTAAAAGCTTCAATACTTCAGAAATCTTGCCAACAGAAAGACGGGGGCATATTATGATAATACAACAAAAGCAATTAAAATCTTTTTATACTGGTAAGAGAAAAGAAGTATATTCTTACATCAAGATGTAAATTCTTAAGCCAAACAAACAATGATTGATGGCTAACTCAAGTATTTGTAAAATAGGCAGATGAAAAATAACCATACGGGAGAGATTTGAAGTAACGTAAATTTATGATACGAAAATTGAAGTAATGTACACATTTTAACGCAGAAATATATTTCTGTGAGGATATTTAAGTAGATTAAATTAATTTTTTTCAATAAAACAATTACGAGGTGCATACGATAAATTTGCAGACTTTTTTCGTGTGGGCATTCAAAATTGTCGTAGACTCTTGAAAATTCAGTATGTTATTGCTATACAATAGGGTTTGGGTTAGTGTTAGGGTTACTATATTGAGGTTTTAAGGGAGTTCAGGAAGAGATTCATTGGGAAGAGGCCAGTACCCTTCAAATCGGGTCGGTAGCATTTCCAGCAGGACAATGCACCTGTCCACTACTCCATCCTTGTCACAGACTATTTGACCAAGATGGGCATCAAGCCAGTTCCTCACCGTCCCTATAGTCCAGACCTTGCTCCCTGTGACTTTTGGTTATTCCCTTAGCTCAGAGGCTGTCGTTATGAGACAATTGAGGAGATGAAAGAGGCTATGACGAAGGTCATTGACACGCTCACACAAGAGGACTAACAATGGGGCCTTCCAGAAGTTGTTAGAACGGTACAACTAGTGCATTGGAGCCGGAGGAGATTACTTCGAAGGGGACTAGAGTTTCATGTGTGTACTATCAATAAAAGTGCCCATACGAAAAAAGTCTGGAAACTTATCGTATGCACCTCGTATGAAAAGATTTTGAGACCAATTCAAGGCCTTTAATGCTTTTATTTTTTGCTTATTTCTGTAATATCAATCTTCGTGAATAACTTTATGCCAAAGCGATTCGAGTAAAAGAAAATTAATAATACTATTTAACGCATAGCTGTGGGGATAAGAAGGTAGAAAACTTTCCAAAAGGTATTAGTCTGAATGTGAACGTAACCATTTATGATGATTCTTTAAATGCCTTAAAAGACTCAAGTAAAAACTCTTGAGAAACCTTGGCATAAATACTCATCAACGGAGCAAAAATACTTCAGAAAAAGAAATAATTAGTAATGAGACAGAGTAACAACATGTTTGATAATATTCAAAAGTGTTATTCAATAAAGCCTAGTAACCATGTAACTGGAGGTTTTGATAGGAGGTGATCATCTGGTTGCCTAAATTACAACAAAACTATAAACGGGGAAATATTTTTAGACTTGTTACAGATATCTAATAATTAGCTAATTATCAACTATAACTATTATTACAAGCAATCAATGATTATTTCTTAATGAACAGAAAGCAAGTGTCCTGGGTATGCCATTAAACTACATCTGATGATGAGGCACCAGTTTTGGAGTCTGGGGAATGTGGACTATCCCTTCATTACCATTACTCCCAGTTCCACTCTGACCTAGAGTGGTAGTACCTGTTATGCTCCGAACTATTGGTGAAATGGAATTGTTTAATCTTTTACAAGGGATTATTATCATTAGTTATTTGAAATTATACCGCTGTGTGCAAGTTATTCGTATGAGATAGGAATTCTTGATAAATTGAATTACTAATGTTAAATAGCATTTCTCGAAACCATTTTACTAGGAAAACAAATGATTAATGTTAAACAGAATTATTTGTGTTAGATAACAATGCTTGAAATCATTTAAATGTGGGAAAAAGGTGATTAATATTACATTAGATATGAATACTTCATAAATAGAATTATTAATGTTAATTAGCAATACTTGAAACCAATTAAATATGTGAAACAAATGAGCTCTAAATCGCGTAAAAATAAAGTTACCAATAAATGATTCACTTTCACATTCCTATATATATATATATATATATATATATATATATATATATATATATATATATATATATATATATATATAAACAGGATTTAATAATAAATAATCATCAACGGTGGATGCATTATTAAATCAAACAATCTAACTGAAAGCCTAGAAAATCAACGTGTATAAATCAGTAAGAAAGAGATTTCAACTTTTACTCATTAACAAAGCAGAAAATATCTTAGGAGGAAAAGAAATAATGAATAATTAGAACTCGATAAACCAGAAGTTTGATAAGGGAAAATTTCATTAAACAATTTTTAAAATCATATTTAATCTCTTAAATTTCACATGTACATAATTTGTCGTAACTTCTATGAATATGAAGAAAATAATTTTGCAAAATTTTAAGACAACTTCAAGATATTTAATGTTGATTCTTTAAATGCCATAAGAAATTCAAACAATAATTCTTGAAAAATGTAGTGGGACTCTATCATCCCATGATTTTATCTGAAAATTGTATGAAAATATTTATGGAACTTATAGCCAGTCGTATGTTTTATCCGTCGATGGTTTTTTTTATTAGTGGATGGAACTTAATATCTATAGTTTTTGTTTGAAGATTGTATTTGAAATAATCATGGAACTTATAAGCCAGTAGTATGTTTTATCTGTTTACTGTTTTATTCAATAGAAGGAACTTAGAGTGAGTCGGAATGTTTTTCTCTACAGTTTGAATTTTAAAAATTCATGGGACTTAGAGTCTGTCTCATGTTTTCTCTGAAAGTTGTATTTAAAGAATACATGGAAATTACAGTGAATCTAATTTTTTCTCTAAAGATTGTATTAGATAAAGACGTGAAACTTGCAGTCTGTCTCATGTTTTCTCTGGATATTGTATTTAATATATTCATAGAGCTTATTGTCAGTCGTATGTTTTATCTGTCTCCTGTTTTTTTTATATATAGAGATTGAACTTAATGTCTATGATATGTTTTATTTGAAGATTGTTTTTTTAGATATTCATGGAACTTATAGCCAGTCGTACGTTTTCGCTGTCGATTGTTTTTTTTATTAATATATGGAATTTTGTCAGTTGCATGTTTTATTTGAAGATTATAGTTAAAATATTCATAGAACTTCTAGTGATTAGAATAACATGAGAATTAATGACAATATTTATTTATTTGATTATGACATCTTAGAAGGAAGAAGCAGGTTTTTTTGAATAGATGTGGATTGTCTCTTCACCGACCGGTAACGTATCCTGATAATCTCTTGGCTTCTGAAGCGTTCAAGTCGTAATTCTAACCGTGTAAAGCTAAATCCCACCAGATGAAATCCATGTCACCCACCCTAAAATCTCCTTTGGTACTCAGTGATGAGAAGACATGCCATTGTTTCAATTTTTCGCTTCAAGAATTTTCGAAATATTTATTTTGTACAAAGATGACAATCATAGAACTCAAGAACTTTATTCCAGACTTTTGAAGAATTCAAATAAGTTCCTGAATAGAGAAAATGTTACATGTTCAGTTACTATTTGACGTAACAATGTTAAAAAGAAAAACTTTGGAAAATATTGTAAGAGATATTATGGTTTAGATTTTTCATGTCTGTGTATTCGCTGAGCCCCAAAACGCAGGCTCTTTTGGGTCAAAACTTCACAAGCTATATTTAAATCAAATTAAAAATCATAAAATGTTAATTTTTTAAAATTTTAAAACTAGCAATAAACAATTCGAAATATCTGTCTCAAAAAAGCAAAACCTTCTTTCATCTCTTATAAAGTAAACTTTATTATCTATTAGTCATTTTCTGTGTTTTTATTACATTCGTTCAACAATCTCTTGGTTTCATTTGTATGAAGATCAAATGCATGATAGTTATTGGTGTTTTTTATGTCACACTCTTTAGTTTTAGGTGCCTTAGTAAAAGGTATATATTCTGAATTAAACTAAAAAGAAGTAAAAGTACTTCTTGCAAAAAGCGAAAAGAAAGAAATTGAAGCTTGAAGAATTGTCTAAAGAAATATACATATACAATTGTTTTACAGCTGTAGAAAAAGACATCTGATATTTGATTATCGAAAGGATTATTCTCCCTAAACTCTATATCTGTAGTAATTACATCCATCTATCCAACAAAATATTGTTCACACACACACACACACACACACACACACACACACACACACACACACACACACACACCATATATATATATATAAACAATAAATACTAAATAAAAACAAATATAAAAATGAATATGTCTTCGGAATTCAAAAGAAAAATATTTTTTATTGCTAAAGTAAAAGAAATTTTAAAAAAATCCGATCGTTTGCCGATTTGGGAGAGAATGAATATAAACGGCACTTTTAGTCAGTACACACCTACGATATGCAGTAAACTAGAGGTTCCCATTATAAGAAATATGCCGTAATAACGGATGCATTTCATATAAATACATTAGTTATTTCGAGCTCGTTATAAACTTTTCTTTTGAATTTTTTTTCTTCAGATTTCTGAGTTACTTTCGTTGGCATAATTTTAAAATCTTACAAATTTTTAGTTTTTAAAACAATGAGTTTCTTCCAAGCAGCGTTCGTGTCGATACTGCTATATGGATGCACTACATGGACGCTAACTAAACGTATGGAGAAAACGCTTGACGGCAACTACACAAGAATGCTGCGAGCAATATTGAACAAGTCCTGGAAGCAGTACCCCACAAAGCAGCAGCTGTACAGCCACCAACCACCCATCACAAAAACTATCAAATTTAGACGAACTGCTGGAGAAGTAGGGACAAACTCATAAGTGGTGTACTCGTGTGTACCCCTTCACATGCACGAGCAAAGGCAGGATGACCAGCTCGAACTTACATACAGCAGCTCTGTGGCGATACAGGATGTAGCCCTGAGGACCTGCCGTAAGCAATAGACGATAGGGAGGGTCAGGGATATCCGCGCTGATGGCGTGACATGATGATGATGAAGAGTTGTCCATCAAAGTATTGTGCAGGTTCCTAGCTGCTTGATTTCACTGATCTCACCGGAGCTGGAACTTTTACCTAGATTTGACCATAAACCAGTATTAAAGAAGAAACTAATCTCTGATTATAATCTTACTAGATTATTAAACAAACATGACGGTAAAACGTTTTTATCATTAAATCATGTTATTTAAACTAATTTTGATACAAGGAGAATGTAAAGTATTATTTCTAATTCGTACACACTAAAATCGTTTACTAAAATGTTAAATTTAATACGAGATATATTTTCTCAGTTTAAAAAATATATTATTAAACGAACATAGAATAAAAAAAAAATTTCTATTTTGCACACACACACACACACACACACACACACACACACACACACACACACACACACACACACACACACACACACACATTTTGTTTTTTTATTTATTTAGACCGTAGAATATTTTTGAAAAAGAATTTCCAAGAAAAAACACATGAAAATTATTCATTTTAACAAAATTTGCATGAGGCAAATTTTAAATACCTTTATTGCAATAAGTAAAATAGAACATGGTAGCAAGATTTTTGCTTGCGCAATTGTGGTAAAATCCTTTTAGAGAATAAAGCAATTTCCAATCTAATTTGGTAGTCCTGATAATTAAGTGTTTCTGATAAGCCAAAGTAAAAAAGAATGTGGCAAGTGTGTGGAAATATTATTTTATGGCATATCAATAATTGTGAGTTATCTAAGCATAAATTCAGTGATATATATATATATAGAGAGAGAGAGAGATAGAGAGAGAGAGAGAGAGCGAGAGAGAGAGAAAGAGAGAGAGAAAGAGAGAGACAGAGAGAAAGAAAGAAAGATTTGTAAGCAAATACTTAGTAACTTTATTTTTTGAACGAGTTTGAGCTCAATTGTTTCCACACAGTTAAATGGTTTCAAGAAACCCTATTTAAAACTAATAATTCTATTAAATTGTAATAATTTGTTTGTACACAATTAAATGGTTTTTAACAATGCTAACAAATACTAATCATCTTTATCAACCCTTGTTTGCACACTGTTGAAAAGTTTTAAGTATTGCTATCTAATACTAATAATTCAATTCAATAATAATCTTTTGTTTTACACAGTTGAATTGTTTCAAGTTTTGCAGATGTATGGGTTCAAATAACTAATTATAATAATCCCTAGTAAATAATTAAACAGTTCTATTTGACCCATAGATTGGATCCAAACAGCTTCTACCATTCTAGGTCAGATTAGTCCTGATATTAATGGCAATGATGGGGTACCCCCAGTCTCCAAAATTCAGAAGTGGAGCCTCTGATGAAGTTTACTGTCATACCTAGGTCACTCAAAATTTTTTTAAACGTGATTGACCCCAAGTCACCGCTTCTAGCATTCTTAACATAAAAAAGGATAGGGTGCTTGTTTGTCACCAGAGCAATTTGAAGAATACAGCGAGAACAATCTTATTGGTAACATAAAATGCCGATTGATAGAATCGGGACTCTTCGATCTCCCGTCTAGCCCAGTTAGATTAAAGAGGTGTGTTCCATGTCACGTTACCATTTTGGCATCCAGGTCACGGATCATGCAGCCACTAGTATCCCGTCGTCAAGCATTACGGCCAACAGGTGGCCTCGTTGTGGTAGTGGGGGAATCTGACTCCTTTGTAGAGGTTCAGTAGGCGTATTCTACAGCCTAAGCCGGAACGTGGAAATATTGGGTTGATATGCGTAATAGTATGTACATTTCATTATTCAAGTTCGTTTCCTTCTTGGTTGGGCAAAGAACTTTTCAGAATTCCCTCATTGCATGGGGACTGATCATTATTTTTCTATTATTAGATACCTTTTGAATACAAAACATGGAATATATCTCATTTATAATAATAGTACCGCATTATAACGGATGCTTTTACAAAGAGAGTTTACCGTAATATACATTTACCCAACCCCTTCATCACAGGTAGAATGTGACAAAAGGTAAATTTTTAAGCGGAGTAAAGTTTGTTTGAATTCAGTTTTTCTTCTCCTTGGCTGGTTGCCTAATTAAGGCAATAGAATCCTGTTATTTACCTATAGTTGGTTTTGTTTCTATGTTCTTTGGTTGATTAATAAACCAATTTTCTTAGCCATCCTTGTAGCTGATACTGTTTAACCTATTGCGAGATAGATAATGGAGTTCATTGAATATTAATTTGAAAGTGAGCTTTATTGAACTATAGGAGTTTGAACTCACTACGAAGCTGCAGTCTCGTATGTTTGCCACAAGGACGTGGGAACTTTCCTCATTGTTAAAAGAGAACAAATAGATTCACACCTTTCCTTAAGGCATTAGTGCGAAGTGAAACGCAGACAGCTTCGTTTCGAATGTGAACACCCATCACCGATTCCATTTCATGTTACGATACCCATTAGGTTACTCGCGTTTTCTAACGGTTTTTTGTATTACATGCCATTTTCAATTGGATTGAAAGAAGATTTTTATCACGCAGAAAATTTGTTAAATCTACTATCATTCGTGGCCAAGTTCACCAGCTTCATCCTTAATTTTAATTGTGGATTTGATGTATTGATCGGAAAGACATTGTCCTCGAAGTCAAAACTTGGTTGCCAAGATCAGGATTTACTGTGATTATTAAAAGAAAACCATTTCGAATTTGATATTAAAGGATTAGATTCAGTTTAATCTTTCTAATTACTGTTGAACTCGGTCCATTGTTTTTCTTTCTCTTTTTTGTTATCCAAGCAACTGATTGAAAGTCAAAACGAACACAACCAAAAGCAGCATTAGCATTACAAAGTGGCCCTAATTATGATCAGCATCATTAACCTGGGAAATTGAATCAGTACATAAACAATCACACTCACACATAAAACTTTGTAGTTTCTTATAGAAAATGAAAACGTTTTAATCTAAATATAACACACATACACACACACACACACATACACACACACACACACACACATATATATATATATATATATATAGTACAATTTGTTGGAGACTCAAACTCGGTTAAGTCGTCATAATAGATTTATTTCGACGGAGAATATTACTATACTCTCCGTCTCGTCAGATGACTATTTACATGCTTCTCTATAGTCACAGAGTAACAAGTGTGGAATTACTACTCTGCAACTAGAGAGAAGCATGTAAATAGTCATCTGACGAGACGGAGAGTATAGTAATATTCTCCGTCGAAATAAATCTATTATGACGACTTAACCGAGTTTGAGTCTCCATCAAATTGTACTATATACGCTCTGAATATGAATTTTGTTATACCCCTGCGAATAAATAGAGAACTAACAATAGCCATACATTGAGCACTCTCATAGATTTATATGATTTTCCTCATATATCCTATGTAAAGAATAATCCACACCCACTGTCTTTGGACGCTGACTGGATAATTTTATATATATATATATATATATATATATATATATATATATATATATCACGTGACATAGGCGATACCGAATTAACAAGTCATGGTAATTCGGTATCGCTTATACGTGGCATGAACCAGTGGCCCAGTGGTAGAGTTTCGGCTTCTGCATACTTTGGTTGTTGGTTCGATGTCCAGTGGTGGAGATCACGGTGTGCACTGCTGATGAGACCTAATAAGGTCGAGACAGCTATTCAGTGCTCCGTATGTCACGTGTAGGTGTGTGCCGGATTTTCTTGTCATGGTAATTTCTAACTTAATATATCAATTCCTCCATTCATGATTATATGTATATACGACTACCTACAAAGTCAGGTTGTCCAATTTCGCTGCACTTACTGTACTGAGCACTCACATTTCTCTTAAGATATTCTGTCGGTATTTTTTCTTTTGACTAGGCATTTCGGTGTTGGTTGATTATTTTCAAGCAGTACGAATGCTTTAAGTCATTTCTTTTTTTATCGTATTTTCCCCAGATATGAGTGTGTATAATTTGTTTTTTACAAATTTTATATATATATATATATATATATATATATATATATATATATATATATATATATATATATATATTTGTGATTATTAGTTAAAGTCTGATAATCTCTATTTTAAATATGATATAGGTTCTATCACTGATATTGAGCTCGCTTTATTTATGAATATAGGAAACTACATTATTAATATATGAATATATATTTAGAGGATATATTAATTCATATATAACTAATAAGCCAAAGTTTGAAATTTAATTTTTTTAAACCAACTTCGGGACGAAGTTCTGTCGAATTGTTTCACAAAAAAATTATTTCTAAATGAAAAGCAAAAAAAGTAAATAAATTTTTTTCATTTGAAAGCATCACATAATAATATCACCCTAAAGATGGTTTAAAAAACGAAACATTAAACGTTGGCTCATCATTCATGTGCAAATAAATACGTCTTCTGAATATCTTCTTTATTATATATATATATATATATATATATATATATATATATATATATATATATAGGTGGATGATATAAGGAAATTAAAACATATATTTTCTTGCTTTCGCGATTATTAGGCAATACTACATTTTGAAGAATTCAAGTATTACGAGACAAAAAATGGACTGTAGAAATTTCAGTAATTCTCTGCATTTTAATATAATATAACCAATATGGATTTTTCAAAAGATATCTTTGTTAAGTCAATTATTCTATTGATTTATCGGATATCGAGTTCTGTAAATCTGATTTTGTTTCATATTCCGTACCACTGTACGTAATATTTGCAATTTTTCAGAATACAGTACAACTTGGGAATCACAAAAGTCTGATAGAATTAGTTGCAAAATATAATAATTTTAAATTCTGTCTTATACAGCCTACATGTATTTACTCTGCTATAAAGCACTCTCTGCATGTCTTAAAGATAGCGATATATATATATATATATATATATATATATATATATATATATATATATATATATATATATATATATATCACATAAATAAGTAGAGCATAAATTCTTTGTTGAATGAATTTCTTTAAAAACAAATCAAAGGAATTCGACGACTCAATTTCAAATTCTTGACGCAGCTGTTTGCATTTTACCTTCAGCTAATGTCCTCGTGAAAGGCAGCAATTTATTTCTTTTCAACTATGAGTAAAATAGAGAAAGCAAGGAACTTTATCTTTGTTAAGGCAACCACTTTAAGAGAAAGAAAACTCTGAATTCAACCATATTGTACTCCCCTTCAAATAATCTCGTGTCGCCTTCTGACTGTTGAGGAGGGATCTGGTATATGTACCGTTATACATGAATGATAATTCGGTAAGGTATCGGGACAAACTTGGTGAAACATTTGGCTTAAAAAATGGATCTTATAAATGAAGGGTAAATCAAAAGTCACCTTATATACGGGTTCGACTATTACATGAGTGTATAGAGTTAGAAAATAAGAGGCTATTTGATTGATGAAGTAAATCTCTTTGCTATATTTCTAATTAAGTGAAAAGAAGTAGACAAGAATCTTATTTTCCTAAGATTTTCCTCTTTATAATCTTTCTCTTAGCAATGTTTCAATTTAATTAGTTCATTCATTATATCTATTCTGGAGAAGAAATTTAAGGTTTCATAGTGCGTACTTTTATCTCCAAGCCTAATTTTCTTCATCCTCTGAAAACAAGATTTTTCGGCTCGCTATCACACATCATTTCTAATTCAAAACATTGAATTGCTTTTCTTGATTATTAGGCTTATTCTGAATGTAATGCCAGTCAAATCATTATTCTTTCATTACAAACAGGAGACGTATGTAGTTATATACATATGTATTATAAATTCATGCTTGCAACTTGAATTTCAAACTCAGGGATACAAAGCTCCGTCTGCAAGGCTTAGAATACGATAAATGTATCCCCTGCAGAGGGGTAAGACAGCCGCAAAATGGGTTTCTTAAACTGGATCTGATGGTGAGAGTCCAGATCTGGAGATCTGAGGAATTTGGAGTGTGAATTCATTACTATTACTTCCAGCTTCACTCTGATCTGGAGTGGCAGTAACTGTTTGGGTCAAACAGATCTTTTTAAAAACTATTTTATTCTATAGGATCATGTGCCAAAAATCCAAATCCCTATTATGAAACAAATTCATTAAAAAGTAAAGATTAACGTGATTCCACTCATTTTAGTATCATATATATTTTGATTAACAGTTGGAATTAAAATTTAAACCCACTCAGTCGGCAGGCAGGGAGAACATGCTGACTTTATCCCTTGTAGAAGGGTAATCCCCCCAAAAAATAAGAAGCATCCTGGGTATGATACGAAACCACATCTCCAGATCTGGGGATCGCTAATTAATCCTTGTTCAAATCTGATTCAAAGTGGTAATACCTTTGGGTTAAATAAATTTGTTTAAAAATTATTCGTATTAGATAAATTATTTGTACTAAGAATAGTTACTTGTAGCAACAATTGTTTACTAAGAATTATTGAGAGTTATTTGAAACAATATAACTTTGTACTTACTCGTACTTGTATCGGCTTTCAGCCTGGTCGGGTCGAACTGGCTTCCTTCCGAGCTAGTAATATGTTGCCCATTAAAGAAGATACTTTAGGGTTTGATTGAGAGAAGGGCCCCAAGACCTACCCGGCAAAACGCCCTGTCTGCCGCAGATTTTCAACAGACGCATTGACAGAGCGACTTGAAGCCGCCGGTTGCCGGAACAAACACCTCCTGGATTTAACAGGTTTGAATTCAGAGTTTTCCTTCTCCTAGACTTGTTGCCTCACCAAGGCTGAAGAACCCAGTCTATCCTACTATTCATCCATACCTGGAGGGAAAATAATTGGATTCATACTTTCCCCGAGGGTATTAGTGCTATGTGAAATGCAATTAGTCTGGTCCAGAATTTTGAACTCGTGTCGCCGTGTCCATTTCCTACGACGATAACCATTCATAACTTTGGGCAAACAAATGATTTATTAGATAGAAGTAATTACTTGAAACAATATAATTATTTATTATTATACTTTACTGAATTTAAAATCTAAACAAAAACCATCCCATCATTAGGGATCATAATCCCCTGCAGAATAATAAGACTCTCCACAAAACCCCAGTGTTCTGGCTAGGAATCTAGACTGCGTTTGGTTGTGAGGATCCAGATCCACTCTGACCTGGAACGGTTGTACTTGTTAGGGTTACACCAACCAGTAAATATATCTGATTTCAGATTATTTGCATTAAATCGGAATGCTTAATATCATATAACCGTGTGCAAAGAAAGCTCTTACACAAAAAATCTAAATCTAAACGTACAGTGGATGCATTTTCATAACTTCTTGGTATAAAATAACCCTAGTTGGGTTGACATGCCATTAAACTCAATCAAAGTTCATTATGCTCTGTGAACGAAGCATAGCACGTTAAAAGTAATGTCGTGATGTTGGTCACAATATTCACTAATTATAGGACTTAACTGTTATGTAACTACCAGGATGTAACGGCTACACTTTTGGATCAAAATAATTGTGCATGCAACGGCAAAGTACTGGCGAAAAAGTCTAGTGTAAATAAAAAAAAATTATTCCCCTTATTTAATCCTGGTCAGATAGTTCCTGTAGAATATTATTTTTGGTAACTCGGTATAGTATATTTGGCTCCAAATCACGTAAAATAGTCAACCCTAACACACATTGTAAATGTTCCTCTGAATGTCTTGTGTCCGATAAAAATTTATTCAGTTTAATTGTCGAGAAAAAAGAAGAAAGAACTGTCTATAAATATATGAGCTTCTAAGCATATCCACTATTAAAAAAAAGAAAGCGAACCTTTTGGAAAATCTCTCACATGGCAGGTTCATAGATAAGTAGTTCCTGGGCTTTGTGCAGCCTGTGGGCCGCGTGTTCGAGTCTCCGGACTCACAAAGTTGTTCAATTTCAAAATGGCCTCCACTTGTGACCATGTATTTACGCCACCTCTGAACGTACTTGTCAAATCGACTTCGGAAAAGAAAAAAAAACTTTCGAGAATTGCTTTTTCTTCAATGGCTGCTGTCGATGGCCTCTTCTTCGCTATTTGTCATTAATGCCGACTTCACCCTTTTTTACCCATCTTAACACTTTATTGTCATCCATTGTCGCCTCACGCTACACATTCATTGTCATCCATTGTCGCCTCACGCTACACATTTCTGTGCTTTCTGTGAATGCAGCAGCAGCAGCAGCAGCAGCAGTTTATCTTTCTCAGGATAAGATCTCGATTATTTTTCTTTGTTTCGTTTATCTGTCTTTAATTTTACAACATTTAAAATGAAATCATGTTGTAGGAAGGACTCTGATTGCGTACAAACCTTTGGCAGAAATTATGGAATTAATATCCTAAGCGAATTTTTTTTATTTAGTTGTAAATAAATTAAAAAAAACAAAACATATAAAACCCAAAACATTTTTATTTAATAGCAAATTATTCTAGCTTCAAAAACAAATAGAACAAATATTTAGTTGCCCTTCCTTGAGCTTTTATGATAACCTTAATTCTTTAAGGCTTGGATTTCACTTATTTCAAGCGATATTCTTTATCAAAATGGTTCCAACTTTCTCGAATGGCAGTTACTAGATCTTCTTTGGTGGACGTAGCCTTTTTATAGAACATTTTGAAAATTTCCACCATAAATTTTCAATTGGATTTAGATCTTGACTGTTCACTACCCATGTCATTTATTTTATTCTTTCTAAAGAAAAGCTTTTATAGTGCTGGCTTAATCTTCAACAAACCGATTTTCTATCGATGGAATGAGAAAATTATCCAGAATTACAATGTAAACATATAAATTAACTGTTGAGGTAATGATTACCATCTCCCTATGTCCTTGAAATGACATGCAACACCATATCATGTTTGGTTTCATAAATGTTTTTGTTTTCTTCAGGCAGTCATTATTTACTAAGAATTACTTAATCTGATTGTGTGGACGCATCTCATTTTGATTATTGAGTCAGAGAAAGCATAAACAGTCATTAATTTTAGCATGACCTTCCCAGATGTACGTGAATCAACGTTACATAGTAAAATGGAATATTCCATAGTTTGATTTAATTCACCAACCTAAACCAGCTTCGGAAAATTGGTTCTTCAAATATTTAATTTTTTTTATACATTTTTATAATTCTTCCACAGACAGTAGACAGAATTAAATTTCCCTAGGGAAAAATGTCCCTAAAAAGAGTTCGGAGGATACTTTGGACATCTATAGGATATGATGGCAATGAGTCATCATGAACATGAGGAACGGTAATATTTTCAAGTGTTGCGTTGCAGGATCTCGAGGAAAGTTAACTGAGACTAAGATAGTGATGATAAAGAGTTCACTTCTGGGGAAAAAGTAAAGTCAAGCACGTGGTTACAGAAAAACACCACTCTCTTCATAATTAGTGTTTTAACCTTCCTGCTAACTTGTTTCAAATAAGGAAAATATGAAGTCTAATTTTTTTGAGGAGATAAAGGAATTGTTGAATCAAAGCCCCGACATTTAAATCGTTCATTGTACTCCACAGCTAAATAACTGACTTCATAATCCTTTTAAAAGAATATCTAACTCTTGTAGAACCATTTTCTATATTACTGTAGAAGTTCTCGTGATTTACCTTGTTGTCAGCAACTACATTACAAAATGCCTTGCTCCTGGTATTTTAGGTCTCTCAGGTTGTCTTCTAGGATCGCAAGAATGAGTTTGCCGTCGCGCGAGCAGTTGTCCCAGATCATAATTGAGACATTATTAAATGGAATCACTTTTTTAGAAGCTGGGTAAATGATATGCAGTTCCTTTTGGACGCTATATTCCATCCTTGTCATCAGACATATGCAATAGAAACCGACTAAAAAGTACGAGGTGCATACGATAAGTTTCCAGACTTTTATCATATGGGGATTTAAAATTGTCCTAGACTCTTGAAAATTCAGTATATTATTGCTATACATCTTATGAGATGACTGATCAGTTTTTATGATTTCAGGTTCAAATGAACAGCTACAGCAGGAATTGGAATGCACCCTACTAAAGCCTGATTGTCACAGCTGGTGAATTTCAAAAATGCAATCTGACACTTTAGAAGAACGTTATGCAATAACATTCTGTTTTAAACATGGAAAAATGCTACAGAAACGTATGGAATGCTTCAAACTGCTTTTGGAGCAACTTGCATGAATCGAGTATCAGTTTTTGAGTGGCATAAGAGATTCAAGGAAGGCAAGGAGTCTGTGAGGGATGATGAAAGGTGTGGAAGGAGTAAAGAAGGCAATACACCAGAGTTGATTGGCCAAAGGTTTAGGGTTAGGGTTACTCTGTTGAGGTTTTAAGGGAGTTCAGGAAGAGATTCCTTGGGAAGAGGCCAGCACTCTTCAAATCGGGTCAGTGGCATTTCCACCTGGACAATACACCAGTTCACAACTCCATCCTTGTCACAGACTATTTGAGAAAGATGGGCATCAAGACAGTTGCTCACCCTCTCTATAGTCCAGACTTTGCTCCCTGTGACTTTTGGTTATTCCCTAAGCTCAGAGGCTGTCGTTATGAGACAATTGAGGAGATGAAAGAGGCTGTGACGAAGGTTATTAACACGCTCACACAAGAGGACTTTGTTGAGGCCTTCCAGAAGTTGTGGGAACGATACAACAAGTGCATTGGAGCCGGAATAGATTACTTTGAAGGGGACTAAAGTTTCCTGTGTGTGCTATCAATAAAAGTGCCCATAAGAAAAAAGTCTGGAAACTTATCGTATGCACCTCGTATATAAAGTATACCTTTCGCTAAAAGCCGATCTTCCAACAAATTCGGTAATTTCACTATAATAAACTTTCTGCATATATCGAGTTTGGGGTGTTCGTCGGATAGACTATCAACCTTTATCCGGTAAACGGTGCAAAAGGGTACTCTGGAACTGACAGGTTATTGGTCTCGAAGAAAGCGATTCTTGAACTGAGTTCTTATCTTGAAAATCCTCATAAACAACGTCTCTTCATGAGCATGTTTTTCTTTGTATGCTACCCTTTGAGCTATCTTTGACAAAACCTGTCGTTGTATGCTTTTGTATCAGAAGACTGATTAATGTGTGACTTGTTGGCTGTCATCCAGTTTAGTTCCAGGACAACCCAGTACAATGCATCCCAGTAACCTGTTAATGTTGTCACTAATATTTTGCCTAGGGATTGAACTTCACTTTTTCAAGTCATCTCTTCCAATAGATTATCTTGTATATTTTCTCATACAAGATGTAACTTTTTTTGTTTTTTTACCATTTAATCCACCACCTTGCCAACCGATAAGTTGAACAATCAGCATCCTCTTTCTGTCAGCCTTACTTTCTCTTTTCCCATGCCTTACATACATGGAGGTTCCCGTGGTGTAATCGTTATCGTCGTTGGAAATGGACACGGTGACATGAGTACAAACCCTGGACGAGACTGATTGCTTTTCACAAAGCACTAATACCCTTGGGTAAGTTATGAATCCAATTATTCTCCCTCCAGTTATGGGTAAATAGTAGGGTAGACGAAGGTCTTTAGGCTTGGTTAGGTAACCAGTCGAAGAGAAGGAAAACTCAGAATTCAAACCTGTTAAACTCCGCTTCAAAATTGACCTTGTTTCACATCCTACCCGGGCCGAGGGGTTGGGTAAATACATGCATTATATGAATTACATAATTACTGTACATGCATATTCAACCGGCTTATTGAAAGGGGCTTGTTGTATTTAGTTCTTTTCTGAAGAATTTCAGAAGCAATCTGTCTACATTTTTTGCGGTCTTTTACATTTTTTGTTGTTTTGTCTTATACTTGATGACCTTTGAGTTGTCAACCAATTTATCTCCAGGATAAGCCAGGATTATGTATACCAACGATCTGATTGCATTGTCAGAAATTCTTCATCTTAGATAAGAAAAATTGCTTTTTCAAGACAGAGTCACACGACTAAATGATCTCTTACAATAGAGTCAATCTGTTAATTTGCTCTTCCATTGTTTATTCGATCTTGCAAATTGTCATGAAGCATGTACAAAACATAGGAAAACATATCTTTTGCTTTTCTTTGAGACATGCTAACCATGCAAAAAAGCTACATTTTGTTGAAATAGTTACTTTTTGAAATAAATTTATTTAGCGATGAATTGTTCTGGTGTCTTTACTTTAATGGCATATCAACCACAGTGGGATGTTTAAATCCAAAGCCAAATCCATCCTTGTAGAAGGGCAGTAGTAGCACTGTTATACTCATAACTGGAGACATAAGAGGTTTTATACCTTTTCCAAAGATATTAGCCCGAAAGTGAAGGTAGTAGCACGACTGGAGTTCGAACTTGTTTACTCCAATGTTGCAGTCCGGGACACAAGTCACTACGCCACAGACACTACCCCAATGATAGTTTTCGTTCAATTCAACTTTTAAGCTAGTATATATTTTTATTTATAAGTATCATTTTTGATGATTGTAAAATCCACAATCAAAATAAGACAACATAGACAAATGATACAATGAACTGTTCGATAGTTATTATGAAACACAAAGAGTATATATTGGTTGTTTAGTTATTTAAGTATTTATAGCATATCAACCTTTCTAGGTTATTTAACGCCAAATCCATTTTTATGAAAATAGTTCTATTTCAAACAATTCAGTTTAGCATAAGTACATTATTTAAATGTAAGAACAGTTTAATTGTGAATAACATTTCTATTTCAAGCTATTCAGTTTAGTCAAGCAGTTCTAATTCAGTCAATTCAGTTTAGTATAAGTACAGATTTTGTTTACACACAGTTAAATGTCGAAACAGTTCTAATTAAACAAATCAGTTTAGTGTAAGTACAGTTTCAATGTAAAAAAAATATTCCATTTCAAGTAATTCAGTTTAGAATAAGCACGCAGTACGATTTAATTGTCAAAAACATTTCTATTTCAAAGTATTCAATTTAGTCAAACAATTCAGGTTAGCATAAGTATGCCGTTAGTTCTATTTAACCCATAGATAGGGCGCTATCAGGTGCTACCACGCCGGGCTTGATTTGAGCTGGAGCTATGCCAATGACGGGGTGCTCCGCATTCCCCAAAGCCCCAGCATCACTGGAACCTCACCATCAGATTGTTTAATGTCATATCAAGGACACTCATTGGTGGTGGTGGTGGGCTTACCCCTCTGTAGAGGTACAGCTGGTGTATTCTATAGCCCCAGCCGACTGGGTAAGAATATATATTGTTTCGTAGATTAAATACAAGAAAGTCCCTTGGTGGGGGTTGTTGGTGTTTGTACCAATCCGTTAGTTCTTGACTTGGTTCTGTTCTCATCATCTCTTTTAATGGAGTAAGAAGTATACATGGTATATCTAAACTTCTGAGAAAGTGACACGGTAGACGCTCAAGAAATACTGATTCAATTGTGTGAACGGGTGAGAGAGCGCTGTCTCTGACCCTGGCTGTTCTTGGGAGTTCGGCTCCTCAATCAAATAACCTGACAGCGACTGCGTAGATACCAAAAACACCGAATTTTACATTTCTATTTGTTGCCACATGCATTAGCTAATGCCAAACGTTTGTAATGCATGTATCGGTCGGCGGTCACCAGGACTATCACATATCTAAACAATAAGATGATATTAAGGTTTTGTTTATTTTGTTTTCTTCAAAGTATGGCAGAGAAAGAGAGAGAGAAAAAAAAAGAGATATAGATAGGGAGATTGACAAATAGGTAGATTAATTTTCATTTCCCGTATGTCCATAGATATACTTATTTTAGTAATTTTAATTAATTTTACCTTATATATATATATATATATATATATATATATATATATATATGTGGATGCATATATATATATATATATATATATATATGTGTGTGTGTGTGGATGCCTATATATGTATATATATACATATATATATATGGATGCCTATATATATATATATATATATGTGTACGTGGATGCCTATATATATATATATATATATATGTGGATGCCTATATATATATATATATATATATATATATATATATAATTTTACATGTTTTATTTCTTGATTACATTCATAAACCAAATATTTAACTAAAAGTCATTTAACGATAAAGTAATTGATTCCACATTTGTAATATTAAAACTTCTTGCCATTCTGAATATAGATATTAATTTATCTTTGATTTCAACTTCTATTTTGTGACTTAAATTCTAAGATAGTGATCGATTTAATCAAGGAAAATTACTTAATGCACTGTACAAAAATATATTGTCGTAAGAGCTGCGTTATTCTAAATAATTTTTACCGTTTTTAATACTATCTAAATAAGGATAGTAACAGGGTTGTTTGGGAATTTGACATTTATCATTGGATTTGTGCTGGAAAAATGAATTATATCATAAGAATTCATCTTAATAGAAGTATTAAGTGAGAAAGATATGAATTGCAGACATGATCTCCGTGCAAACAATTCTCTCTGGGGTTATTTTATGCCTAAAGATTTAGGAATTACATTCATTGTACTTCATATTTACATTTTTGTCTAGTTTTTTCTTAAGATATTTTTGAACATTCGAATGATTTTAAAACAGATCAATTTCCACCCTCGTGGTGTAATGGTTAAAGCGGTGGACTGCGGAATCGTAGTATGTGAGTTCGAACTCCAGTCGCGCTACTACGTTCATTTTCGGGCAAATACCCTTGGGAAAGGTATGAATACCATTTTCCTCTCAACCTATGGGTTAAATAGTACCACTACTGTTCTTCTAGGAGAATGGCTTTGGCATTAAATAACCTACAAAGGTTGATATACAATTGAACAAAGAAACCAAACCCATAAATAGGATTTTGATTGATACTACCGTTCCGGCTTAAAGTGGACCTGGGAGTAATTGTCATGAAGGAGTACTTTACGCTCTTCTGAACAGGAGCCTTATCACCAGATGCAGTTTAGTGTCATACATAGGACCCCTATTTTTGTGGTGTTCTTACTCCACTGCATGGGATACATAGCCAGTATATTCTAAATTTTCTTAACAGAGCGTATGATGAATTGTGTGGCATTTAACGTTTAAGCCTGTGTATAACACTAGGCAACAAAGATTTTGTTATGGGAATAAAACCTTTTTATAGACTAAATCACGTTGATTCTGCATCTGTGATCAGATCTCTTCTAGCATGTCTGGATTTTGTATAATATACGAAAATTGTCACTTGCAGGCTCCGAAAAGAACTTCCTCCAACCTCTTCGTATCAAAATCAGCTTTACGATTAACAATAGCACACGACGTCTGTGGATTCTTGTACGTAAAAGTAAAATTTGACTCAGAGAAATGTAACATGAAACTGAAAGTAGACATTTTCATTGGACGCAAGAGAATTAATGTCTTGCAGAAAGTTCAGAGGTAAACTGGATCCAACTTAGTCGACGACGAAACGGGATTGATTCGTGTTAGTTTAACAGAAATTTCTTGACTCTCATAGAACTGAAAAACTAAACTGATTTCACGCAAACATTCTATGAAGTATGTGATGTCTGATGTCGCTTAAATGTCACTTCTTACGCCATAATCTCAATTTTACTCAGTTGATATTGGCACCGTAATCATAATGTTTATAAAAACACAGCTAGGAAGAAGATGATGTATAACAATGTAGAGGCTTCCTCCTACCATCATTTACTCTGATGTCCAGCTGTGTGACCGACAAGTAAAAGACAATCACGAGAACTCCCACTGGGAGAGACGGTTAAGCACGAGACTCGGAATTAAAAAAAAGAAAGGGTCAACCAGTTAGTTACCAGGAGAGAGACTAAATTTAAGGGCTTGGTAAAATATATCCCCCGATCAGGGGTGGTCTATAAATTGACAAGGAATAAATCTTTCCTTGA
The DNA here is from genome assembly GCA_963585895.1 of Sepioteuthis lessoniana. Classification (NCBI taxonomy): domain Eukaryota; kingdom Metazoa; phylum Mollusca; class Cephalopoda; order Myopsida; family Loliginidae; genus Sepioteuthis; species Sepioteuthis lessoniana. The sequence goes on along the minus strand of OY757918.1, from coordinate 4,912,916 downwards.
TGGCTTGAAAAAAGTTCTTTACATCTTGTTTTTGAGACCAGTCCAGAGGAAATTTGTAACATCGGGAATAAAGTGAGTGCGATTTTTCTGAGGCCTTGTGTCTGACTTTTCTGTTTCTTGATATCAACAACCTCCTACCATCGTCATCTCTTCATCTCGTCTTTGCCGCTTCGTCTTTTTTCGAGACACAACACTACCAGTATCAACGGCTGATCAACTCAGAATGGGTTGGTGATCGCAACAACCATTTTCCACAAAGGAAGACCAGCTCAATACACAAGTGTAAAAGCTTGTGTTTCAAATATTTCTTAAGATATCAGAACTAAAGTATTTTATATTTATATGGTATTTCGTTTTTAGTACTTCAACAATAAAAGACGAAGTTTATTTTGACATAAATTTTTACTCGGAAACCTTGAAATAACTTTTATTTTTTAAACTGTTTTGTTGTCATGCGTCAGTCTCACCCTTCAATCATTTAGTTAATTTGCTTTAGTTAATGAAGTGACGACTGAATTATTTTCACATCTGTTAAAATATATAATTCCATCGAGAAATACATTTTGCTTGCCTTTTTAATGACAGAATGATAAAACAGTTGCACAGACACCATATTTTTTGTAGTTTAATCACAATACAGAAAGTTATTCGAGGTATTAAAATAAGTCTCTTAATCTTTAGAAATACAGTTTTCTTGCGCATTAATCCAAATCTTTTTAAAAAATATATTTATATTCATTAAATCTTTTTTTTTTTACTATCAATGACTGGGATTTTAGTTATTTTGTGTAAAACCTAAATATAAATAAAACTGACTGATTTGTTGAAAAAATAGACCCCTTATGTTATTGTTCTTTTATTTCTTTTTGTTTTTGAGTATATCATATTTTAAATTGACGTCTGTAAGAACTAAAAAAATATACTGTCATGGCGAATAATACTTTCGATTATTAAATGCTTAATGATTATTTCTTCAAATACAAAATCAATTATCAGTGTATAAATCTTAGTACAAGTCTTCAAGCTTTTATTTCTTTCTCTTTTTATTTCTGTCGATGACCAGGACAGTCAAGAAGACCTCGAGCCTTGCTTCATGTCCGACCTTCCCCTCTCCTAACACCAACAATAATTTGACCTTCGGGTCATTTGACCTTGTGTCAAGTCCTGTCTGGTGGGAGACAGAGACAAATATCAGCCACTGTGCGTCGCGCAGAGGCTTTTCTGCAGACTGTCTAGCATCCATGTCGGGCAGTCAATACTCAATGGCTGACTTGAAGCTGAAAGACCACGGCTTCGGCTGGGCCACCTTCAGGTAAGCGAGCTGCTACATAAACACACGTGAATAGCACGACCTTGCTGTCCAGTTTAAGCTTTCATCAGGCATTCGTGCCTGGACCCAGATTTGGGTCCATGTCTACCTTGGCTCATCAGACCTACATTGTACTAAGTGCGCCGATAATCAGCAAAGACTAGCATGGCTCGAGCCTCATCTTAGGGCCGACCTTCCTCTCCCTTAATCCCCACTTTCAGCGGTCTTGCTTTGGCAGACTTGAGGCCGAAAGACCCCGGCTTTGGCTGGGAAACCTTTGGGTGATCGAGCTGCAATATTGACAAGCGGTTCATGCCCTGGCAGACTTGAAGCCGAAAGGAGGGCAAGCGACAGCTTTGACACATTTATCATATTTGTATAGCACTTGACCTCACTGTTCAGTTAAAGCAATAATTAGGCATTCGCGCCTGGACCATATTTGGCTCATCAGGCCCACTAAATGGGCCGATGACCAGCAAAGTCAAGCAGGGCTCGAGCTTCGGCTGCATTCCGAAACTCCCCTCCCCTAACCCCCACTATAATCTGATCTTCGGGTCAATGACTTTGCTTCAAGGCCTGTCTGCTGGGAGACAGAGACAATATCGAAGCTCGATCAGCCACTGTGCTTCGCGCAGAGGCCAGACGTTCAATGTTCAATGGAAGATTTTAGGCTGAAAGGCCCATGGCTTCGACTGGACTACTTCTGTGTGGGCGATCTGAATCACTGCCACCTTTAACATCTTCTTTTTATTGCACTGGACCTTGCTGTCCAGTTTAAGCTATAACCCAGCATCCGTGCGTGGACCCAGATTTGGGTTCATGTCTAGCTCGGCTCATCAGGCCCACATTGCACTAAGTGAGCCGATGACCAGCATCGCCCGGCAGGGCTCGAGCCTCGGCTCATGCCCGACCTTCCTCTCCCCTAAGCCCCACTGTCTATTTTAAGCTGTAATCTGGCATCCGTGCCTTGTCTCAAGTTTGGGTCTATGTCCAGCTAGGCAGATCAGGCCCACATTGTACTAAGTAGGCCGATGACCAGCATCGTCTGGCAGGGCTCGAGCCTCGGCTCATGCTCGACCTTTCCCTCCTCTAAACCCCACTATAATCTGATGTTCGGGTCATTTGACCTTGTGCCAAGTCCTGTCTGGTGGTTGGCAGAGACAAATATAAGTTCGATTAGTCAGTAACTAGTACTAATCTTGCACATCACAATAATTATATATATTTTATTGAGGGGAAAAATAAAACCCAAACTTCGAATCAAAAGACACAAATAATAATTACTCTTTTCATCTCCGTGCATAATCATCATCATCATCATGACGTGCCGTCAGCTTGGGTTTCCCTGACTCTCCTGTCACTCGTCCCTCTCGCCCATCGCCCATGTAGATAGGTTTTAAATGGTAGCCCTGCCCTTGCTCGTCCGTGAGTGGGAGTTTGGTGGAGTACATAGCTTATGAGCTCGCTCTTACTTCTCTTACGATGTCTCGCATGTTTTATTCGTCTAATTTGGATGATTTTCAAGATGGGTGGTAGGTAGCCGCACAGCTGCCGTTTTGTGGGATCTTGTCTCAATACAGCTCGCAGCATTCTTGTTCAATTTCCATCAAGCTTTTTTCCATGCGCTTAGTCGGCGTTCATATGGTGCATCCATACTGCGGTATTGACACGACCACTGCTTGGAAAAAACTGCGCTTTATCTTATTTGATAGGTCTGACTTCCATATGACCGATAGCCTATCGATAGCTGTCCATGCTTTTGCTAGTCGAGTGTTGAAATTTTTTGTAATGAGACGCTGCTTCCGAGGTAGGTGAACTTGTCCACAAGTTTCTGTGATAAATTGTCTACGTGATATAAACAAAACACAGAAACTGACCAACAGTTAACGTTGTTATGGATAAAAGTAGGGTTTTCTAATTTTCTAATTCTAAAATTTGGGATGGGCTTTTCAAAGATAAAAGAAGAAATGATATTTTTCTATTTTAATTGATGTTTTAAATGGATTTTGTGAAGTTCCCGCCAAAAAAAGATCGTTTTTTGGGGGCACGCCTAACTATTAAAACATAATCATATGGATGCTGAAATGTCTCTCGCCAAAATAGATAAATATATAGATAGCAAAATAAAAAAACAAACAAAACACAAAGTGATAGGACAATTTTGAGTACAGATTCTGAATCGACAAACTATAAGCTCTATTCTCAGCTACGGAGACAAGAAATGTTGGCCAAAATATGATGATAAAAGACGATACCGTTTACAATCTCGCAAATAACTACAGTTTAGTAATGTGTTGTGTCAATAACGATAAGTATAAAAAGGTAGCAACTGATTCTAACTTGAACATATTTGGCCCAACATTTTCACTTTGACATCCCAGCATTATGCTAATAATTGTATTCTAACATTAATAAAATTGAAAGAAAATAACTTGCCCAGTCGGCTGGGGCTGTAGAACACACCGGCTGTACGTCTGCAGAGGGGTAAGACCACCCAAACAAGTGTCCTGAAATGACCCAAAACAATCTGATGGTGAGGTTCCAGTGATACTGGAGCTTTGAGGAATGTAGAGTACCCTTCCATTGCTATCGCTCCCAGGTCCACCCTGGCCCGGAGGGGTAGCACCTAGTAGGACCCTATCTATGGGTTAAATAGTACTAAACTGCATACTTGTGCTGAACTGAATTGTTTGAATTAATACTGTTTTACTAAACTGCATAGCTTGAAATAGAAATATTTTTCACAATTAAACTGTGTACTTATGCTAAACTAAACTGCTTGAAATAGAACTGTTTCGACATCGAAACTGTGTACTTATGCTGATCTGAATTGTTTGAAATAGGACTGTTTTGACATTTAACTGCGGACAGAATCTATACTTATATTAAACTGAATTGTTTGAATTAGAATTGTTTGACTCAACTGAATGACTTGAGATGGAGATGTTTTTGACAGTTGAAATGTGTAATCTCGCTAAACTGAATTGTTTGAAATAGAACTGATTACTTGTATAAAAATGGATTTGACAGTAAATAACCTACAAAGGTTGATACGCTATAAAACCCAACCAACCAAACCAAAAGAAAATTCCAGTATATTTATCAAACAATCCCGACTGAAAGAATAGACAGCATATTGTTCCAGAGAATAGAAACGTTTCTTTTTGGCCTAATTTCAGTTAAAACATCCGATGTCCAAGGCCCTTGAATAACCCCTTTATTTCGCTAGATTGATTCAAAGAATACTGTACGTAAGAAAGTGTTATGTGAGGTTGAATGACTGTTTCAAATAATTTTTGTTGTCATTCTTCGAAGTAAAACTTTTCTTTTCTTTCTTTGAGTGTCATGGATCAGATATGATCAATTTTCTTTAAAAAGTGCCTCATTTTATTATAATAATTTTCTGTAAAAATATGAAAAGAGTTCTAATAAACTGTGATTAGCTTAACACGTTTCGAAATTCTGTAAAATTATATCTGAATTAATCAAAGCCATTTTTCCAATTTTCTCGTAATTTTGAAACTTTCCATTGTGTGTGAAGATATTTAAAATCAACTGCTTGTAAAGAGCCACAGAGAGTCGCTAGATTAATTTGTGCTGCTGTCACTGTTAAAAATTGTCCATCAAGCTCGCATCTGTTATAATGTCCCCGTATAGCACCGTTTCGTTTATTGCTGTATTCTATGTTAGTATGGACAAGCCACGTGTGAAGATGAATGCTTATTTTAGAGAGTTTTACCGGAAATTCTTTGATGTAACGCATTTGTGACACTATAAACTCTTCTGTCTCTAAGAGCACATGTTTAAGAGCAATAAAGTATATGCATGTCGGTGCGATCAAGTTTGAATTGGTACTGGTGTAGTGCATATGTATGTGCATACATGTGTATGCCAGAATATTTGTATAGGTTTGTGGGGACATAGACATAGTGCATATACATCTATGTACATGCGTGTCTATAGTAGCATCAAAAGAAGAGCTAAACAAAGTAGAAGATCGGTGGATTTTAATTGATAGTAAAATAGAAATGATAAGGATGAGGGTTAATTTTTTTATTTCTGTTTTAAACTGAAGTCTTTGGTGCTAGCACGGTCACAAGTAGTGAACAAAGGATATCATAGATATAAAGTACTTTGGTTCGAGGGGAGGAGGCACGCGAGACAAGCAGTTTTCTTTTCCGGGAGTCGGGTCCTCATATGTTGAAGGGCGTAGTCAGGATTTGGACAGATTAGTGACGACGAAAGCAGTGACATTTGGGCTGCGGAGATAAGCTAGGTTTCTTCCCCAATTTTATTCCACTATAATTGTTTGCAAAAAGAATCAAATGCGAGAAACCAGAATTAGGATTCACTGACTTAAGCTGAAAAGTGAAGCGTTACACGCACCGATCAACAAAATAAACCAGTAGAGTGAATAAAAACGAAAATAAAAGTGCATTTTCGGGTTGGTTTTTTTCTTTCTGTGGAGCTGATCCGACGTTTTTACATTTTCGACCAAAACCAGCGACCGATTATTATTTTCTTAACAATAACACACAACGCGGGATTGAGGTTGTTTAGCAGTTAAAACTGGCCTGGTTGCGGAAAATACTTCCATATATTTTCAGTTCATTCTTATTGGAATAGGGGTCAGGAATGCCTTTTTTTTTCATCAAAAAGTGCGTCATTAGTTCGTTAAATGATAAATACGTCTTACATTAAAGATGTCATTTTGAGCTGTGTGAGAATTTTGGTAGCATTTCTTCATTAATACAAGTTTAATTTAAATCAGTCACTAAACGCGTCACTGAAGACGACACTGAACCCAGTTACAAATTCTGGTTACGTAATAAACTGGCCCAAACGTAGAAATTTGTCACAGCCACTGGAGTCTGATCTCAGCATTGCTGAGATCTGAACTGTTCCGATTCTTCCTCACAGCTCCATTCTTTTCTAAGGTCTTTGGGATTATTATTTTCATTTTACTACTTTGAGAGTTTTTCACACCAACATAAGCTGATGGTTTTTCACGGGAGTCTGAATAACAGCAAGTGTCCTTAAGTCTCCTGGACTCTCCTCAGTATTCTGGCCGATCTTAGTAATGTTGTAGTTGGGATGGTCTCTACTTGTCCTCTGATTTGTAAATCTTCTAGTTCATTTACTAATCCTTTTGAGGTCGTTCCAAGTGCACCAATTACAACTGGTATCACCGTTACCTTTGTGTTCTATTGTTTCTTTTTGCTCTCTAGCTAGGTTAAGATATTTATCCTTCTTTTCACTTTTTAATTTTACTCTGTGGTCTGCCGGGATGTTAAAGTCCACTATTTGGTAGGTTATCGTTTTGTTGATTATCACTAGGTCTGGTCGTCTGGCTGAGACTAGGTGATCCGTTTGTATCTCAAAATCTCAGAGAAGTTTTTGTATATCATTCTCCAGGACGGATTCCGAGTTGTGCTTATACCTCTTGTTCGTATAACCAAATCTAATTTCTTGCCGAATTTTCACTGTATCACTTTCTCTTCCCAGTCGTGTCCAGGCTTATATTCTTTTGTGGCTAATTTGCTGCATTCGCTTATAATAAAATTGATTGTTTCGTCTCTATCACCACATAACCAACAGTTGCAATTTTGTTGGGTTTTATATTTTTGCTTTAACGTAATTAGTTCTTATGGCGATGTTTTTGTGCTGCTATTAGACGCGATTCAGTTTTTCTAAGATTTCCCTTTCTTAGCCATGTCCAGGTTTTCTGGTGTTAGTTTTTGCACATTTATTGCTTGAAATATCTATACAGTTGTTTTTCTTCCCATTTTTGTTTTCTAGTTATTGTTGTTCTGTTGACCGTTGTGTTGCATTATTACTATTATTATTGTGAGTTTTTCACAGCAGTAATAACCGGTGATTTTCACTGAATTTCGAGTGACAGCAAGTCTCCTCAACTCTCCTGGATTCTTTTAAGTTTTCTTACTGATCAGCAATGCTGTGGTTCGGACTACATCAATTATTCTTCGGATTTCTAGTTCCCCCCATTCAATTTTCTTGGTTACTGAGAATTAATCCGAGTCATATGATTTTGATTGGTATTACCATAAACTTCATATTCCATTACGTTGTTTTTAGCTCGCTGACCAGGCCCAGATATTTCTGGAGTTTTCGCTTTTCTTTATTCAACATATGTAATGTACTTTAGATAGAAAATGCCTTGACAGATAATATAGTTTGCCAGACAACCATAAAAACCAATGACAACAATATGAAAGAAAATATGATTTTTCACAGCAAAATTTTTATTTCATAAGGTGATATAAAAGAATAAAAACCTAATCTCCATGAAAAGGAGTGAGACCCTCTCAAAATAAGAAGAGTTTTCCTGGGTATGATACAAAAACTACATCTGATGGTGAGGCTCAACTTCTGGAGCTTTGGAGAGTTGGGAGTACTCCTTGATTTTCATTGCTCCCAGGTCCACTCTCACTTAGAGTCAAATGTGAAAATTATTTCTATTATATAAGAATACTTAGTATCATATTTACGAGAGTAAAAAAAAAGTACATAAAAAATGTTAATATAATCGTGCAATGTACAATTCCGTAACTTTTAGGTATAAAATAACCACGACGGGTTGACGTGCCATAAAGATTAATTACTCTATTAATCATAAAAGAATATAATTAAAAAAATCTATTTTTGGTCATGTGGATTATCTTTTTGGTGGAAATCTGACAGCAAAGATGATAAAATGACGAGTTTTGATCCTGATTTGGAACTCTTACCCTACGTAGACGGGTACTTTAACTAGTAATTAATAATTGCGGAGTGACAGTACACGAGATGGTTATTTCTTATTTCTATGAAATATGTAATTTATTTTAGGGGAATTTGAGTCATCTTCTTGCTATCCTTTTCTTTCGTAGGGTACAATTTACTAATTTTACCATTACTAATCAACCAGAATATTATTTATATCTATTCTGAGCTATTTACTGGTAACACTCGATATGGCGCCAAATTGGATGCAAGATAAATTGCTGTTCTCTTCTGCCAATTTTGCTCCCGACACTCAAGTATAACGTGAATGAAGACGGTTAATTTTGCTAAATAAAACTGGCTATTTTTTTAACTATGGAAGCAAGTCAGTGCCAAAATCACTGACTGTCTACAGATTACAACATTTGCTAATGTCTGAGTGAATCAATGTATGGTTTACCTGATCAAGGGTTTACTACATTTGAAGTTGCCGTTCGGACACTTTAATGATCTTCGGAAGAATTTTTGAATAAACTTTGAAAGCGCGCATAGGGTAGCGGTTATCGCTGTAGAAAATAGAGTCGGCTACCAGTTCCAAATCTGACCGAGGTCAATTGGTGTTTCACTGCGCTTTAATGCTCTTGAAAAAGGCATGAATCCATCTCGTATCATACGTAAAAACGTGGAGAATAAATCAGGTTTAGTGTGCTTTCCAAATTAATTATAATTTTGAGGGGTCTGCATCATGCAAATTCTCGATATTACGGAGATAACAATGAAATGCTAATTAAAACCTTTTGCTCAAATGGTAATCAAAATAGTATCACTGACAGCTGTTAAGTGGGAACCAAATGGGTTCATGGATTGTCTAGTATACATCTCACACATATTCATGTATGTATGTGTTTATTTGCACACACACACACACACACACACACACACACACACACACACACACACACAGACACACACACACACACATATATATATATAGCGAATCCTTTCGCACACGTTAGACGTGACATAAGGTCAATTTTTAAGCCGAATAAAGCAGATGTGATTTCAGAATTTTCCTTCACTTGGACACATGCTAAGGGTGTTTGCATAAACTTAAACATGGCCTCGTGCCGGACTTGAACTCGGGTCGTCAACGCTGTTTGATACAGCGATAACTGTCACGTTAAGTGTACACACGCGCACACACACACACACAAACATATATATACGTGTGTGTGTGTGTGTGTGTGTGTATCTACGTGCATGTTTATTCATACAAGGGAGTATATATATATATATATATATATATGGAACCGTGCCTGTGTGCATGATGGATGATATTGAATGTTATTTATACACATCGAATAAATTGGAATTTGTTTCGCAACGCTCCAGCAAAAACTAACAACATAAAAATCGAATCTATTTTCACCTACATGTTCCATCTCCCAATTTGCTCTTAATCGAATTTTGTTTGTTGCAATCCCAGCATATGAATCACTGAAACCCAACATCCCCGCTGTCTCCACTCCATCAGCCACGTGCACACGCGCCATTAGCACTTAGTGACGTCATCGATGATGTAATCCCTTCGGCTGTTTGGACCCGAATTCTCCCTAATTCAATCTTGCCACTTTCTTGTATCATTTACTAATAGACGTGAAAATTGAAGGTTTTGAGATTCAAACGTTTCTATTTTTGGTCGTTGGCCACTGATGCATAAGCGACTACTAATATGAAGTGCGAAAAAGTCTTTTCTCCAGGTTAAACCTATAACCTTTCATCTCGTACACAATCTATTATTGGGCGCCTCCAGTGGTGTAATTGTGAGCATCGTGTCTGTTAGTTTAGTGGTGGATTCGATTCTCACTATGTGTATAGTCTCTAGGTCTTGCGTCAAATCTAAGCTAGATTTAGTTGTATAAGGTCATAATAATTGGCAAGCTAGTGTCGCAGATACATCTAGTGAATAGTGATTTTATTCCTCACTGGGTGTCTGTATTGTTGGCTTTGTGTTAAATCTAAGTTAACCTTGGTTATATCGGGTCAAAGTAATTCACAAGATTGTTTCGCTGATCCATCTAGTGAGTTGTGAGTTCGAACTTCATCGGTTATCTAAGGAACATGTTCTAAATCGCAATCATCATCATCATCATCATCATCATGTCGAGCTGCTAGCAAAGATATCCCTGACCCTCTCTCGCTATTTCTCCCTATCAGTCATCGCTTTTGGCCGGTCTTCAGGGCTACATCCCGTATCCTCACATAGCTGCTGTATGTATGTTCGAGCTGGTCGTCCTGCTTTTGCTTGGCCATATGCGGAGGTCCATAGGAGTACATCACTGATGAGCTCGTCCTTGCTTCTCCAGCAGTGTCCTGCATGTCCTGCATGTCTTGTTCGTCTAACTTGTATAGTTTTCGTGATGGGAGGCAAGTGTCGGTATAGTTGATGTCTTGTGGGGTGTTGCCGTTAGGACTTGTTCAATATTGCTCTCAATATTCTTGTGTAATTGCCGTCTAGCTTTTTCTTCAGTTGTTTAGTTAGCATCCAAGTAGTGCATCCATATAGCAGTATCGATACGACCGTTGCCTGGAAGAAACTGCGTTTCATTTTATCGGTCAGGTCTGATTTAAATCGCAATAGTAAACCTATAACCTTGACATCTACAATACAGCCAATGAAGAGAGCCTTACTAGTCGTAATGGTTATTGAGACAGACGAGCACACCATGGGTAGTAAGTCTCGCAAATCGTTAGTAGTTAATTTCATCTTCACTAAGTGCCCGGTACTTTTGGTCTGGTGTCAAAAGTGAACTAGACTTATTTTTATCAATACACCTCATCTTGATATAATAATCGGCAAGCTAATCACCGATCCATCAATTGAGTAGTGAGTTCGACTCTAACTGGGTGCCTCAGAATTAAGACCTTGTGTCAAATCTGGAGACTGATCCAATTTCATTGTTATCAACCACACCATTTATAAAAATAGCCTTGGTGTAATGGTTAACAAGCTATACCAAAATACTATGAGTAATGAGTTTGATCCTCACTAGTACCTCTGATCTTGTGGCTAATTAAAATTAGTTTTAAAGAGGCATACCGTCGTTGTGTAATGGTTAGCAAGCTAATATCGCAGATATATTGCTACTGAGTAGTGAATTCGATCCGCACTGAGTTGCCTCGATTTGAAGCCCTAGGCCAAATCTAAGTTATGGTTACTTTTTAAAGGGTACATTGGGTGGTGTAAGGATCAGCGAGGCTAGCAGACCACTGTTAGCTCATTCTTCTGACCAAACCAGACTAACTGAACCAGACTAACCTACTACACAGGTGCGCTTTGCGAAAATGTTATTGCCGTTGTAAATGGAATCTGTGGTTTAAGTTTAAATCCTGGATGAGGTTTACGTTTCAATTCGTGCTAATGCCCTTCGGAAAAGCATAGATCTATCTTTTCTTTCCCACCCACCTGTGAGTAAATAAGACTGAGCTTTTAGTTTCTATTCGGCCATCGGTTAAAGAGAACGAAAAACTGAATTCAGACCAGCTGTACTCTGCTTAAAAATTGACCTTATATAACATTTTGTCAAGAGAGCCGGGGTGAATAATACTACAGAGGAAAACTTTGCCTTTTAGTTTTGTTGTGATGGCGTGTGGATTAGACGGAATCTGAGTACCCGAGGAATCAAAAGAAAAAGGAATGAATTTATATTGTAATGATTTGGCTTGGTTTCTTTCGTTTAATGGCATATTAACCTTCTTGGGCTATTTAATGCCAAAGCCATCCTTTTTGAAGGACAGAAGTGGTACTATTTAATCCATAGCTGGTGGGATAAAGGGGTTCATGCCTTTTCTAATGGTATTAGTATGAAAGAGAACATAATAGTAATGGAAATGCAGTTAATGTAATAGTTTATTAGCATTACTGAAGTTATTACAAAACAATATTTGGAAAGAAAGAACCATTGCTATCCAATATATGCTTCCGTAACTCAGCGAAAAGAAACAACATAGCGAAATATTTGTTCAGTAGCGTGGAAATGCTCTTAGAATTGAATAAATTTCGAAAACAATTTACAACTAAATAATTATGGTTTGCATAAACCCTGTCATAATTTCTAAAGTGAGATTGATATTAAATGCTAATTATAGAATACATTCCCTTATTTAATTAATTGTAATTGATTATAATATAAACTATGAATGCATAGGATGTTAGTTGACATCGACGTTAATAACTGACAAAAATAGCAAGTTAAAATAAGGTTTATTTTTGTCTTGCCAATTGAGATGTGCAATCATTTAGATAAAATTATTATTTTATTTTCATTTATTCAAATGCTTTTTCTTCAACAAAATAGGTTTGGTTTGGTTTCTTTGTTTAATGACATAACATTGTCCGTCTTCGTTGTTTATTTAATGCCAAAGCAATTCTTTGAGAAGAATAGTCGTGCTACTATTTAACCTATAGCTGGGGGGGTGGATAAGAGGGTTCATGCCTTTTCCAATAGTATTAACCCGGAAGTAAAGGTTACAGCAAGATTGGGATTTGAACTTGTTTACCACGATGTCACAGACCAGCACATTCGCCATTACAACATGGTATCATGTTATATATAACGTTTACTTCCGGGTTAATACTGTTGGAAAAGGCATGAACCCCAATAATCCCCACGGCTATTGGTTAAATAGTACCAAGGCTAATTCAATAAAAGAGGTGAAAATAAAAAAAACCCTCTAAAATATGTTTCTTGCAGCAAACGTATGGAATGCTTCAGACTGCTTTTGGAGGATCTTGCATGAATCGAGCATCAGTTTTTGAGTGGCATAAGAGATTCAAGGAAGGCAAGGAGTCTGTGAGGGATGATGAGAGGTGTGGCAAGAGTAAGGAAGTCAATACACCAGAGTTGATTGGCCAATGGGTTAGGGTTAGGGTTACTATGTTGAGGTTTTAAGGCGCTTCAGGAAGAGATTCCAAGGGAAGAGGCTAGCACTCTTCAATTTGGCTCAGTGTCATTTCCACCAGGACAATGCACCAGTCCACAACTCCATCCTTGTTACAGACTATTTGACCAAACTGAGCATCAAGACAGTTCCTCACCGTCCCTATAGTCCAGACTTTGCTCCCTGTGACTTTTGGTTATTCCCTAAGTTATTCCCTAGGCTGTCGTTATGAGGCAATTGAGGAGGTGAAAGAGGCTGTGACGAAGGTCATTGACACGCTCACACAAGAGGATTTCCATAGGGCATTCCAGAAATTGTTGGAACGGTACAACAAGTGCATTGCAGCCGGAGGAGATTACTTCGAAGGGGACTAGAGTTTCATGTGTGAGCTATCAATAAAAGTGCCCATACGAAAAAAATCTGGGAACTTATTTAATGATCCTCGTATATCCTTTCTTTTCCGATAGAAATGAATCTCATACCGAGTAATTTACATGACTAGCGAACCCTTTCAAAGGGATTCGACTGACAATTTTTGCTCACTCATGTTCAGCCTTGTGGCACAATTAAGCTAAGTTTAATAAATAATCAAAATAATTTGTCTTTGTGTGACTCATATGCAATAAAAGCTTGTAGATCAGTGATCGAAATTCAATTTTCTCTGGATGACTCAAATTTCTGACCTTGTCGTTGTGTAATGGTTAACAAGCTTGATCTGCCGTGACTGAGTAGTGTGTTCGATCTGCACTGATTAAACCTGATGTGTAGATGTAAAATCTGTGCTATGAAAAGTTTTAAAAGGGCATCTTGCGTTGTTTAATGATTACTGAGGCTAGGAAACTATCGTTAGCTTATTTGGTACAAGTTATCTCATATTTCAGGTCTTGTGGCAAATAAGGTGAGCAAATGACAACTAAATGATGTGGCTGGAATTTACCTCTGAGTAGTGTATTCATCCTGATTCTCTTAGTTGGTTGGTTGATTTCAGAGCATGTCAACTGTTGTTGGGTTATTTAATGCGGAGTTAGTTTTTTTTTGTAAACAATTATATCTTTTCAAATAACTATTGATAATCTTTTGTAAACAAAAATATATTCAATTAACTATTCTTAATACAAACAGTTTGAACCCAGTTCTGTGGCTTTAAGTATTCCCATGTAATACTAATAATTTTCAAAGAGGTCTATTTGATCCATGGATGGGACCCAAATAGGTAAAACCATTCGGAGTGGACCTGGGAGGGACAACAATGAAGAGATATTTCACTATTAAACTGCAATATTCATGATTTAAGATCTAATGTAAAAAAAAAAAATTGCAAAGTTTTATATGGTTTCAAGTATTCCTATCTTATATTAATAATTTTCAAACAGATATATTTGACCCATATATGGGACCATAACAGGTAATATGATTCCAAATCCGAGTGGAACTGGAAGTAACGACAATGCAAAGGAGACCCAGATCCTCATTAAGTGCTCTATATTTGAAGCCTTGTTCCAGATATAAGTTACGCTTAGTTTTGTGCGGGCCCAGCAACCTAGGTCAACATACCATGACAACTAAGTTCATTTCTCACTGGGTGCCTTTAACATTTTGGTTTTATGCCACGTCTGAGCTAATCTTAGTAAATTATCCCTTCCCTGATAGGAACTTTCTGTTAAAAATCTTTATACTCAACGGACGCAGCCAAATGTTATTTATTTTCCTCTTTAATTTTTGCACAATTTTCCAAGTCATGTCTTCTTGTTCTATTTTAACACTGACCCTCCCCGAGACAGTATGAGTCAGGGTGGGTTTTTTATGCTTTTTTATTTCTGTCCACGTTTGATTTTTAAGGCAATTTGTTTCTTCCAAATTTTTCTTTTCTTTCGATCGTTAACACCAACATCATCATGATGTAAGAGTTAACAAGGTCGATGCAATTGACTCTCCTTTTTTTTTCCTTTCCTTCATCTTTTGTTCACGCATGCGCAGGTCGACTGACGAAGAAAGTGCTAAAATGAAGACGAGGACAAACATTATGAATACAATAATGATAACATAACTAGAATATTATACAAAATAAACAAGACATAATATCTAAAAATGAAGATATCAAGCTATGATATAATATGTAATTGTCAATACATACATACGTATATACATGCATACATACATACATATTCTTGTTAACTATCCCTCCTCTAACTAAATATCTTTCTATTTCAAATATCTTTCTTCCATCTAAATATCTTTCTTCTTATTAATTAAAACTCGATCTGGTCTTTTCGTCGAGATTGGAAAATCTTAATATATTTAAAAATCCCAGAGAACGTTATATGTTTAATTTTCCCTGACAGGTTCTGGTTTGTGCATATAACAGTTGTCAGTATGATCAAAATCTAGTCTCTTGCACGATTTCCATTGCATATTTTTCTCCTCACAGATTGGCCTGTTGTTGTACTCTTTCTGTGCCAGTTTGAAACATTCATTTATTAAGTGATTATTTCATTAGTATTACCACATAAACTACACTTTTTATTCTTCAGCTTGAATATAATTAATTCTTATGCCATTATTTTGCGTTGTTTTTAATAAAAATTCAGTTTCTCTATTTATGTTTCCTCTGCGTAACCCTGTCTAAATCATATTATCAACAATTTCCTTAGTTTGTCATATGAAGTGTTTATAGAGTTGTTTTTCTTCTTATTTTTGTGTTCCCGGTTTTACAATTGTTTTTTTTTCTGCTTATCTTGATGTTCTTTTTCTTTTTATAGCTGTTAATGGCTTTTGTTATTCATCTCTCTTCGGCCTTTTTTGTTGTTGTATATTTCCCAAGTCTCCGAACTGTCACACCTACATGATTCTCAAGCTAGCAAGTTCATTTCAAACTCATATTCCTCCTCTTTTTCCTCACTGTTCTCCTCCAACGATTGTTCATAAAAATAATATTGTTGGAAAAAGTGTTGGATTATTTTGGTATAAACTAAAAACAACAAAAAAATCATCGACGTTGCTTTTAAGAAAAAAATAATCGGCCAAATACTATTAAAAACAAAACAAAACAAAAAAAAACAACAAATGTAAAACCATTTAATGGAATGTTTGTGACAATACCTCTCGCGGCCCCGGTGCAACAACTTCTTCGAAACAATTCTGTCTTGGCCGGTGATTCATCTAGTGGTTCCGATAGGGGTATCACACATTTCTTTATGGCCACAAGAAATACAATCGAGGGAGTGGGAGAAAAAGAACAAAGAACAAACGGACAATAAGGGCTTAGGTCAACTCAAATTGCAAGAAGGGGAGTTCTGTAACACTGCATTCCCTGTGCTTCTGTAGACTAACTCTAGCGTGTATTTCTTGCGAAATTTCTACAAAGCTACCAGGAATGCCAACTCATCCTGACTGGTCTTCCCTCACTGCTTCCTTCCGCTGACCGTTGTCGACTCAGGACTGCGAACTCATCTTGTCTGTTCTCCTCACTGCTGACCGCTGTCGACTACCCCTCTGCGTCACCCTTCGCCAACTGCCTTCTCTGGGTTCCTTTTCCCAACTCGTTCTGACTGGCGATCCCTTGCCCACTTCCGGTCATGTCGAAGATCTCGAGCTCAGGCCTTTGTTTGGTTTTGCGCTAAAACAAACAAAAAGATCGTCTGCTTGGCGCACCCCCTTCATAGTGTCACACGCTTTCTGCAAGGAGAGAACATGCTGCTGATGTTTGATTTACTATTCAGTGGAGCTTTGCACTTTCTGGATTTAAAGCTGAACTGGATTGTATAATCCTAATTGACTCGGGACTTTATGTCAATCCTTTGTGAGTTAGCTGGTATTGAAACCCTTTTCAAATGTTTATTCTTTATATTTAATATGTCACATTTTTCAATAAAAAGGATCGCAACTATTTTTTGTCTCGTGCTGTAATAGTTATCGTTAAGGGAATGAATACAGCGACTCGAGTTCAAATCCTTGACGTGGCTGTTTGCATTTCACAAAACGGTAATACCATCGGGAAAGGGATGAATCCGACTATTTTCTCTCCACCTTAGGTAAATTGTAGGTAGACTCAATTCTTTAATCTTGATATAACGACCTATCTAGGAGAAAGAAAACTCCTTGTTTAAACCTGTTAAATTCTGCTTTGAAATTGACCTTGTGAGGCATCCTGTTCGGAGGTGTCGGATAAATAAATATAATATATTTGTCTGAACCTTTGACTTTTGTATAAGCTGTATATATATATTTTTTTTTTTTTTATTGAATACTGCTTTGCAATTCTCTTTGCTCGGATTTTGTTTTTTAGGAATAGAATTTTAAATTGAGAATGGAACATAAATAATAATAAACCATTTTACTGAAATAAAACACAATTTTCTTTCCCATCTCTTTATCTCTAAGACTGTACATATAACCAACACAAATCAAAGTGAATTTGGCATTTCAAGATTAAAATAATCGGAATCCAGTCGTAATTTTGACCACGAATTGATCTTGCGGAAACTGATAAGTTACATCGACACTAATCTTGTGTACTCAGTGAAACAAAATAATTCATTATCATACATATTACATTATTTTACTTATAACATCCTTCTTTCTCGATCTATAAGGAAATCATCGGAAAGACTGGGCCCTTTAGCCTTGTTGCGACAACCGGTCTTGGAAAAGGAATTCAAACTAACACTAGTCCGCTAAAAATGACCTTGTGTCACATCCTTTCCATGGTGGAGGGTTTGGATAAGTACTTACCAATAAGATATAGTTTATTAATCACCGTTAATTGTGGTGTACAATTTTTTGCTTAAAATTCTGGGTTAGACATATACCTGCTGTATAGGTCGGCTAGCAAACATAGAGTAGGTTATTGATAGGCTAAGACTTACCCAGTTGGTCCAAATAAGGATTGGCTAGGATAACCTTTATTTAAATTGTTGCGCCATATAAATAGAGAAATAATGCCAATGTGAGTATATTCAATAGATTAACCTTATGTTTCATTGAACAGTAATTACTTTAGTTGTATATAATGTACTTAACGTTTCTCTTAAATAAGAATCAGCCACATATAAAGCAAAGTAAATGGGACTTATATTAATATGAATTCACAATGTATTGCCCTATCATAAAATTGCGCATATAAAAAAAATACTGTGGTCGTCTCACTGGCCACTTGCGCGTTGGGATGTCTAGTTTATAAGCTATTGGAATATATATAATTTACTAATAATGCTGATATAAATAATAATATATAATATTAATATAAGATAATTATACGTATAACATAATATTTAATTTGATAATATACAGATACAATGATATAATATTCAATATAATAGTTATAATATAAAAAAGTAAAATTGACGACTTTTGTCGAGGGGGATCCAAAGGCTCCCTTTTCAAAAGCTACTACACCGAGGTATAGGGGAGGGTGCCACTCCATTCCCTGGATTGCTACACTTTACCCTTGATCCTTACCATACAATGCTGAGGGTTAAGCAAGGCGGCATCAAGTACCATTTTTTGAGTCTTTGGTATGACTCGACCTGGGATTGAACCCCGGTCTCCCACACCATTTGGCGAACACTCGACTTATAAGGCCAATGATGACATAATATTTAATTTCTATTAGAGTTCTATTATTTTATATCAATCTCTGTGTTAATTTGTTAAATATGTTCACCAAACAGAAGTTTAAGTTGTAAATGTCTGTGTCAGTCTGCTGGATTTACGGTAAGTGGTGTAAAAGATCGGTGGGAGTTCAATTCCACTGGTCGACAAGTCTGTGAAAAAAAAGTTTGGATTTTAGCACAGCCGTATAAGTCAACCTCTAGTTTTGTAGACATTTTTTTATTCTTAAAAAGTCGACTTGTAACGCCACAATATAAGGTACAAGCTTTTTCAAGTTGACATTTTTCATGATATACACATGATACAGCGTTTAAATCAGTGTCAGAAAAAAATACGTTAATAACTTGTTTGGCTTCAAGATAGATTTAAATTCATAAATTAATATGGTCACTCATTGTCAGTCTTAATATTCTATTGTGTGATAAACCTTCAAGTACCGGGTAAAGTTCTGTATAAAAATCATATGTGTTTCTCTGTAGTAAATTTTCCTGTGATTTCTTTACTTGTATACATGACATATAAAAGCAGTGTTGTAAGTAAAAGTAAAGTTGGCGACTGCAATCGAAGGTGACCAGAAGGCTCCCTTTTCAGTAGCTACTACACCGAGGTGTAGGGGTGTGTGCTACTCATTTCCCTGGATTGCTCCACTTTACCCTCGATACGTACCTTATATTGCTGAGTGCTAAGCAAGGAGGTATGAAGTACCATTTTTAAAGTCTGTGGTATGACGCGATTATTGGCGAACAGTTTACCCACTGGGCCAATGAGCCGGTAAAGAGTATAGTATCTTTTTAAAGAGTATAGTATTTTTTTAAAGAGTATAGTATCTTTTTAAAGAGTATTGTATTTTTTTAGATATAATTAACTACATCAAAAGAGAAAACTAAAACTAAAATATCAAAATGATAATCTATGAATGAATATATCTGAATTTTCATGTTTTCTATTTTTGAGGAAATATCAATTGTTATACGTTCACCAAATATCTTCTTGCCTGTTTATTGGTCGATTATGTCATTGGGTTTACGACATGTTACTTATCTGTCTGGGACGTAGTGGTAAACGAGCTGAACTGTGAAATCGTAGTAAGCGAGATCGAACTCTAATTGCACTATAACTTTCACTTTTAGAAAGACATGAACACTTTTATTTGCTATGGGTTAAATAGTACCACTATTGTTCTTTTACAAAGATGCTTTTGGCATTAAATAACCCATGAAGGTTGATATGCCTTTAAAACAAAGAAGTTAAACCAATTTTCTGTCTATTTGTCATTGTATAACACAATGCCGGATAGATCTTGAGCCATAAATTTTTCTCTTCTTCCTAATTGAATACAAGAAAAAGTTTTTGTACATTAATTTTTGAAAATTCAAAAAATTCAAAAAAAAATTTAATCGAGATCTTCGATTTAAGGTATTATGACCCTGAAACCATACATTGTGTCTCTCTTAACTGAATGTTTATATATATATATATATATATATATATATATACATAACTGTTGACAACCCATGGAAAATTTTCAATCTAGAAACCAAAGTTAAGATCATTTTTCTATAGCAATTTTCTATAGCATTTTTCAATCTCTGAAAATTTGAAAAAATCTTGTTCACTTTATATTTATAATTCAAAAAATACTTGTGGTTGTATCATCCGTGGCTCACCCAGTTCCATCAATAAAACATCAACCCTACGTAGTGGTTTTTGTTAAGAAAATATTAGTAAGACGCAGGTTTTCGTCGAAATTTTATAAGCCATGGGTCTGCTACACAAAGAAAAAAAAAAAAAAGAAAAGAAAAGAAATCAAAGCGATTTCCAGGATATACAAATGTTATCGTTTTTATTCATTCTTCTGACTTATCCCGGTGAGAGTACATATGAACTTGGGCGCAATTTTCACTCTTGTTTTGTGTCCAAAAACCAACTGTTTAGTCTTTCGCGAACTTCTACTGTTGACCACATTGCTTACTACCCAATCACACTTCTTTGCGATCAACGTGGACGACCAGCGCAGTCTCTACTGACCTCAGCCACGAGAGGCCAGTCGAAATCCAATCGGCTCCCTTGAATGTATGGAGTCCTGACTTCCGGAAAAGAAAGCTACTTTTCTAGTGTAGACCTACCCCACCCCTGAACAAAAGTACTTAGAAAATTTTACACTTTGTCTACTAACCTTCAACTGTACTATCACCGGAGACCTTTGTATTTACGGACCATAAAAAACTAATCCTTTCTTTTCTCACTGAGAAATCCTTCAAGTTTTATTTTATTTTCCATTAGAATCTGTCTGCCTCCCTAATGTGTTTTGCCATGTTTTGATACTACTATAGACATACATTCATGTACATACACATATACGATATACGCTATCTACGCCTTCATCCATCCATAGAGATACGCTCGCACTGACATACGTGGTGCATTCAATAAGTTTCCAGACGTTTTTTGTACAGCCATTTGAAATTGCCGTAGACTCTTGAAAATTCAGTATCTTATTGCTATACATTTTATAAGATGACTGACCAACTTTTATGATTTTAGGTTCAAATCAACTGCTACAGCAGGAATTGGAATACAGCCGACTAAAACCTGATTGTCAAAAATGCAATCTGGACGTGAGGACACTTTAGAAGGATTATATGCAATAAAATTCTGTTTTAAACTCGGAAAAAATGCCACAGAAACGTATTGAATGCTTCAGACTGAGGAGGAGATTACTTTGAAGGGGACTAGAGTTTCATGTGTGTACTGTCAATAAAAGTGCCCATTCGAAAAAAGTCTGGAAACTTATTTAATGATCCTCGTATATAAAAATACATTTATGTTATACTTATATGCATACATAGTCATATAGACATGCACGCACCTATATGCATATGCATTATTGCCCCTAAATATGTGCACCTATGAACTCTCTTACAACATTATATCTATCTCGTCATTTATAAGAGAGGGAATTCTAGTTATTTAATAGATACATTTTCGCGATGAGCTATATCATAAAATATCATTTATTCGTGTTAATTGCAAGAAAAAGCGAAACGAGCAAGTTTATATTAATCCTGGAAAAATATGAACTCATCTGTATGAATGATAGTCTGAATTTTTCAAGACATGGACTTAACTAAAAAAGAACTTTTAATTAAGCTGCTTCCATCTTTCTCAAATAGCACTTGACAAATCAGCTTTACAGATAGGAACCCGTTAACACCTCTCATAGATTTTCGATCGGATTAAGATCTGGAATGTTTGCAGGCCATAAGGCAGTAATTTAAATGAAGATGACATTGTATCTTTTCAGAGAGCGAAGAGAATAAAAGCTTTTCTTCAAGACAGGCATATGATCTCAAGAAAATGACTTGGAGAGGGGGTCACAAAACACTGATGAGTTTTTTGTTGGGGTTTCCATAGTTATTCATTCATAATTTAGTGATTCCATTATTTGTACCTCAACCCTATGTTGGAGAAAATTCTCGATTATAAATTAAAACAAATTTTAACTAATTTGAAGTATGTTCGATAAAACCAGAATGTTTTGCTATCAAATAAAATCGGTTTTGTCTAAGGTTTGTGTTTATTTTATATTCCATAGATTAGAAATGACGGAAGAAACGTTTTCTTAGTGTGATGTGTCCATATTCTTTTTGACAGAGGTAGCAGTTGGGCGTGTTTTCAGCAAGTTTTTAAAATCCCTTCTAACAAAGTCTTGTGATCAACGCTGTCAGCTTATAAGAAAAGTGGTTCCTCTTCGTTATTCGACGCATGTAACATGGAATGGCATTAAGCTGAAAGTCGGCCATATTGGCTTTTGTCTGTATCTGCACACAAATGAATAAGACGTGTTTGCTCAGCTCGTCTCACTGTCTGACAGATAAAGATGAATGAATAAAAGTTTCAAAGGTAATGTTTACTGCATAAGAAACTATAGAAGAGATGTTCTATTTATCGTTATTGTTATTGTAACGTTTATTACTGCTGTCTATATATGCTAAATTCTTCTATGTAATAACTTTTCATTAATTTTGATAAATCCGAGCTGACGCCAGAGCTACTGCTTGAAGGGTCCAGGTCAACAAACAAACAGATAAGTCAATTGGTATCCGATTCAAGAAAAAAAAAGAAAAAGAAAAGAACGAAATAAAGAATTTTTTGCGTATTGTTAAAGAGATTTAATCAAGTGACTTCATCCGTCTATCACAGGACGATCGTTAACAAGTTTATCTTGAAGGCAGATCTACTTGTGAGTTCGATCTTTACTCGGTACATTATTGCTCTGTTCTTGGGATAGACTAAGCTAAGCTTAGAATATCATTCATATTCGATAGTAATATTGGATGCTACATAACTGTAAATCATTTGCTTTAAGAATAGATACTTGGAGCTATAATTGTTTACAAAGAATCATTATTAGGAAAGTGAAATCATATAGCTGCAAACAAATAAATGTCTATTGTTAAATAGAGATAATTACATGAAACCATATGGTAATTAATATTAGATAGGAATACTTGAAATCAAAGAACTGTATGCAAATTATTTTATTAGATAGGAATACTTAATATCATATAACGGCTAAGAAATATCTACATTCAAATATAAATCAACTATGAACACAATTACTCAAACTCTAGACATAAATTAACCAAAGATGGGTTGGCATGCCGTTAAAATCAATCAAATCAATCCATTAAGATATTATAAATTAGTTTTGAATTTATATCCCAATTATAGAGTGAATCCATATTATAATTAGTAGAGTTTCCGTTATAAAAAATGGCATAATTCAAATATAAATCAGCGTTTTCTGCTTGTTTATTGGCTTAAGATGGTACAATTAGTCGTATTGATAAGGAGGGGAGACAAGATCATCACTTTAATGACATTCTTTCAAATTATACGAATAAAAAAACAAAAGAAAGAAAAAAGTAAAGAAAGAAAAAAAGAAATAAAGAATGAAAGGGACAATGGGAAGAAGAAAGTGAAGATAGAATAACTTGTAATTTACTAAACACAGGTTGCTCACAGTACTTGCTTTTAAGATGAGGTCACTCATTTAAGTATTTAACAGGTTCATTGCTGCTTAACTTATATATATATATATATATATATATATATATATATATATATATATATATATATATATATATGACATGATCTTGTAGTATTAAATCTGACTCTGACCCATGACGATATAATATTTTAAACTATAAATTTTGGTCTAAAAAAGGAAAAGAGTTGGTCAACAACCTCTGGAAAAAAAATTGTGGAATTTCGGACTCTTAAAGGATGTGGATTTAGGGTGTCTTTATTTAGCTGTAAGATAGCTGAAAATTCGCCCCTCATAAGATATTCCATAAACAAATTAAATAAAGTTATTCAAATTAAAGGTATATTTTTCCAAGCATTTCAGAAGAAGATAACATGGAATGTCCCAATATTGAAAAAATAATTATGGAATTCATGGCTAATAATCATTTACTTGTCCTTGAGATTTTATGTCTGCTGTAACTCTTTCTGGCATGAATTTTACGAATTTAAAGCAATATTCTTCATCAAAGTGGTTTCACATTGCCAGAATGGTTTTTAATAGATCTTCTTTAGTGGATGGCTCCTTTTCCAAGATCATTTAAAAAAATTTCCACCATAACTTTTCAAGTGTATTGAAAATGTTTTGCACGGTCTTTTATTAGTTTCTTTACTGCTAAATAAAAATCCAAGGAGAAGATGTAGGTGTGTTGATTCTAAAATTTTTGCTGGGGTATCTATCTATCTATCTATCTATCTATCTGTTTTCCAATATCTATCTATCTATCTATCTATCTATCTATTAGTTTTACAATATCTATCTATCTATCTATCTATCAAATCATTGTGTTTCAGACATAAGTCGATGATCTGATATATATATATATATATATATATATAATCTTTTGTTAGGGGGACTGTGACATATACCCTAAGACGTTAAATGCATATGTAATAGAGAAATGAATATATCATAGCTTATATCATGCTATTCTTGGTCCACCAAGCGTTTTTTCTTTAATTTTCTGACCCCATTCCCCTCATAAAAAGGAAATAAAAAATGATAAAAAAGAACAATCCATTGGAAGACACCGAATGTACTATAATAAGCGAATTTAGCCAGAAATGAAAGAATAAGCTGATCCTACCTGATTAAAAAAAATTACAGGATAGCTGGACATTTCTTAAATCACAACTAACAGAAGGTTTTATTTTATTTAGAAGGAAAAGCCACATTATCAAAACCTAACAAGCGCAGCACGAGAGATATACAATTCTGTGACAATAAAACCTCAATCAAATAGGAGAGGTCAAACTCGGCAATATTCAAACATGCTGCTCCATAATGACTCGGTTATCCTGTCCCAAATCATCACTGGATAACAGTCTCTGCTCGAGGAGAATATTTTATGAACCACACAAGCATATAGCAATGAAAACCGTGATATTCACGCAAATGAATCCTAAGGTGATTCAACGGCACGCGATTCAAAAGCACGCTTCACCAGATGCTGGGCGAAGGAACCTCTTAGGTCAACGGCCAGGATCAAATAATTGTCAGGAGACCACTTCTACTCATCTATAAGGTGTCTATTGATGAGAAAAAATGCAGTCACCGAAAGATTACCACGACTCTAATTCAAACCGTACGTCTAAACTGTGTTGCCCTTTCATGGTGGTAAACAAGGGAGCGTTCTGTTGAGGTTGGAACTCTTGACCCAGTGTAAGAAAAATCAGCAACAAAGCCAAAATCGAATTTACTTAGATGCAAAAGCATTGTCAACATAACAACTTTTAACGTTAGAATATTAAACATAATAAAAAAGTTACAGCATCGACGGCCAAGCAGAATATAGATATATTCGTACAGTATCATAAATATTACTGTAGCGAACATTAACTAAAATACGATGATCCCGGTATTGGATGGACATTTTAATCTGCATCTGTATAGAAAAACTCTGTCGGTCCTCGGTCGTTAAATCACTGAATAGAATAGAGAGAATCTAACCAAGAATGAAGTGTGCCACATTTTAAAGCAACCCCTTCCCATCAATAGTCTCTTGTTACAGTGCCATCAATACCAGTGATGGAATGCTCATCAGCACTTTCTATAACGAGTAATCTTCTCTTGTTCGATACATTCTCAAACACAACGTTTTGTTCATTGGTGACGACATGAATGCTCAAATAGGCAACGACAGAAATAATGAATTATGCTTACTCTGGAGCCTCACCATTAGATGGTTTTGTGTTATACCCAAGACACTCGTTAGGGAGTCTTACCCCTTTGCCGAAATGCAGTCGATATAATCTACAGCCTCAACCGACTATGCTGACTTTAAGTGGTAAAACGCTGAAATACGAAGACCAGTTCACATACCTCGATAGCAATATCTCATCTACTGAAGCGATGTGAACCTTTACGTAGCGAAGGCATGGGATAATATTGACAGGTTATTGCTCATATGGAATTCTGATCTCTCTAATAAAATAATGTCAGTATTATTGTGTGGATACATTAGCGGGATTCCAATAAAACAGGAGTGATGAAAATGAGAGAAAGAGAGAGTGAGAGAGAGCTCCGTGCTATCAGTACGTCTTGATGATCACACACACACACACACACACACACACACACATATATATATATATATATATATATATATACCTTTTCATGTGCAAGTAGATGGCCTGAATTTTGTAAGTATTTACTCATCCAACTCTTCTACCGCGAGCAGAATGTGACATAAGATCAATCTTTAAGCGGGGTACAGTTGGTTTGCATACAGAATTTCCCCTCTAGACTGTCTGCTTTATCAAGGCTAACGAACTCATTCTGTTCTACTATTTACCAATAGCTGTGGCACAGATGGATTCATGCCTTTCTCATGTGCATCAACCCGAAACGCAAAATGTCTCTTCCATAAAGTCGTTATAAGAAATACATTTTCTTATTTTTGTATATATGTTAATTCAACATGACAAAAACTGGAGGAGCATAGCAAAATGTTTATTAGAGAAATATAATTAAAAAAACCCTAATGTAAAGAATAAAACAATTTTCAAGGCAATTTGCAAGATAATAAAATCAAAAGGAACATGTGATTGGATTCGTATCGATCATTATAATTTCTTAAGGGAGATACTAGTAACGTGTACTTTCCCTTATTCATTTGTAGTTAATTGTAGTGTGAATTTTATCAATAGAAGGTGACTAGATATTGAACTGAATGACCGTAAAAGGCAGCCAATTCCATAATATTCAAAAACCCTCTAAGAAGTGTATTTATATATGTCCGTATTATGCGCAGTCTATTAGGTTGTTTTGTTTAGCAACGGACATTGCACTCTGTAGTGAATTGGATTTGCATGAGAAACCCCCTTTTGTGGCCTGACAGACTAAAACATTATTGGAAAATAACTATTATAATTTGATGATGAGACGTATAATTATACTGCGGGTAACAAGTGACAGCAAGCAACAATCACTCCAACACAAGCACAATGTCCTTTATGAAAACTAATAATTTCACGCATGTAAATTTTGATGTTTTCTCATCTATGTTGTAATTGCAACCGTTTTACAATTGTTGTGTAGCGGATTGCAGATTACAAAGAACTGGAATCTCAGTTCAGTTGTTTCCGCTTTATAAGCATTGAATCTGGCTATGTTTGTCGAAGTGAACACATACCAATTCCTATGGTGAAGACGGCGGACAGCTGACGACGGGCAGACGACAATAGTGGTCATTGTATTTTCATCATCAAGTCTCACTGCTAGCTCGAATTTCTCTGACTCTCTCTCTCTCTCTCTCTGTTTGTTCGTCCCTATCATCCATCGTCCCCGGCAAGTCTTCCAAACTACATCCTTCGTCTGCGCAGAGGTGTTGTAGGTAAATTCTTGCCGGTCGGCCAACACTGGCACGACCATATGAAGGGGTCCATTGGAGAACGTCACTTATGAGTTCGTCCTTGCTAGTCCTGCAGAGTCCCGTATGTCATATTCGTCATGCTTAGATGGTTTTTGAGAAGGGAGATAAGTGGCTGTGCAGCTATTTTTTCTTTGGGTGTTTGATCCAGGATTTTTTCAATATAGCTCGTAGTATTTTTGTACACTTTCCGTCTAGCTTTTTCTCGATACGTTTTGTCTGTGTACGTGAGGTGCTATCGTACAGCAGTATTCATGAAACCACTGCTTGAAAGAAATCCTGTATTATTTTATCGAGTAGATCAGATACCTTATCGACAGCAATCCACGCTTTCTCTTGGAGAATAATGACATCACTTTCAGTAGATGAGATACTGCTGCTAAGGTACGTGAACTTGTCTACTAATTTCAGAAGGCTACCTTTTAGAGTAGAGATAGCTCCTTCCTGATTAAACACATGTATTCCGTTTTGTTTGCGTTCACGTGGAGGCCAGTGCTTCCTGCTGTTCGCTCCGTGCTATGCAACACGGATCTGGCTTAGGTAGGTGTATTTGCAAGAAGTGCTATGTCATCTGCAAAGTCTGGTTCCGTTATAGTTTCTGCGGGATTTCGTCTGCTTCTTGCCTTTCTTAGAGTAAATCCATTTTCTTTTATTATATCTATTTCCTTTCGAAGTTCGTAATTTAGGCAGATACAGTACTGATGTATCTACTTGCAATAATGTCGAAGAAATCTATCTCCATCTGCTGAGCGAACTTTGAATTTCATGTTTCTATAAAGCATCATTGAGGCTGTAACAATTTCTCGGGAGAGACAATAAGCTAGAAGTATTTGCTCCATCTGTCCCTTATGTAGGGAGGACCTGGTTTCAATCCCAGGTCGCGTCATACTAAAGGCTTTAAAAATGGTGCTTGATACCTCCTTGCTTAACACTCAGAAATATAAAATACGTATCAAGGGTAAAGTGGTGCAATCCAGGGAAAGGAGTAGAGCCCTCTCCTACACCTCGGTGTAGTAGCTATTGAAAAGGGAGCCTTCAGGTCACCCTCAACTACAGTCACCAACTACTACTACAACTACTACTATAAATCATCATTGTGGCTGTAACAATTTCTCGGGAGAGACCATAAGTTAGAAGTATTTGCTCCATCTGTCTCCTATGTATGGAATCAAATGCATGCGAGAAATCTACGAACAATACTATTGGCTGGAGTTTTTTTTGCACGAGCTCCTTCGATGAGTAGATGGATTGTTAAATTCTGTGATGTTGTGGATTGATTTCTCTGAAAACCGTTCTGATTTTTCCTAAGAATTTTCTCAATTTCAAGTTCGGTGACAGAGATAAGCGTAATGCTTCTGTTGTTAATGGTGATTCCGAGATCATCTTTCTAAGGGAAAGGGGGAGATACGGCATTTTGTCCATCTCTTTGTTGTATTCCGTTTATTTATAGAATTGCAAAATCGAAAAAGTAGGTAATCGATTTTCCTTGTTTCCCACACTTCTAGGGGTATTTCGTCGAAGCCTGCAGCTTTTCTGCTTTACTTTTTGTCAGTACTACGTTGATTTCTTCTTGAGTAAACTGTCTAGTTGGCTATTAATTTTTGTGATGGGTTTATCTGAGATTTTAGGGAAGTACTAAGCAGGTTATTGAAATGTTCTTTTCACATCTGTCTTCATTCTTAGTTGGCAGTTTTTAGTTTTGCTTTTGAGGTGCTGTTCCCCTTTGGTCACTTCATTTACGGCCTGCTATGCTATTCATGATTATCTATCTTCTACCGAGTTTCTTATTTTATTGATCCGAACTTGAATGTATTTTTTTGTTATTTTTGGTTCGTGTTAGTTCTCTTTGTGCCTTGGGATTTATTGGGTTTCTTTTATTATGTAAGGATGCGTTTTTCACGTTTTCTCGTTTTTTTTTCCAAACTGCTATAGTCACCAATAGAACTCTATCTCGTTGTATTTTAATGACTCTCAATACAAGCACATTCTCAAGCGGAGAGCAGAAGATGAGGTAGGTATTAATTGCTATCACTTCTCCATGAAACAGTCCAAATGAAGATTTACGGTAGCCTCTTTGAATATAAATGGTCAATATCGAAGGAAAAATTGATTATCATTTCACTGCCACACAGACTGGGAGATGTCCTGGAGTGGATCAATGGCTTTTTCCCTATTCTCGTCTTCATCTGCAAACGTGCCATCATGATGGGTCACTCTTTGACTGTTTGCCATTATTTCAATTTGCTAATCTATCTATCTATCTATCTATGTGTGTCAGTGTGTGTGTGTGTGTGTGTGTGTGTGTGTGTGTGTGTGTGTGTGTTTAAGTTTAAAACAAATACCGTTGGTTAAGTAACTGAAACGGCATTAGCAAAAGGATGTTGTATATTGACCTTCGACCCGGCCAAACATGCCATTCCAAAGTGATGCACCGGAAGGAACTGACACATTCCGATGGCAGTTATGAGAAGAAATCGCGTAGGCAGGCTGGCTGAAATATGGGACAAGGTAAAAATCCCATGGTACACTCATAGACTGATGCACCGGAAGAGAGTGACATGTGAACTGCATGACAGTTATTTCTGCTTGATGACGATCAAACATGCCATTCCAAAGATTGAGTGGGCGATTGAACTATTATATAACTCGGTGGAGACAGGAAGTCAGTTAGTTGGAGATCAGATGAGTTGGAGACAACATGTGGTAGAGAAAGCCACCACCCAGCAGAAGGGGCCCTCGGGACCCCCAGCGAGTTGGAGATCAGACGAGTTGGAGACAAGACGTGGTAAGGAAAGCCACACCCGGCCGAAGGAGCCATCGGGACCCCCAGTGAGCTTTGGAGACCCGTTGGTGACAAGACGTGGTAGAGAAAGGCAGAAGGGGCCCTCGGGAACCCCCGAGTGAGTTGAAGATCAGACGAGTTAGAGACAAGATGTGGTAGAGAAAGCCACCACCCGGCAGAAGGGCCCCTCGGGACCCCGATTGAGTTTGGAGATCAGACCAGTTGGTGAGAAGATGCTGGAATGGGAACATGTCCCCGAGAGGCTGGGCCCCCAGGCCCCCGGTTGAGCAGCCCAGGGGAACGAGAACGACACACGGCAATGTCCCGAGAGGCTGGGGAGGTCAATATGTTGCAGTCTTTGTTCAGTCTCCAATTCCCTCTCACACGCAA
This sequence comes from Sepioteuthis lessoniana, assembly GCA_963585895.1. Classification (NCBI taxonomy): domain Eukaryota; kingdom Metazoa; phylum Mollusca; class Cephalopoda; order Myopsida; family Loliginidae; genus Sepioteuthis; species Sepioteuthis lessoniana. Next base: position 4,882,201 of record OY757918.1, on the reverse strand, counting down.
ACCTTACAATAAAGTGAGAGGTATATTTTTTTAAAGAAGTCTTCGATCGTCTTTATTCATTGCATGTATATGAATCTGCATATGTGTATAGTTGTAGCATATGACTATACAACAAGGAGTGAATTCGAAAAAAAAAAGCAACAAAAAACGTGGACAATACCAATACTTACTTGTTGAGTAAGAAATGTTGAAATTTAAAGATTTATGTTAGGGGATTTTCTATTTCTATTTTTGCTATATATATATATATATATATATATATACGTTGGTAGAAAAAATCGTTCAACTGGACGTGTTTCAACCTTCAGGTATCATAACTGAAGGTGTATGAATGCTGTAAGTTAGTTTCACATGTAAACGTTCAATTTACCACGTGTTTATGAACAGTTTCCAATGTTTTCTTGATAGAAAATATTTTTCTATCAAGTGCTCAACCCCCATGGGAGAGCGTATATTGTCATGAACAGGCAAACTGTTTCGTTGTATCACAACTCTTCAGTGTGGCTAGATACACCGGACGCTTGAAGCTGGGATCGAAACCCGCCCAATTTTACGTTATGCTTAGTATCATACCGCTCAGCCAACAGGCGAACCACGTCAGGTCGGGAATTGTAAGGCATTAAGTAGTAGCTTTCGTTTGTTTACATTTATACCTTATTGGATACGAGAGTGCTCAATTCGTTCGAAGAGCTTTGCATTATACGAGTGGCAGCCGTATGTGTGTGTGTGGATGGGTGTGTTTGAGTATATATGTGTGTGTGTGTGATTTGTGGTTTGTGGTTTTCGCGGTATACAGCATTTCGTTGCACTTGATAAATTATCTGACATGACTCTCTGATTGATCATAGTCACATTTCTGCTGTTATTTACTTCTTTTTTGAATTTTGATCTTTTAGAAAAAAACACCTATAATTCTGTTTGGCCCCTTAAATCCAATCACAGCAGATGCTTGTTAAGGAGGTATGACCAAAAATTGTTAAAAATAAATCTTTAGATTTTTTTCCATTAGATCTAAAAATTAAAGAAAGAGGTCTGCAATTTATACAATAAAGTGATGATGGTGTCTGGACGGCTAGACGTCTCGAAAAGTTTGTGCCAATTCATAAAAGAAAAAGAAAATGATGTCAGTTTATTGATAGTTTTTGATCAATAGGTTTTGGCAACACACAGAATTGTACAAATTCAGCAATCTCCATACTCACTAGACTGACTCATGTTCCTCCTTGTGACTTTTTCATGTTTACTTAACTGAAAATCTATCTCAAGGGTAAAAGTTGAGGACGTAGAGGACAATCAAAGAAATAAGAAAGTGTAATATCACAACATATACAAAAGAAGAAGAGTTTCAGTGGTACTTCGACTATTCAAAAAACTCGAGAGAAGAAGAGGTTTGAATACAAAGTGGAACAATTTGAGGGAAATTAACATTCCATTCAATGTTCATATCTGTGTTGACAAAAAAAGTTTAAATTTCAATACTTTTGAATATTTTTTGAATGTACGTAAAGTTTCACTCGCGTATTTGTGTTAACGTCCTCTCCATCTTCAAATCCTACCACTAAGATCAGTATCATTTGAGGATACAAGAAAATGTCATACACAAAGCCTGGTCGAGTGAGTTGAGAAGGAGTTGCACTTTCACAATCTTGTGTTTCGCTAAAACATTTCGTTCTCAATTTATCAAGACTAGCTTCATCATTTTTTTTCTGATTGGTATAGACTTGTCGAGGTTTTGTCGAAGTATCATTAATTTATTATATAAGTTGGTGAACGGTTTACATGTCTTCATTTAATAGAATTATTAGAATTAGTTTATTCAGAGATTTTATGTTCAATTCTTTGTCAGCTTCTATTCACCTAATATTGGATATTCAGAGTGATAAACAGAAAGTTTCCTAATGACTGAAAAAAAAGCAGTGAATGTATATATATATATATATAATTAAAGGGTGAACAAATGTTTTTGAAAAATAATTTTTAAAAATTAGAAAAAGCGCTCAATGCTGGTCGGCAAAGCTAGGAAAAATCAAAAAAGTAGAGGTACCTATCACCTCCCTCTCTTCGGCTGACACATTACTCTGTTTCATATAATATCGATAATATATATCTATATATATCTATCTATATATATATATATATATATATATATATCGGGAAGACTGGAAATAAATTCGATCGTATAAAAATATACAAAAATGAAAAAAAGCAAGGTCTTCAGCGAATGATTTTATTTATTGAAGTATTTGTCAACGTTAAATGTTTCGGTTTTGAGACCTTCATCAGGGCATTTGAGTTTTTAAATAAAAAGAAAAAGATTAGAAAGTTTTAAATGTTCAATTTTCGTTGGAGGGATTCTATTTCAAATTTATGTAATTAGCGTTCGAAAATTAAAAAAAAAATCCGCATCTATCTATCTATCTATCTATCTATCTATCTATCTATCTATCTCAGTTTCTTTGTTTCTTTCTTTTTTTATCTATCTATCTATCTATCTAAATATTAATAAACGATGAAGCCATATTATCTTACAGAAGTAGAATGTTTAAATTGTTTTGTTATATAACCCCGTGCAATGCTCTTCGAGGTATCAAGTGTCTGTTGTGTTACTTTAATAACGAATTTAAAAGTAACTCGAAAATTATAGATGAAATAAAAAAGAAATTCAGTTATCCAGATTATCTATATTAATAGAGCTTTCAAAAAACAATAATTTTATTAAAAATAGAAGAAACATATTTAGTTTATCTTTAAAAATTCCATAGAACTCCAAATAAATCTGCTAATATTTCGAGAGTAATAACTAGTATATATATATATATATAGAGAGAGAGAGAGAGAGAGAAAGAGAGTAACTGGCACTTCTTTACTGAAGAAGGCTATCTCTTCAATTCTGCAAAGAACGCTCGTGGTCACGCATTTGGCTCCTCAGGTCAACTTAACCCTTGCAAGCCCTGCCGCATATATGACAAGGAAACTATTTGTCTTTGCCGTTGACATTAACCCTGTGTACTCTCATGTCTTCTTAGACCTGTTGCAGACCCGCACACTTTGTCACAGAATTGACACGAATTACCTGTAGGCTCTTAAGGAAGGACTATTGTATAATTAGCTCGCTATTGTTTGATGTCATGAGATTTCATATGACAAGCAAGTCGGAATTTGGACAAACAGACCCTTCTGCAGATGTTACAAACATGTTCAGGTTGAAAAGACTCTAAGAACGACGTCGAGTTCCATTTCCGAAGTATTCATTTCAAGATAGAGCGTTCGATTCCTCCTATTTCAAATGCTTTACAACAATCGTAGATCACTTTTTCCAAACTGATCGATTTTCCTCATCTGCCTACAGTCTATAAGATCTACATTAAGCGTCCTAAGGTTATTTTTGATGACATTCTTTTAACACTTCTGAGGTTTACATCTTAGACATTCACAGCATTGTAACCCCTTGTTTAACAACTGCTTAAGTAACCGAACATCCTTCATCCTAGTAAAGTGTCCAGCCCAACGCGTCTAATTGCATATGAGGTGGATCTCAATACAAGATGTACTGCTTTGTTGATGAACAGTGGTGTCTGGTGTTAGAGAATTTCAGTTGATGTTTAAGATCCATCTAGTGTGCTGCCAACATTTACGAAAAAATCAACAACAACTAATCTTGAACAGTGGTCATAGATGTTAGGTTCGATATAGGATAAACCTGGAGATGGAGTGAATATGACCTTGATCTTCTTCTGATTGATGGTAAGTCCAAAAGCAGTGCATGATCTCGAGAAAAGTTTTATCATATCTTCCTTGTCTGTTCGGTATGAGCAGCGAGATCTGCATCGTAAGAGGATCTTCCGAACAAGGGTTTAGAAAGTTTTTGATCTGTGTTGAAGTATGTCAGGTCAACGTCTTTTCCAGTCGTTCCGAATCAAACGTAGTCTTAAAAAGCATACGAGAAGCTGAGATTTTAAAATATATCTAACACTCACTCACGATCTTGACCAAAGTCAATATCACAATCACATGACTTCAGCTGTTTTTTTTCCGGATATTAAGCCAAGAACTACTGTTTTGTTGCTTTTTTAAAAATTCAACTTATTTTTTATTTTTTTATTTTCATCATACAACGTGTGAAAGCACGTGCGATACCATGTCCTCATCAGCGGCCATCCAGGGGGGGGGATAACACAGTTTCGGTAGCTCAAGGCGGTACTGCCACCCCTGGCGCTACCAAGCAGCGTTTGCCACCGGACAGGGTATTAAGAGAATCATATATATATATATATATATATATATATGTATACGCCAGATCAATTAAATGCAGAGACTACATTGGACGTTAATCTTCATTTTCTGAGTGCAGTTTGTGATTTAAAAAACGCGTTTACTTTCGGCGGTTGATGTTATTACGCGTTTACAGTAACCGTTTCTTACGTAATCAGACGGCAAAAGGTGATTCCGCGTGTATTACCTTCATGCTGAAAACTTTTCGCTTTCGACCAAATCCAACTTGATGCATATCGCGCCGTGGTCTGAAGACGATTCGAGGCAACTTTCAAACTGCGGCCAGTGATTCCTATTTTTGAAAGAAACAAAATGACTGAGTGACCTATAAAACCACGACAACCAACCTCAATAGGAATCCATGGATTATAAATTAAGCAATTTGCAAATGACGTCATATAGAACTGATAAAATCGTCGTCTATAAAGTTACAACATTACCGAATGAATTTTCTGGATTTCAACAACAACTCTAACTTAAGTGATGTTTTTGATAATGACCAACGATGGTCAAAACAGCCAGAATTAAAAATAGAAAAAGCATTGGTCAATTTATGTGCATCACTGACTCATATTTGGGGCATCTATGCATGCCAACCAAAAAAAAAAAAAAAAAAAAAATTTACAACTGGAATAAACGTCGCTTATGATTTCGACTTTATTTCTCCAGCGGTGCTCAGAATGTCTTGTTCGCTTTATTCGGATGGTTTGTAAGATGGGAAGTAGGCGTCGATACAATTGCTTTTTTGTGTGGTGCCACTTCCTGGAATTAAAGAAATATATATCTATTAGATACAGTTTATATATATATACATATATATGTATATATATATATATATATATATATATATGCCAGTCATGTACAAGAGAGGAAGAAAATACCTCCCTTCCGCGTAGAATGAATTTTATGGTGCGATATTTTATCGACATGTCAATTTCGAGTAACAGTAAAGATTTAATTTATCACTTGTTCATTTAATGATAGAGTTGAACCGACGGACACACAACGGAATATCCGTATTTGGTTTGCTGATTAGACCCAATAATGTTTATGAATACGACAAAGTAATTATTGGTCGCTTGTCAAGCCAATAAAAACTCCTGATGAGACTAGCTTTTCAATAGAAACTTTAATCACATTTGTATCCCAAGTGTCTATGTCGATTCAATATATTTGCTTTCTCTTCTTTTGATTGTTCAACGAAAGCAGTTGATTGGTGGAAGGGACCTTCAGTTCAACTTGTTATCCGTTATAGCAATGCAGTGACAAATACTTGAAAGATAAAGTCCAGTCCCTCTGGCTTGTTCTTACCCACTTTAGCTAAACCTACAAGTATCCTAGATTAAATACTCTACATTTTGTGCTCAGATTAATTTGTTTTTCAGTTTCTCTCTCTTCTCCGATTTTTCTTTTAAGAAATTCTGTAATATACCAAAAGACAAGTGAGTGAAGAGTATTCAGACTTGAAATCGAATTTACTACTTAGTTACAGTTGTACTTATCAGTAAAATGGGTTGTTAGCCTAGAGAAGATGCATAACTTGATATGTTGAAGGCATCTGACAAAGAAGACAACGATTTTTGGTAGGAGTTAAATATTGTTTAAAGAACAATTTACGGTTTACGGTTACAAAAATTAAAGATAAAAAGAGGGTTACAGCAGTAACAATGAATTTTATCTAATAAAGTTCTTAGCAGTGTTCATAAAGGAACGTGGTATCTCCCATAACACTCGACACTCTGGATGACGGATGAAAAGTTATGTGATTGATTTTAATGGCACGTAAAGTCGTTCCGGGGTATTTTAAACCGAGAGTTTAGGGAATCACGTTCATTGGAGGTTCATATTTACATTTTTGTGTTGTAGTTTTGTGAGATTCTTTTTGTCCACGATTCAAACAAATATGAATGCTTTGTAAACTTATCTATTTCATCCATAGATGGGACTCTAACAAGTAATCGCACTGGATCAAAGTGGACTTGAAAGTAATGACAATAAGGAGACACTCTACACTTCCCAGATCTTTTGAACTGAAACCCCCTTATCAGACGCACAGGATACCTTTTTTCGTGGAGGTCTTACTTCTCTATAGGGAATTCGCAGACTGAGCGAGGATGTTATAAGTCATTCTTTTCTTGTGTGGGAATTTGGTAACAAGATAATATAGGTTCTTCTAAGAGATAGAGTCTGGGATTTATTTAGATTCTAAAATCAAGATCCAGACTCGAAGGAAAGCTGTTGGATAAATAAGGGCGACTTAAGATATAGACGAACCAAAAGGGAAACATAATGATTTGTTAGATTTAAAAACTACGCTCCAAATTCGGTTTTTGTTTTGATAATACTGAAGCCTTCAATAAATGATGGACTTGATTTATTTTTATTTGTTTATGTTTTACTTTTTAGTCAACATTGTTACTTTTTGGTCAACCTTTTCTACTTTAGTTAGTTTTGAAGTCACTCAGTTTTGGCAAGCAATTCTACAGTTTAATGTAAATAAATGATTATAGTCATTTGAAGATAATTATAGCTTAAAGTAAACATATCTGCTTATTCTAATCGCTATCTCTCTGGTATATATTTATGGGTCATGCAAGAGGTAAGGGCATTTTTTGACCGGGGAGGGACCTATTATATATCCGAGGTTCATTCGATAAATAAGGGCATTTTTGACCTTGAACGGACCAATTATATATAGGAGACATATTCGATAAATAGGGGCATTTTTTGACCGTGGAGGGACCTATTATATATACGAGGTTCATTCGATAAATAAGACCATTTTTTGACCACGGAGGAACCTATTGTATATACGAGTATTATTCAATAAATAAGGGCATAAAAAGCAAAATAATCTTTTTCAGAATTTTTTTTCATAGATATAAAATTTGCATTGTTTGAAATTGGCTTATAACAAAATATATTTCAATCTCACATTAATGTTTGTTTTGAGGTTATTCTAAGCGGCGCAAAGTCAAACAGAATACTTCAGGCTTGAACAGAGGTCTGTCACCAAAGTCATGGTGGCTGAGAAGTGCAACCTTTATGAAATTTACAGAAGAATGTGTGTTGTGTACGGAGAAGCAAAATTTCGCAAAAAATGTATACAAGTGAGCTTAACATTGATTAACCTTTTCGTGGCTGAGTCAAAAAATATTCCGATCAGTAAAGAAGGTCATACTGTCTGTCCTCTAGGATGTGAAAGAACCTAGCATTACTGATATCTTTGATAAAGGCACAGCAATCAACTGCCTTTCTTATTGCCAATTTATATATCATGATAATAACCTTATTTATTATGGTCCTGTGCTAGTCTCGGTACTTGATTGTGGCTTTAGTTTCGTAACTACCACATGCATTTCCGGCTCGTCGGGTTATCAACTCCCTTTGTGCCCATGTTGTGTTTGAAAGATTCCCAAATGGGGGATGACACAATCCATCCAAATCTTCTTCTCATGGTCAGGATGGTCCGTTGGAACAAGATGCCAGTGTATTGGTATCTTAAGCACAAGAAAAATTTTCCGTTAACAAATGACAAGTATTTATTGAAATACAATTTTCCTTTTCTTGTTTTTTGATTGTTCAACGAAAGCATACTCCTCTCTCTCTCTCTCTCTCTCACACACACACACACACACACACATATATATATATATATATATATATATATATATATATATATATATATATATATAATTGCCGCTTTTTGTTTTGAGAGACAAAAAAATGGCTGGTGCAGTCTTTTTATATTACTCAATTTTTCAGAAACTGAGACTTTTACTGGAGAGGATTTTGTTCTTGGAAGGATTTCTTTTCTGATTCTTCTGTCTTCTGTCTAGACACCGGATCTCTTCTCTCTTCTAACTCTAAAAACATCAATTTTTATAGAGGATTCCTCCGGGAACAAACATTCCCGATTGGCTAGATAATCACAGATCATTTCGTATTCTTCAACTACTTTTGACAGATCAGCCAACCAAATGCGCTGATCTACGAGTGTGGGAACAGTATCTTTCCACGTATCAGATTTTGATTGGTCATCCAATTAAACCATAATATAGGGGCTTAGTTAATTAAGAGTCCCAACCCACGCGTTGTGAGGTAGTATCTCTTTTCACTTTAACCAAAACAAAAATCAAAGATCTGATTAATCTATCCAAAGATTTGACCATTTAATCTTAATTATAGGATATATTTATTCATATGTGATATTGTATGCGAGAATGAGCTTGTGCGTATGTGCTTTTAAAATATTGATTTTATATGTATGTAACTGTTGCCAATCAAAAATATATGTTGTGACAAGATGATTTTTATTATAGTTTACTAAGATTAGCTTAGTTGTGGCACAAAGCCGGGAGTATTTTGCACCCTGTGAGAATCAAAATCCCTTACAATGGTCTACCAATCTAACGTACAAACTAATACACTATTATAGTAAAAAAAGTTGGTGACCGTAGTCGAGGGCGACCTGAGGGCTTCCTATTAAATAGCTAATGCACCGAGGTGTAGGGGAGAGCGCTACTCCTTTCCCTGGATTGCTCCACTTTACTTTACCCTTGATATGTATTTTATAATGCTGAGTGTTAAGCTTAGAGATATCAAGCGCCATTTTTCAAGTCTTTGGTATGACCCGATCTGGGATTGAACCTCGGTCTCCCGGACCATTAGCGAAACTTAAAATGTACTGACTTAGAGGATAAAGCAATATATAATCAAAACAAAAAACGAATCATCATTTTGCGAACTAAACATTGGTACTGATAATAGTTTTCTATTGTCTAAATTCTTAATCTAAAGAAAATCCGGTCGAGTCCATTCATGTAAATGGGGAGGGTAAAATCTTGCTTTCTTCTCTATTTTTTTGGTTTTGGTGGGGAAGCCTTCAGTTTATTTAGTACGTAAATAGTAGTTTTATAAGGGTTACACTTGTGATTATCATGAGCACCTCGAGTGATGAAATGGCTTGCCAGTTAGACTAGAAAACCTTCATGAGTGTGCTCAAATCTCATTGGGTGCACCATTCATATGACTTTGTATCACATCTGAGCAAAACTCTTAGTAAATGACAACACTCACGTCCATAATTTTTCAAATTATTTTATAGGATATGTTGGATGTGAAATCTGCTTCCAAAGTTTCGTTTAATCAATATTGTAAATCTCGAGAGCTTTAAGACTGATGGCTATTATTTATTTATTAATCTATTTATTTATTATGTTTTTTTTTTTTTTGACTCAGGACAACATTTATCTCGCCAAGGGCAATATCCCATCTTGTACAAACCTTTTTCTTTGGTCTTGTAATCACAATAAATCCTTCCTTTGGCAAAGTTTCCACAGCAGTTATACAAAATCTGATTTTAAATAATTATTTGTTTGTCATATCTAAATTCCATCTGCTGAAACAAAATAAGAACCAAAAAAGAATGACTTTGGCGGCAAAATGGCGTCTGATGCATTTTCTTGTTGACGAAAACATTTTTTTTTATCTTTACTTTCATGAATATTTTGGAATGTCTATTTTATAATGTATATGAATACCCAAAAGACATTATCAAAACAGAACTGTAATTATTTCGTGATTGTTTTGTTCGTATTCTGAACTGTACTATGTGTTTTAGTCGAATATGCTACTAAAACTTGTAAAGGAAGAAAAATCCAGACGTTTCTGAATATTACGAACCTTCTAATCATCGTCAAATTATTAATTATCATATTCTAGTTATTATGATTATTATACAGAAGTTGTTATCATGAACAATAATGTAATAGAATAAAAATATAATGCAATAAAATAATCACAATTATAGTATATAAGAGCCTATTATTATTATTATACATATATTATATGATAAAATTATTGTAATAAACTATAAAAACATAAATAGCCAAATTATCATAATTATAAATAAGTGTATTTTCTCATTGCCCAATTTTTCTTCCTCCCTCTCTTCTCTGTTTCTCCTTCATCACATCTCCCATGTCTTTTTTTCTCCGTATCTTCTCAGTCTTTTTTCTTTCTCCTTCACTCCCCTGTCTCTATTACATTTTTATATTCAAGGTTTTTTTCACCCTCCTTCTCTTCCCTGTCTCTATTTTATTTTTATATTCAAAGTTCTTTCTCTTGCCTTCTTTCCCCTGTCTCTCTTTCATCCTATTATTCTCTATCTTTTTTTCTCTCCTTCTTTATCCTGTCTCCCTTTCATTTCATCTTCTCGGTCTTTCTTCCCTATCCTCCTTTTCCCTGTCTCTCTTTCATCCCATCTTCTCGGTCTTTTTTCTCTCTCCTCCTTTCACCTGTTTCTCTTTCATCCCATTTCTCGGTGTTTTCTCTCTCTCCTTCTTTCAAGTGTCTCTCTTTCTACGCTTCTTCTCTGTCTCTATTTCATTTTTATATTCAAAATTTTTTTCTCTCTCCTTCTCTCCCCTGACTCTCTTTCATCACATCTTATCAGTCTTTTTCTTTCTCCTTCTTTCCCCTGTCTCTCTTTCATCCCATTATCCTCTCTTTTTTCTCTCTTTCTTTCCCCTGTCTCTCTTTCATCCTATCTGCTCAGTCCTTTTTCTCTCTCCTTCTTTCCCCTTCTCTCTTTCATCCCATCATCTCGATCTTTTTTCTTTCTCCTTCTTTCCCGTGTCTCTCTTTGTACCCATCTTCTCTGACTTTTCTCTCTCTCCTTCTCTCCCCTGTCTCTATTTCATCTCATATTCAAAGTTTTTTTCTCTCTCCTTCTCTACCCTGATTCTCTTTCCTCACATCTTATCAGTCTTTTTTTCTCCTTCTTTCCCCTGTATCTCTTTCATACCGTTATTCTCAGTCTTTTTTCTCTCTCCTTCTTTTCCGTGTCTCTCTTTCATCCCATTTCACGGTCTTTTTTCTATCCTTCTTTCCAGTGTCTCTCTTTCTACCCATCTTCTCGGTGTTTTTTCTCTCTCCTTCTTTTCCCTGTCTCTCCTTCATCCCATTTCTCGGTGTTTTTTCTCTCTCCTTCTTTCCAGTGTCTCTCTGTCTACCCTTCTTCTCGGTCTTTTTTCTCTCTCATTCTTTCCAATACCTCTCTTTCATAATATCTCTTTGGTCTTTTTTCTCTCTCCTTCTCTCCCCTGTCTCTATGTCATCCAATCTTCTTGGTCTTTTTTCTCAATCATTCTTCCCCGTGTCTTTCGTTCTACTCATTTTCTCTTTATTCTCTTTCATTCTTTCCCCAGTCTCTCTTTCATCCCATCTTTTCGGCCTTTTTCTCTCTCCTTCTTTCCCCTATCTCTCTTTCATCCCATCTTCTCGGTCTTATTTCTCTCTCATTTTCTCCCCTGTCTCTCTTTCATCCCATCTCCTCTGTCTGTTTTTTTTCCGTCCTTCGTTCAACACTCATTCTTTCTTCCCATCTTCTTGGTCTTTTTTCTAACTCCTTCTTTCCTCTGTCTCTCTTTCATCCAATCTTCTCGGTCATTTTTCCCTCTCCTTGTTTCCCTATCTACTCGGTCTTTTTTTTCTCTCTCCTTTCCCCTGGAACTCTTTCCTCCTATCTTTTTGGTCTTTTTTCTCGCTCTTTTTTCCCCCTGTCTCTCTTTTATCCAATTTACTCGGTCTTTTTTCTGTCTCCTTCTTTCCCCTGTCTCTCTTTCATCCTATCTACTCTTTTTTTTTCTCTCCTTCTTTCCCCTTTTTCTCTTTCATGTAATCTTTTTGGTCTTTTTTCTCACTCCTTTCCTCTGTCTCTCATTCATCCAATCTTCTCGGTCTTTTTTCTCTCCCCTTGTTTCCCCCTGTCTCTATTTCATCCCATCTACTCTGTATTTTTTCTCTCTCTTTCTTTCCTCTGTCTCTCTTTCATCTCATCTTTTTGGTCTTTTTTCTCTCTCTTTTTCTTCGCTTTCTTGCTTTCATCCCATTTTTTCGGTATTATTTCTCTCAACTTCTTTCCCCTGTCTCTCTTTCATCCCATCTTTTCGGTCCTTTTTCTCCCTCCTTCTTTTCCCTGTCTCTCTTTCATCCCATCTACTCGGTCTTTTTCTCTCTCCTTTTTCCCCTGTCTCTCTTTCATCCCATCTTCTTAGTGTTTTTAATCTCTCCTTCCTTCTCTCTGTCTATCATCCCATATTCTCAGTCTTTTTTCTCCCACATTTTCTCCCCTTTCTCTCTTTCATTTCACCTTCCCAGTCTCTTTTCTCCCTCAAACTCTCCCCTGCCTCTCTTTCATCTCATCTTCCCAGTCTTTTTTCTCTTTCTTTCTTTCCCCTGTCTCTCTTTCATCCCATGTTCTCGGTTTTTTTCTCTCTCCTTCTCTCCCTTGGCTCTCTTTCATCCCATCTTCTGTCTACTCACAGAAATTAGCGCAAAGTCAAACACAAATTGTGTCAGCCAGCATTTGAACTTTGATCTTCGAGTCTATTTCCTACGACGATAACCGCTTCGTTTCGGACTCTTCATTCATTAATACAACTAAATCAAATAAGTATTAAATCAATATCAAGGATGTACTTATAGATAAAAACGGACTCGGTATGGAAAATGGATTCGGTTGGCCGAGTTTAAAGTTTGACTAAAGCGGTTTGAGTTCAGTTCTCATTAATGCTTTTGGTAAAGGTGCGAGTTAATTCATTTTCCTTTAAGCTCTGGTTTAAATATTAATACCAAGTATTTCTATCAAATACAAATAATTTGTACACAGTTGTACGCCATCAACTATTCCTATTGAGTTCTTTTTTCAAGTGACTATTTCTATTTGATAATATTAATTTGTTTGCACACAGTTATATGATTTCAAGTAACTAATAATAATAATCCTTAGTAAATATTCCTTAGTAAACAATTATAGTTTCAAGTGGTGTAATGGTTATCGTCGTAGGGAAATGAACACGGCGACACGAGTTCAAATCCTGGACGAGACTGATTGCATTTCACATAGCACTAATACCCTTGGGAAAGGTAGGAATCCAATTATTCTCCCTCCAGCTATGGGTAAAATAGTAGGACAGACTGGGTTCTAGGCGACTAGTTTAGGAGAAGGAAGAACTCTGAATTCAAACCTGTTAAACTCCGCTTAAAAATTGACCTTGTGTCATATCCTGCCTGAGCGGAGGGGTTGGTAAATAGGATTATTAATAGATTAATTTATATTTACTTGGTATCAAGTATTCCTATCCACTACTAATAATTCTGAAATAACCTTGTTTGACCAATGGATGGGAACAAAACAGGTACTCCCTGGGAGTAATGGCAATGAGGGTGTACTCCACATTCCCCTAAGATGCAGAACTGGAGCCTGTCAGGTGCTGTTTAGAATCATATCCAGGACTTCATTTTTTGGGGGGAGGAGGGGATCTTACCCATCTGCAGAGAACAAAGTGAACATATTTTAAGCCTAACCGGTACGACGGTAGACCTTAATGTGAAACCAACTTGGGAGGAAGTCAGTTATATGGTATCTATTGGAAGAAAATAATAGATTATAATCCGACAATATATAAAGAAAAATTGATAACAAGCTAATCCAAGTAGAAGGAGGGATTTATTGAGAAGTCGACACTATAGTGTTTCGGTTCTAATGATGTTTAGTGATGGATGTGTAAAAAGTGCAAAATATAAAAACCTTGGGAAATTTGTATAACAAGAAAAAGCAGGCCGTTTAATTAATGAATCGGCGTTTGTTGTTTTAAATTACGTCATTTGACTTATTAGAAATATTGTGTAGAATTTATGTTCCGTTTGTCTATCGAAAAAGTTTTCGAATCATTCCTTGTTTTCGACGAAGTTCCAATGATATTAGTGATGTTAAATCAACGATGGGTATTTAAAAGGTGCAAAATATAAAAACCTAGGGAAATTTTTATAACAATATCATCCCTCATAGCCCTGATGATGGTTCATTAGAACCGAAACGCTATAGTGTCGACTTTGCTTTTCAATAAATCTCTCCTTCTACTTGGATTACCTTGTTATCAATTTTTCTTTATATGGTATTTAGTATTCATATCAAATACAAATTATTTTTAAACAGATCTATTTGATGGGACCGTAACAGGTACTACCACTCCGGGTCAGAGTAGGCTTTTGAGTAATGGCAATGAATGGGTACTCCACATAACCCAGATATCTGGAATTAGAGCCTCAACATCAGATGCAGTCTAGCGTCATACAAATGCACCCCATTTTATGGAAGGTATTATTTCTAAGCAGGGCTACAGTTAGCATATTCTAAGCCGGACCAGAAAGGCCGGAGCCTTGAATGGGAAACTAGTCTAGGAGAAGGAAAACAGACTTCAAAACCATGGTGTAACGGCTATCTTTTGGACTATATTGACGATATGGACGAAGGAGAATTATTACATGGCTAACTGCTGGTCTTTTATACAATTTTGCCCAGTACATATCTAGATTCAAGCGTAGGGCAATCGTCTCGCGAGACTAACCACCATTGCATAATGTTAGCTTTTAATTGCTGCCTGGCAGTCAATAAAAGTATATTTCTCTTCTTAATGTAAAAGGCGTCAATTTCAAGGTAGGCTTTTGACTTGAATAGGACCAAAGTTCTATTGCCTATATGATTCACTTTAGACGAGATGGTGCATTCAAGTAGATTAACATTTTAATAAAGTACCAAGAGTTACTGAAAAGTCTCAATAGCAGCACTTTGAACTTCTCGGGCGTTTCTATCTCTTGATGGTGTCGTCTCTGAATAGATTTTTGGTTTGATTATATTTAATGAATTGGGTCGATTTGAGGGAACGTTCATGTCATGCTTGGATTCTCTTCAATGAGGGATATTTATCACGAAGAGACGAAAAACATTTTCATCCTCTTTATGAGACTTGCTAAATTCGCTGAATAAAGGCCAAATATAATTTGATAGCTATACGAAGAGTACATTTTAATGCTCCATCTAACATAAATGAATGTGTGTTTGTGTGTAAGAGAGAAAGAGAAAACAGAGATGGAATGTGTGAGAGGTGAGAATATAGTTTATAAGGACTTAATTTTGTATATTACCTTAACACACCGAAACAAATAAATGAATAAAATAAAAAAAAGAAAAGAAATTAAAAAAAAAACATACTATAACAAGTTTTTTTTTATATCCCAGTAGTATTACATTCTCTAATTTAAAAAATGAATCTAGCCCAAATTAAAAATAATAATGTAACTTCTTTATTTTTGCCCACTTCTTTAATAAAATGATTCCCATGAATTTAAATTCTGACCTACGGGCATAACTTCAAGCGTGGATTTTCAAATTTATTTTCGATTTCAGCAGTTACATATTCTAAAACTAAGTCTTCTGAAAGTTTTAGAAGTTTACGACTTAATAGTTTAAAAACAAGCGTAATAATATTGAAAATAGTGACATAAAAATTAATAAAAAAATAAGCAATAAAAATTAAATGACATTAGCATTAAAATCTGAAAATTAAATTTACCTATGTTGAAAGGGGGAAGAAACGAAAAGAATACTAGTTGCTTCGAAAAATAACAATGCTTTTTATTTCAACGGTATCATTATTTCTCGAGTATCATCTTTTTCTTTATTTTTACCTCTTCCGTAAGGATTTTTTTCAGATTTGAATTAAAATGAAAAAAAGGTTAAAATAAAAACATATTCTGGGCGGCATAACTTGTAAAACTTGTGCCAGATTGGACCCGACGGATGTTCATAGTGAAACAAGAAAACTACCAAATGAAATTTGTCAGGATCTTAAGAACTAAAAAGAGATTAATCAAAATGTCAGGCACCGCTGCAGAGTTTCACAAGATTGGCATGCAGGTTCTTGTTCATCATTCAGAAAAATCACAGTAAATAGTCGTAACACTGTAAAAGAAATAACGTATTGTAACTGAAAACTTTCTCTACGCAATGGTGTTAACATGACCCTTGTTTTTGTTATAGTTTGTGGAAATAAATTAGAAGCATTACTTTCGAAGATTTCCTCATCTTTGATTAAGTATCAGTCGATACTCCAAATAAACTTAGTGGTTTAGGCTTGTGTTCCTTGGTTTTGGGGGGTTAGCGGGGTTTGCGTGACGTTGCAGCTAACGTGCTGGATTGTGACATCGTAGTAAGCGAGTTCGATCTCCACTCACGCTATAACGTCTACTTTCAGATTAATACCCTTGGGAAAGGTATGAAATCATTTATCTCTCCAACTATGGTTTAAGTAGTACTATTGCTCTCTTTCAACAGGGGTAGCTTTGGCATAAAATAACCCACAAAGGTTGATATGTAATTAAACAAAGAAACCATATCAAAACTAAACTTTGGTCTTTCCTGACTAACACCCAATACATTCGGTCAGAGTTTGGGGACTCAATTTCCTGGTTTTAAATTCAGGTTTGTCCTTCTCCAAGACTGCTGATCCGTTGAGGATTAGAGATCTCTGAGTGGTCAACTATTTTAGTTATAGAAACAACACCATTAAAGTCTTGATAAGAATTCGAACTTGGCTCGCTGTTTTCATTTTTCGCGCCAATATCTACCATGCTACATTTGCCTCTACCTTGATTGATCTATTAATCTATTACGATGTATATGCATCGATGGGCTCGTGAGCGTGCACACCATAGGATTAGATAACGTAATATTCAATAATTTCTATCGAAGAAAGGCTTGTTATTTCTAGAAAGATAACTAATGGCTCTAGTTGGCAATTTTCTTAAATTGGGAGACATTTCATTCACAATTCATTGTAAATCAAAACGACTGATAATTTTTGAATGGAGACTTTCGATCGTTTTCCACTAAAACGATTTTGTAAAGAGAAGATATTCCCTTGGAACACAGAGCAGTTTTATATGCAGTTAATGATGAAATTGTAAGTATTACCTAAAAGAAGAATTTGCTTCTTTTTTTTTAAATAGAAAGATCGACAAAAATGAGGAGCTTTTAAGAAAAGACTCTTGTGTTTGTAAAGGCGTTGACTCGATAGAGATAGAAAGATGAACGTAGACTAGCTAAAGTACTCGTCTACGCTGAATAAAAAGATCGCGACTAATTTTTACAATCTTAAAAATTTACCACGAACGATTAGAAAAGGTAATTGGTTTTGACTAAGCTTTGCGTTTTCTGGCACACAAGTTTCTTACAGTACCTACTTTTACTTTGTAGTCGGTCATCTTAGAACGAAATAAGGTCACTGTAGCTTAACTTTGGCAATTTAAAAATATCATTTATATTTTATAATATCTTATAAGCATTATTGTTCTAAAAAATGAACAGAGTTTTATAGAGAAATCTTATAATTCACTAACTGTCCGCCCGTCCTTCCCTACACCTAAGCCTTCGCTATTTTTGTCCCAGTTTCAGGAACTCTTTTAGAATTTATCAAAATTATCTCCGAAATGATATGAAATTTCCTGAAATTAAATTATTTTTTATGTCAATAACACGTTAAGTAATCTCAAATATTATATTTATTTCCTAAAGAGACGATGAACTTTTCTATACAGTGATGAAAAATCTACATTTGAAATAAATTGTTCATACAAAAATAGACACCTAAGAAGCTGTTTTGTTACAAGCTTTGGAATTTTAGCCAAATCGGCAAAACAAATATGTCACAAATGACGTTTGTAGAAGTTCTTTTACAATGAAAACATTTGTGATATTAGATTTTCAAATTGAGATGAATGTTCAGCATAAACAAATAATATAAAGTATTTTATAAACATCAGTGGCCATCTTAAAACCCTATTCTAAATACGACTGCAATTATTTATAATTTAAGAGCATTATACTTAATAAATTCTTTGATTCCAATTTATGTCTTGATTGTTAGTCCTAACTCTGTAGTGATGCTATTTAATTACTTTATATCTACAAATTGAAAAGCACTCAATCAAAATAATGCAACATTGGAAATGACTATTAAATTGATGCGGTGTGCAATCATCAATAAAAAAAAAGAATGCAACCGCAAGAGAGACAAGCTGACGAATTTTGACCAGCTTAAATGCCATAAAATTCATAAATAACAACGAAAAAGAGCAGTTAACGTAGAATTGTCGAAATTGTCAAATCTACATCAATCAGTTAAATGACTTACACAGACGGAATTTGGAGCTCCCTATTCTGTGAACCCTATAAAAGAAGCTCAGTTTTTCTAAATGAGAACCTCTTGTCTGAATACAGTCAAGCCAGAAAGAATATTAAAAATGCGAGGAGTTGATTCATGTCGCAACGTGAAAGACTCGTTTGAATGAGAAAATCTTTCGAATCTCCACCCGAACAGCTAGCGATCATCACTTGTTATTACATTAATTGAACAAAATG
Organism: Sepioteuthis lessoniana; assembly: GCA_963585895.1. Classification (NCBI taxonomy): domain Eukaryota; kingdom Metazoa; phylum Mollusca; class Cephalopoda; order Myopsida; family Loliginidae; genus Sepioteuthis; species Sepioteuthis lessoniana. The sequence goes on along the minus strand of OY757918.1, from coordinate 4,863,663 downwards.
ATGAAAATAAACTAAAGGAAGTCCTCTATGTGACGAGAGTTATGCTTTTGTCTTTTGCTTCAATCACTTTATGATCAGTCATTATTATATACAGCACAACCCTAACCCTAACCGCCTCTGCTGGTGTAATGGTTAGCAAGCTCGGCTAGCAAACCTACACGAGTGAGTTCGAGTCTCATTGGGTGCCCCTTTCATATGGCCTTGTGCCACATCTAAGCACAAAGCTTAGTAAATTTCCATTATATACAGCACAACAACAACTGTTTCTGATACGTGCGAGTCGTTGGTATACACACAGATAGAACGTATTGACAACAACATCACAATAATTAATAATGTTTAATTAAATGCACATAATCAAAGCAGAAATCAATTAATTTGTTTGTTTCTTTCCTGTATGGGAATTTTAATGCTGTGTGATTAGCTTTGCAGCAACATAGTTTCTCGCTGATTGTTGTTTATTGTTAGAAACCTCATCTTGATGCAAGCCTCACTTTACCTAGAAGAAACAATTCTTATGTTAAGATTTTCGTCTGGGTCCAATAAGTAAGCATTCAGTAGCATGATGTTAAAACGATTGGCAGTCTATTGAAGGTAAACAAATGATCTCCTCCTAATTATCAAGGAAGATGCAATAGAGAGATCAGGAAAAAGATAAAACTAAAGAGAGATTAAGATTGATTGATTTTAACTGTATCTCAATCCTCTGGAGAATTATTTTGTGCCAAGAGGTTAGAGAATCGCGTTTATAATCACATTTTGATGAAGTTCAGTTTTTTAACACAGTTTTATCGTTTCGAGAATTCTTGTCTGATACACAATGCTATGGTTTGATACGAATAATCTTTAAGCAGGACTGTTTGATCCACAAATAATACAGTTATATGGTATTAAGTATTATTTGATATAAATAATTTTTAAGCAGGACTGTTTGATCTACAGATGATACAGTTATTTAGTATTAAGTATTATTTGATACGAATACTTTTTAAAAAGATCTATTGGATCCATAGATAAAGCCTAACCCAGTATTACCACTCAGGTTCAAAGTGGACATGGGAGTAATGGCAATACTCTCCAGAAAAGGGGCCTCATCATCAGATTCAATTTAATGTCACACCCAGGACACCCAATCTTTAAAGAGGAGTCTGACTATTTTGTAGAAGATACAATTAGCATATTCTAAACTCCTCGAACTGAGAGAGAGAGAGAGTATGAGAAAGATAGCGAAAGAGGAAAACAAGCTAAAATAGATGAATAGGAAGGCAAAAGTAGCAGAGATATCCAAAGTGGAAGATTTAGAGAAATGTAAAGAGAGAAAAAATGTAAAAAGGGTAATTTGCAAATGATCTTGATTTTTATTTTTCACAGAGAAAAGGCCAAATAATAATTTGGGTGTTCAGGAACCCACGTCTTTATACAAACCAAAGTAAAAGTCGTTTTTTTTTTATTATTGTGGAAGACATTTTAGAAGACGCTGACGGGCACCCATTTCTAGAATCCTGAAAGCTGACATTTTCAATACAGTCTTATAAAGACTGCTGTACTGAGATGTCGTCGCAATATTACAAGACACTTCAATAATGTCTGTTTTCTTTGTCCAACTTTTCTCTTTGCCAATATTGCCGTCCAAAAACCACAATGGTAACAACAGCAATGGGTAGAGAACTTCAATATTGACAATAGTTACAGCTTTTATTATCTCTTTAAATTGATCTCGTGTCTCAAGCCAAATTTGACAAAGAGAGCATAAGTGGTTGGCTGCTATACAATTGATTCGTCGTCTCTAATAATTTTGAGCTTGGCTTTACGCGTTGTCTAAGTCTCCTAATCTTTACTGCAAACTCTTTTTTTTATTTGGCCAATTTTAAGATCGATTTCTCTTCGTTTTTTCTTTTCTTTTCATTCGTTTTTTTCTTTTCTTCCTGAATGATTTTCAAGAGACGGGGGAAGGAAAACAAAATGGCGTAAAATAAGATTCGTTGAGCATAAAGAAAGGTAGAATCAACTATTTGAACATTGGGTAACCTACAAACGCACGCACGCACGCACGCACAAATACTTTCACACGAGTAACAACGTGTAAAAGAGTACACACACGCACACATGAACATATGCACATTTATACACATAAATACGCATACACACGCACACACATTTCAAATGGTCATAATACCCTTCAGGGGGCTATAAATACAACAGAGTTGTTTTTTTAAGTTTAGTATGGCAACCGGTCTAGGAGAAGGAAAACTTTGACCTGCTTAACTCCGCTTAAAAATTGACCTTGTGTCATATCCTGCGAAGGAGTAGGGTAAATACATATATATATATATATATATATATATATATATATATATATATATATATATATATATATAAAATTGACCTTGTGTCATATCCTGCGAAGGAGTTGGGTAAATACATACATATATATATATATATATATGTTAGAAAAACCAAACATGCAGGACACTGCTGGAGAAGCAGGGACGAACTCATAAGAGATGTACTCTTATGGACCCCCACACATGGCCGTGCAAAAGCAGGACAACCAGCACGAACATACATTCAGCAGCTATGTGAGGATACGGGATGTTGTCCTGAAGACCTACCTAGGGCGATGAACGATAGGGAGGAGTGGCGAGAGAGGGTCAGGAATATCTGTGCTACCAGGGCGATATGATGATGATGATGATGATATATATATATATATATATATATATACGCACACACAGATATATGAATACGCGTATACACATACATATGCATAAATACGCAGATACACCTAACGACACATACACATGCACATGAACAAACACACCTAAATTCTCATGAAAATACACACGCATAAACAAGCATATACTCGCTTACATAACACACGAAAAAATACGCACACACTTACACTTTTATAAACAAACACTCACATAACCAAACATACATACATACATAAGCACTCATACGAACACATAAAACCGCCTACACTTGCACATGCACAGACACATATGAACACACACACACACACACACACACACACACACACACACACACACACACACACACACACACACACACATAATTTCTCAAACACACACATAAACACTCATAAACATTCATGCGCTTATTCATACACATTTAACACAAGCATATACACGTACGTATACACTCAGGCACAAGAATAAGCATCAACACATATACACACTTCTGCATATAAGTAATAAGTTGGCGACCGTACCAAGGGCGACCCGAAGGCTCCATTTTCAATAGCTACTACACCGAAGTGTAGGGGAGGGCGCTACTTCTTTCCCTGGATTGTTCCGCTTTAACCTTGATACGTACCTTATAATGCTGAGTGTTAAGCAAGAAGGTATCAATTACCATTTTTAAAGTCTTTGGTACGACGCGAACCGGGATTGTACCAAGGTCTCCCGGAAGATTGGCGAACACTCTACCCACTTGGCCAATGAGCCGGTTTTCATGCATATAAATACGCATAAAACCATTGACATATGTACTCTCATAAATATACACGTATGCACATACACATATATATATATATATATATATATATATAATAAATATATATTTGATATATATATATATATATATATATATTTAATCCATGGAAGATATCCAGGTACCCTGGGTTTCATGGATGTTTTGCAAAACAACAATCATCAGGCAGTTAAGAAGATGGAATGAATTGAAAATCGAAAATACGAAAAAATACAGACAAAAAACCGTTGGGATTTCGTTTATGTGTGGTTGTAAGTGTGTGAGTGTATGTGGGTGTGTGTATATGCGTGTATGTGTTATAGTTACGTATGAATGTGTGTTTTTAGGAGGTTAAGTCAGGCTACGAACATAGCGCGTTGGGTTTAGTGGAAATGAATTTAAGTGTATATTACTAATTCGATACATACTCACAATGTGATTTAGTGACAACCAACACTCTTATAATATATATATATATATACGTGCTTAGAACATCGATTGATAAACTAGAGAAAACGGCTTCGAGCTGACAAAGAAAAGAAGCAGAAGGTACCTCGCAAAAACAATTACCGTCGCCGATCCAAGTTAGACGACCCAGACATGCAGGACACTGCTGGAGAAGCAGGGACGAGCTCATAAGTGATGTACTCCAATGTAACCCCACATATGGCCGCGCAAAAGCAGGACGACCAGCTCGAACATACATACAGCAGCTATGTGAGGATACGGGATGTAGCCCTGAAGACCTGCCAGAAACGATGAATGATAGGGAGAAGTGTCGAGAGAGGGTCAGAGATATCCGTGCTAGCGGCACGATATGATATATATATATATATATATATACAGAGTCATAAATAAGGATACCTTCATAAGCCCATGAACACATAGATGCATCCATATTCACACACTCATATTGATAGACATAAACATACATAAGGTTGAACTCACATACCCGCTCATACATATACGCATACATAAACACAAAAACACACTCATGCATATACATATATAGATGCACATACATAAGTAAGCATGCACACATATATATTTTTACACATGGATAAACACGCATACACAGGACACATAAACACTCATACACACTCTTAAACAATCATACACACGTATACACATATAAACACACATACACACATGAACACTGATACACATCCATACGCATAAATACGCAAAGACACTCATAAACGTGTAGACTCATTCACAAACATACACACACACACATATAAATACGCATAAACACATGCACTGTCATACACACAAAGACGCATACACACTCATGCAGTCATTTTTTGGCATTGAATAACCCACAAAAGTTGATATGCCATTAATTAAAGAAACCAAAATTGAAACCACGCACACGCATATACATACGCATAAGCTGACATACACATTAATACACACGCATATATATGCACACATATATACGTACACATGGATAAACATAGAAATACACACATGTACTCAAATTCACACGCAAACGCTAAAAGACGCAAACACACTCATGCACATAAACAAGTACACATACACACCCATGCACATATACATAAATAAAGTACAGTTGGCGACCGTAGTCGAGGGTGACCGAAGGCTCCCTTTTCAATCGCTACTACACTGAGGTGTAGGGGGCGCTACTCCTTTCCCTGGATTGTTCCTCTTTACCCTTGATACGTACCTTATAATGTTGAGTCGTAAGCAAAGAGGTATCAATTACCATTTTTAAAGTCTTTGGTATGACCCGACCTGGGACTGAACCCCGGTCTCCCAGACCATTGGCGAACACTCTACCCACTTGACCAAAACGCGCATAAACATACACATTTATAGATATACTCATACATAAACGCGCATACACTCATATACACACGTATATACATATACATATATATATATATACACGCATAAACATGTTTGCACTCAAACACGCATATATACATACGTGGTACATTCAATAAGTTTCCATCCTTTTTTTTTGTACAGGCATTTAAAATTGTTGTAGACTCTTGAACATTCACTATGTTATTGCTATATTTCTTATGAGATGACTGACCTATTTTTATGATTTCAGGTTCAAATCAACAGCTACAGCAGCAATTGGAATACACCCTACTAAAGCCTGATTGTCACAGCTGGTGAATTTCAAAAATGCAATCTGGACATGAGGACACTTTAGAAGAACGATATGCAATAGAATTCTGTTTTGAAATTGGAAAAAATTCCACAGAAACCTATGGAAGGCTTCAGACTGATTTTAGACCATCTTGCATGAATTGTGCATCGGTTTTTGAGATTACTTCGAAGGGGACTAGAGTTTTATTTGTGTACTATCAACAAAAAGAACCTCGGTCTCCCGAACCATTGGCGAACACTCTACCACTTGACCAAAACGCGCATTTTATGTGTGTACTATCAACAAAAGTACCCATACGAAAAAAGTCTGGAAACTTATTTAATGATCCTCGTATATACGTACACATGAATACGCACACGAATATGCAAATACATAAATACGTACATACGCATGTGCATACACATGCATGAACACGTGTACACACGCAAATACATACGCATACACACGCAAGATGATTGCAGCATCTCCACTGATGATTGCCGTCTCAAGTGTCATGTTCCGCATCAACTAGCCCCTCATGATTCCTCAGGTGGCTCTGAAGGCCGGCAGCTGATTTACAAGGACGATGATAGACATGACACACAAAAGTCAAAGTCTTGAAAGGGTTGATTGGATCCGCATGAGAAATAGTGTCTTTGTGCACAACCATATGTCTTTTCAGTCCAGATGCAGACCTTACCGTATATAACACACACTGTGCTATTAGGTCGCTGCGGAACACTTGATGAAGATGGTCTGTCATTGTGAGACTTCATATGGTTCACATACCCTGCCTTCGAAAGAAGAACACGTCCGCACGTTTTACAGATCCAATTTGCATGGTCACATGGCAAATTCTCTTGGTTTCCTTTCCTAAGTGCTCTTTTCAACTTTGCACGCTCCAACCTCTTGACATGAAGAGAAGAAACACAGCCAGTTTTTACCAAATCCCGCCAAGCGCCACGATCAACCGCAGTTGCTTCCCAGGTGTCAACATTAATATCCGCATCCTTCAAATTGATTTTGAGGCTATCTTTGTAAACGCTTTCTGGGCCTAAGCTGTGGACGCTTACCGCTCGCAAGTTGTCCATAGAAGAGGCGCTTTAGCAGGCGACCGTCATTCATACGTACGAGGTGACCTACCCAGCGTAACTGTGCAGTGATAATCATGGATTCATAATATGTATAAACACGCATAAACATGTATAAATCTATGCACGTATACATGCATACATATGCGCGCGCAAAACACACTGACATACACGGTCTCTTTGTTTAATGGCATATCAACTCTTTTTAGGTTATGTAATGCCAAAGCTATCCTCCTAGAAGAACAGTAGTGGTACTATTTAACCCATAGCTGGGAGGATAAGGGGGTTCATACCTTTCCCAAGGGTATTTGCCCGAAAGTGAACGTTATAGCGCGACTGGAATACGAACTCGCGTACTACGATTCCGCAGTCCATTGACTGACATACACGCAAAAGCACTACTACATATAGACAATCATACAACTCATGCAAAAATACTCACGAATGCAATTATACATACGTGTACGCATAGAAACTCAAATATATATATACATACATCATCATCATCATCATCTTGTCGCACTATCAGCACGGATATCCCTGACTCTCTCTCGCCACACCTCCCTATCGTCCACTGCTTTCGGTAGATCGTCAGGGCTACATCCCGAATGGGCACAGAGCAGCTATTTGTAGATTCAAGGTGGACGTCCTGCCTTTGCTCGTCCATGTAAAGGGTCCATAGGAGTACATCACTTATGAGCTTGTCCCTACTTCACCAGCAGTTTCCTGCGTGTCTGGTTCGTCTAATTTTGATAGTTTTCGTGATGGGAGGTAGACGGCCATATAGCTGGTGTCTTGTTGGGAGTTGCCTCCAGGACTTGTTCAATATTGGTCGCAGCATTCTTGTGTAGTTGCCGTCAAGCTTTTTCTTCATCCGTTTAGTTAGCGTCCATGTGGTGCATCTATATAGCAGTATCGATACGATCACTGCTTGGAAGAAACTGCGTTTCATTTTATCGGTCAGGTCTGACTTCCATATAACTGAGCAGTATCTCATCAACCGAGACAGACATCAACACATACATACACATATGCACATAAACAGGCATAGATACTCGCATGCACTTGCACACCCATAAATACGTATAGATATACATCCGTACATATGCATACGCTTAGACCTGCCCACATATAACCGCGAATTATCTCACCTATGCGCCTAGACACATAAAAGGTCATACACAAACATAGGCATAAATACACACGTTTGAAAATGCATATATAAATAAGTGCACACTGATACAAATACGCACGCATAAATACGACCCCCCCACACGCCCCACTATATTTATACGCATACGCACATAGACACTCATACTTGTACAGTCGTACATACAAACGCATACAAATAATACGCACGTATCTTTGCATACACACATACCCATATGCATAATGGAGCATACGCATGCATATACACGTGTACACATTCACACACTTTGTCTTACACATATATAGACATATACACACTCATACATGTACACACTCATGAACATGCATAAACGCGTAGGCATATATATATATACTTACGCATAAACACGTATACACACATACACAATCATACACAAACACGCACACACACACATATACAAAAACACGCATACATACACACAGTCATACACTTACACACGTATGAATACGTATAAACACGCATACACACATACATATACACACGCTTTAACATGTATATACGTATATACACATGCTTACACAAAGATACTCTCATATACATGCACAAGCATGAACACATATAAACAAGTATATACCCGTATATATATATATATATATATATATATATATATATATATATATATATACGAGGATCATTAAATAAGTTTCCAGACTTTTTTCGTATGGGCACTTTTATTGATAGTACACACATGAAACTCTAGCTCCCTTCAAAGTAATCTCTTCCGGCTGCAATGCACTTGTACCGCTCCAACAACTTCTGGAAGGCCCCCTGGAAGTCCTCTTGTGTGAGCGTGTCAATGACCTTCGTCACAGCCTCTTTCATCTCCTCAGTTGTCTCATAAAGACAGACTCTGAGCTTAGGGAATAACCAAAAGTCACTGGGAACAAGGTCTGGACTATAGGGAGGGTGAGGAACTGTCTTCATGCCCATCTTGCTCAAATAGTCGGTGACAAGGATGGAGTTGTGGACTGGTGCATTGTCCTGGTGGAAATGCCACTGACCCGATTTGAAGAGTGCTGGCCTCTTCCCAAGGAATCTCTTCCTGAACTCCCTTAAAACCTCAACATAGCAACCCTAACCCTCTGGCCAATCAACTCTGGTGTATTGACTTCCTTACTCCTCCCACACCTCTCATCATCCCTCACAGACTCCCTGCCTTTTCTGAATCTCTTATGCCACTCAAAAACGGATGCTCGATTCATGCAAGAAGCTCCAAAAGCAGTCTGAAGCATTCCATAGGTTTTTGTGGCATTTTTTCCAAGTTTAAAACAGAATTTTATTGCATATCGTTCTTCTAAAGTGTCAGATTACATTTTTGAAATTCACCAGCTGTGACAATCAGGCTTTAGTAGGATGTATTCCAATTCCTGCTGTAGCTGTTTATTTGAACCGGAAATCATAAAAGTTGGTCAGTCATCTCATAAGATGTATAGCAATAACATAGTGAATTTTCAAGAGTCTACGACAATTTTAAATGCACATACGAAAAAAGTCTGGAAACTTATCGTATGCACCTCGTATATATATATATATATATATATATATAACTGTGTTATCACCCTGGTTGGCGGCTAATGAGGATAGGTTATCGCACATGCTTTCACACGTTGTATGATAAAAAAAAAGATTCAAATATACAAACGCATAAGCTCGTATATACATATATACACACTCATAAACATTAGCATATATACGTATATACACACGTATAAACATGCATGCATATATACTTACTATTGCACATGGATAAACACGCATAGTCCCGGCTTGAGAGTCAGATGAATGTTGTTGACAAGTAAAAAAATAGAATATGAGCACATAAAAATGTGGTCTCGTCATTATCGGTCTCACAGGCGTGAAAGGTATAAAACAATTAGAGAAGCGACAACGAACGAAAACGAAGATGGCATCCGACAGAACAGGAAAATGACAACCAAAGAACGAGTGTGAAGCTGGGCGCTGAACGATCCACTTCAGAGGATAAACTCAGAAGTGGGTAGATTTACAATTATCGTACATAGCATAAAGCGAGACTCAAACTCACTGGCAATATCCTGCTTAGTTCGTTAACCATTACACGAGACCATATCACCCCAGAGCTGCACTAGAGATCTTTTTGCATCATTTTATTTTGAAGGGAACTTGTTGCCTTCTGGTCGAGTTTCCAAAAAGGTGGAAGATATATGGAAAGAGAAGAGAGCTATAATTCTTTTATTTTCATAAGTAAATATATTTATAGTATTTATATAAATCATCATCAGCAGCAGCATCAAGGTATGTTGACAGCACAGATTCTTTAGACTCTCTTTCACCATCTGTTCTTATAGGCCATCAATCTTGCCAAGTAGACAGCATCTAGTATCTGCACAGCACTGGGAATATACGTTTTCGCTAATAGGTTAACATTAGAGTATCCATGTGTAGGAGTCCATATAAGAACATCACTTATAGGTGTATCCTGACTCCTTCAGCAGTGCCCAGCATATCTTGTTCATCTAACTTGGATATTTTGTAAGACGGGAGGTAAGTGGCCGCACAACAGCTGTTTTGTAGGGCGCTGATTAAAGGATTTGTTGAAAACAGCAGGAAGCATTCTTTCAAAATTCTCATTTTTTCCTTTTCACCAAGCGTTTCTTTAAAATCCAAATGGTGAATCCATACAATTATTCTGACACAGCAGTAAATATAGGAATATTAATGAAGGATTTATCCAGTCTTCCGCCTGGCCAGATTTGACATGAAGTCATTTTGATATGTGTGTGTACGTGCGTGTGTGTGGGTGTGTGGAACACGCCCGAATTGAGACTTATGAATGGCCAGCGCAAATGATTGATCCTCTCGGCATCCCCTTATTGGAGTGCCGAAAGTATCAAGCGATAAACAGCCTTGCTAAGCAGGTTGGGGAAGATGATCAATTTACACTGGCTCACTCGACGCACCAGCGTGAAGTAGGTAATTGTAATGATATTAATAGTAATGATATCAACATTAATCATAATCATGGGAACAGAAATGATATCAATAGTAATAACATTAATAAAACTAATGTTAGTATTTATGATATTAATGATTATAATATTTATAGTAATGATATTTGTAGTAATGATGAAAAATCAATAAGTTTCTGTTACTGAGACCTGTAACGATTTATTATATTAGATTTATATCTGATTATTTAAGAAGGCATCGCATAATATCCGTTTCATTTATCTAAAAAGTTCCAAAGAGGAAAGAGCTCATAATTTTATCTAAATGCTTCAGTGAAAAGAAGTTTTCTTTTTTTTTTTTAAAAATAAATAGCGCACGACACTTTTTGCAACATATGAGGTGTGATCTAAAATTATCAAAACTGAATCTGTAAATTCTATGTTATTCAAAAAGACTTCGTTTACGTCATGATTGAATAAATTTTAAACTGTTGAAGTATGGGTGACCAAATGTAATAAAACCTTTTGTTTAAATACCCAAGACTATTTTTAAAAACTAAATTAACGCAATTATGTTGCAAGTAGAAACAAAATTGAAATATCAAATAATATATTTCACTTTTGATGATATCTTCCCAGCAATTGATTTTAAAAAGTACTTTCACCGTAAATTTTTTTTTAGCAATTTCCCTCAGGTGTCCAATCTACGACAACAACGAATGGTACGGATCCAAAATACTTGATGATAAGCTCTTGGTGAGATTCGAACTCCACACCTTTGTAAACTAGATTAGATACAACGGCTACTCTTAGCTACGAAAGATAGAGGAGGCTGAAATCGAACCTTACATTTTCTTTCTTTTCGGCCGTCATATTTTTTTTTTTTTAGTCAAGTAGATTAAATAGCATATTTAATTTATTTTTATGCTTTGATGAAGCATGATCAACCATCACTTTTTAATTGTAATTTCTTTCATCTTAATTTTCTGTTTTCATGTACTTAACTTAGAATAAAGCCAGTAGTTTTCGGCACCCAGTGAGAACCAAATTCTCAATTATTGCATCACAAAAGACAGCTATTTTGAATTTTAATTGCTTTTTTTCTAAATCAAACAAGATATTAAGATTATAGCAATGCATTTAGATTTGACAAAAAGAAAAAAAAATCAAAAAGAAAACGGTATTAACGAATTCTTTCTTTTAGATTTCTGCCGAGACAATTTATGATGATTTCATGATCTTAAGACAGAAATTGGACTCAAATTATTGACCTTTTTGTTGTTTTTTGACGTTCCTTGCATATCAACAATCTTAAGATGCGAAAATGTTCAGTTGTTCAGAAAGCATTAAAACAGCTTCAAAGTTAATTTTGTTTCTTTACGAAAAAAAAAAATCATCTTCAGTGCCTCATTATGTTTCTTTGCTTCTCCTCAATTTCAAATTATTTTTTCGTTCGCACACTTTTTGTACATTCAGATAAATGAATTTTCAATCTTTATAACGTTTTAAAAGCACACATTAACCTTTTGAACACAAGCAGCCGGTATTTGTGCCACTACCTAGAAGCACATTAACCCGGGTGGTTAGAATTTCGGCTAGGGATTCTGTATTTCTTCCTTGTTATTGTCAATAAAATATTGCAGTTTTATATTCTATATATACTTCTTTAGAATTATTTTTAGTATATTTCAAATGGTATATAGAATATGGTAATATATTATTCATCAACTTGAAAAGTAGTTACATAACAAATAGCAACGTTTGACATTTTCAGCGATTTTTTCAAGGCGATGGAGTTCGTTTGGTTTGGTTTCTTTATTTAATGGCATATAAACCTTTCTGAATTATTTATTGCCAAAGGCATCCTTGTATAAAAACAACAGTGGAATTATTTTGGTGATATCAGGGAGGGGGATTTGTAAGGGTTCATGCCTTTTCCAAATGTATGAGACGAAAGTGAACGTGATAGAGCGAGTGGAGTTCGAACTCGCTTACTTCGAGGCCGCACTCCAGCACGTTAGGGCATGAGAACTCCTCTGAGGGCTTCTAAGGGTTAAAATAAAAGAACGAGTGAAAAAAAAGTCTTTCCAGACTAAAATTATTTCTAAATTCTACCCGTTCAAAGGTATTTCAAATTCAAATTCACATGTAAATTTGACGTCTTGCGAGTGTCTCATAGAAAGTTGACGTAGAGGAAGAGACAAAGACAAGAAGAAGAGCTGACGACGGGATGAGGAAAGGTAAAGTTAGAGGCGTAGTCACTGAAAAATCCCACTCACTTTTTTTGTCAATATTTCAACCTCCCTCTGGACCAGACTCAAAAGCAGAAAGATGTAAAGTGGTATTTTCAAGTCCTTTAAGGAAAGAGCTATTGTTTTAAAATAATAATCCTCTTTCCTAATAGGGAGTCGGTTTGGTTTGCTCCAAATTTTAGTTCGTTACTAGTCGCTCTCACAGTAACTAACAAGCTGACCTTTTTGAAAATATACAATTCTCGATGTGATTGTGTCTCACACCTATTGTAAGAGTTTTTGTAATTGTCCTTTTTTATCAGTCACACGCTGGGCTCCATGTTCCCAGGTTGAAGGAAGCAGTCATTACATTACACGACTTTTTGACTTCATGTATTTAAAATATTCAAAATTCTTTGTTGTCCTGAAAACAATTGTTCTTGGCAACCCAATTTGTGATGATAGCTTTCTTGGAGATTTCCTTAATATGTTAGTTAAACGCTCAATCACATACTCAAGAATTTTGTCTTTTAAGAAATTGGGCCGGGTTTTTGATCTCTTAATTGTCTAGATTCAAAATCTATCAATCAAACGCTGCCAAATAGTTGGCATGTTCAAAGCTATTAACTCGAAAATTTTCACATTAAATTCATCGCTTTCGCATTTACAAAATTTTCGCGAAATACACAAGTACTTAAAACAAGAACAACAGCAAAAACAAAAAGCAAAACAACAACAAAAACAACTGATATAAATTACTTTACACAAAAAAGTTGATGCTTGATTGAGAGTAGCGCAAGACGCAGTCGTTATAACTGTTATATACTGATGTCTTTGAGACCTGTGTTTACGTGAGCAAAAATGTTATCCTTACAGTTGAGTTCTTTGTGAAATACTCATATATTCTAGAAGAATAACATTCTGCCTATTTTTACTAGTGAATATTTGTTTTTTAATTATTTCCATGAATGTCATCATCATCATGTTGCACTGCTTGCACAGATTTCCCTGACTCTCTCTCTCTCTCTCTCTCTCTATCCGTCTTTTTCGTTCATCGCTCCCGACCGGTCCTCCAGACTACATTCTCAATCGGCACAGAGCTGTTGTAGGTAGGTTCTAGCTGGTCGTCTAACCTTTGCTCGTCCAGGTAAAGGGGTCCACAGGAGTAAATCGCTTATGAGATCTTTTTTAATTCTCCAACAGTGTCTAGCATATCTGGTTCGTCAGTCATAGCTTTCGTGATAGGTGGTTGGTGGCCATACATTTGCTGTTTTGTTGGGTGTTGCCTTCAGGACTTGTTCAATAAAGCTCACAGCATTCTTGTGTAATTGCCATCAAGCCTTTTCTCCATAAGCTTAGCTAGTGTCCATGTGGTGCATCCATATAGCAATATCGATACGGCTGCTGCTTGGAAAAAAACTGTTTTATTTTATCGGTCAGGTCTGACTTCCATATAACATAGTCTATCAATGGCTGTTCATGCCTTTGCTAGTCGCTTGTTGATGTCATTCTCGGTTGATGAGATACTTCTTCCGAGGGAGGTTAACTTGTCCACTAGTTTCAGAGGACCCCCCCTTTAGTGTGGAGATGTCGCCTCTTTGATTAAAGCACATGTATTCTATTTTGTCTGCGTTGACATGGAAGCCTATAACACTTTCTACTCGTTCTAGACTATGTAGCAGGGTTTCAGCTTGGGCGAGTGAATTAGACCGAATCGCTATGTCATCGGCGGAGTCCGCCTCCGTAATTGTTTGTGCGGGGTATCTTCTGCTTATTTCCTTTGTAAGCTTGAAGCCGTTTTCTTTCATTAATCAATAGACGTTCTAAGTACGTAGTTTAGGTAAATGATAAACAAACACGGGGCTAATGAATCTCCTTGCAGCACACCTGCTACAATGTCGAAGTAGTCTGCATCTCCACCTGGTGAGCGGACTTTTACATTCGTGTTTTTATATAGCATCATCATAGCTGCGACGGTTTCTTTGGGGAAATCGTAGGCGGGAAGTATTTGCTCCATTTTCCCTCTGTGTATGGAGTTAAAAAAGTCGACGAATAACAGTGTTGCCTCGAGGTTTTCTGCACGAACACTTTCTATAATTCAACGGTCAGTTAAAATTTGTGAGGTCATGGATCGATTTCTCCGAAGTCTCTTCCTAAGAATTTTCTTAATTTTACATTGTATGCGGTTGCGTAGCAGAGTATTGAGATCTTAGCTGCTATAGATGTAAACGTCATACATTGGTAGTTCTAGGTTATTCCAAGGTTAACCTTCTTGGGGAAAGAGAGGATGCATCCCTTTGTCCATTTGTCTTGCAGTATCAGAGCTGTATGTCGTCGAATTCCCTTGTCTTCTATATTTCTGGTGGGTATTTCATCAAGCCTTTTACAAATTTTTCTTTGTATTCTGTCGAGTTCTTTCTGCGTAAGCTATCCTTGCTTGATGTCTAGTTGATTACTAATAATTTTTATGATTGGTTTATTCGTAACTTTCGGAGTTTTCCATGTAAATTCTCAAAATGTTGTTTCCATAGGAGTATTCGTTCTTATTGGCTGGCAGCTTTCAGTTTATCTCTCGCAGTATTCTTCCTTTTACTCACTTCATTTACTGTTTGCCATGGTATCCTAGATTGTCTATCTTTAACCGAGTCTCTAATCTTATTGATCTGATTTTGTATGTATTCTGTTTGTTTTTTTAGGTATTCGTTAGTTCATTTTGTGCCTTCTTAAGTTTCTGAGCATTTATATTCGTTGGGTTCCTCCTATTGCACAGGGAAGATTTTTTTACGTCTTCACGCTTTTTTTTCTAACCACTAATGTTTCCCATGTGACTCTTGGTTTAACTCTTTGTTTAGTTGGTATGCATTCTGTTGCCGCTTCTACGTGGGTATTGACGAAGTTCTCATATTTATCATTCCTAGTAGGTGTTTCTGATATCTCCTGAAGAGCATTGAATTTGTTTCTTAGTGTTAAAGTATATTTATCTCTAATAACTCAATTGTTAAGCTGGTACCAGTCAAAGTGCACGGTTGTGGTTGTTCGGGCCACACCTTTGCTGTGATATTTCGGTGAGCGGAGAACTTACCCTCGAAAGAGGAATATGCTTCGCAATTCAATGCGCCATTATTCCATTTCTTATTTATGAGGATGTAGTCTATTTGTGCTTTAGCGTTATTTGCGTAGGTGTAGGTCCATAGTTTTCCCTTTCTTTTCTGGAATTTAATATTAAGCCATGTTAATCTATTAGATGTTCCCCATGTTTGACGAGTTGTTTAAGCTGGATTTGTTGTTTACGTTTTAACCTATTTGGGCATTCATGTCTCCACCGATGATGAGAACGTTGTGTTTCGGGATGCTACGAATAAGGGAAGATAACTCGTTATAGAAAGCGATCAAGTTCGTTTTGTCACTAACACTGGTAGGGCTGTAGCAGGGATTGATTGTTGAGCTGGGGTTGCCACTAAAAGTGGTTACCATTACCATCGTTTGTATTTTCTCGAGGTTGTTAAGGGATTTTAGGGCTCGTGGTCTTATAAGCATACCTACATCCCCTATCGCGGCATTGACAGAGTTTTACCACGCAGATGGCGAGAAAAACGTCCATCCATTGCCGTTATCATGGTATTTTATATCTTTGCGAGAGGAAGGATCTGTGTTCTTGTACCTATATCAGGTATATCTTATGATCTATCGCATAAGCTGTCCGCTCCGGTAGTGGGCTTATCTTATTTAAAGTTCTAACGTTGAATGTCTCTATTTGTATTGTGCTTTTACATTTTAGAAATTCTCTTTTAGCTTGAATTCTGTCGCTGAACTTTCGAGCACATAGCTCCGACCCCAGCAGGACGCGCCCCCCTTTTTTTTACTCGCGAGGTGATGCGATTTGGACCCGAGGTGATGCGATTTGGATTGAGTATGAGTCATGGTAATCTTTCGGTGTCTGCGTTTTATTCTCATCCATAGAAGCCACCCTAAAAGATGAGCAGCTATAGTTCCCCGGTCGAACTATTTGATCCTGTCCGTTGACCCGTGGGATTCGTCCACCCAGCACGTTGATCCGTCGTTGGGTTTGTCCGCCTTTACGTCCACCATGCTGCTTCCCGTGGATTCCGATGTATATCTTGGGTGAAAAAAATGATTTTCTTTCCCTTGCTTCTTGTCCCCCACACCTGTAAATGTACTAAGTTTTAACTTTGTATAAGTCCATAGTTGCTTTATTTTTTAAAATCCATCGGAGAATCCTTATTCATGGTTCATCACAATCTTAAATGAATTCTATTTTTACACTAATTTTGGTTTTCAAACACTCTGCAATATTTCTAAAAGTATAAAAATCTTTTACCTGGCTTTTCCTTGTTCAGTTGTAAACTAGGATTCAGATTGATAGTCTTTATCATTTAGTAATAAGTAAGTTGGCGACCGTAGTCGAGGGCGACCAGAAGGCTCCCTTTTCAATAGCTACTACACCAAGGTGTAGAGGAGGGTGCTACTCCCTTCCCTGGATTGCTCCACTTTACCCTTGATATGTACCTTATATTGCTGAGTGTTAAGCAAGGAGGGATCAAGGACCATTTTTAAAGTCTTCGGTATGACGCGACCTGGGAGATAATATTCAACAAAGATTTTACGCATAATAAAATCTATATAATGCGTTTCAAATATTTGTATAGAGAAAAGACAAGGCTAACTAACCCGTTAGTTATCCAGTTCAAACAGCAACTTCAGATTTTTTTTCGGGGTGGAGTGGTCTTACGGCAATGCGAGCAAATTCTAAGGTGGAATAGGAAAGCTAAGACAATTACAAAACTAGCTAAATATGTTATGAATCTAACTCTCTTAGGGAGGGAGTTGAAATAAAGTGTGGTCGTTTAGGTGTTACTAAATAGGTAACTTAAGTTTTAAACATACCGCCGTCACATAAAAGGCGCCATTTTGTTTGGACTGATTCAGAAGGATATACCTCAAATGATATTATTAGATTCAGTGGTATACTGTTGGTTTCAATAGCGTATATCCCTCTACGGTCAATTAGTATAAATAGATTTGTTTATAAACAGTCTGATTCAATAGTATGCACCTATCTACGTCCACTTGTTATTATCAGATTTGATAATAAACAAACTGCTTCAATGGTTGTTACATATTTAGGTTCAAATATAATTAGATTCGGTTGTAAACAGTCGGAATTTATAATGCATAACTCTTTACGGTCGATTAGTGTTATTTAATACCGATGTAAAGTTTGATTTAATAGCGTATATCCCTCAATGATCGATTAGGATTATAAGATTCTATTTTAAATATTCTGATTCAGTAGCGTGTACACTTATACAGCCCAGACAATTCGTTTTATTACATGTGGCTGTAAGCAAACGAGCGTGTTTGGTTGTCTTAATCCAGCTGGTCTGTATGAAAAGGGTTAATCATATTTTCTCTCTAGGATAATTACGCCAGCGGACCTGCACCAAAGAAAATAAAACAAAGTTCCTAAAATGTGAGCCGCTACCCACTGGTGCACAGCATGATTCACGTTGCAAAAAATATATCTAAAACAGAAGTGACTTTTGTTTTAAAAGAATATTTGACAAATTTGGAACTCAAACAAAACTTTTAGTTTTTACCATTAAACATAGAAGATTGTAAGAGACATCACATTTAAGGTTTGGTTAGGTTTCTTTGTTTAATGGCATATAAAACTTTGTAGGTTATTTCATGCCAAATCCATTCTCCTAGAAGAACAGTAGTTGTACTATTTAACCCATAGCTGGTAGGATAAGGGGGTTCATACCTTTCCCAAGGGTTTTTGCCCGAAAGTGAACGTAATAGCGCGGCTGGAGTACGAATGCGCTTACTACGATTCCGCAGTCCATCGTTTTAACCATTACACCACGAGGACACCCCATGACATTTATTTGAAATTATATGATATGCATCTATATCCAGGGATCGTATACTTAAAACCAAACTTGAATATGCGTTTTGATATATTCTAGATTTCTATTGGGAAAAGTGTCCGTCAGTGGATAAAAAAGCTTTAACCATTTTTATCCAGTTTTCCACTTCATATTTCTGTTCTGTTGGCAGAGCCTGCGATACATCAATCACATTATTTGCCGAGGGATATGACCCGTTTAAAAAGTTTGCCCAGAGCATGACAATAAATAACATCCAATTATTATATTCTACTTCTGATACTTGGGGTGTGCGGAGTTATCTTTTTATTGTCATTACCCTCAGGTCCACTCTGACCAGTAGTAGTAGAAGAAGTGTATGTGTGTATGTGACAGCATTCACCCCATGTGGCTTAATCCGGCTCCACGCGTTGAATGGTATTCAAATGTGAATTTTCTCATTGACAGGTGTCCGTAGGTTATCCCCAGCTACATTCGCCTCATTGGTCGCGTCTGTTGATCAATCTCGTTGGCGAGAATTTTCCATAGTCGTCCTGCTTATTAATCAGAGCTTCTCTCGCACAGACTCTTGGGTGGTCTTCAGTTGGGTGCACTAATAACTAGCGAGTGTTTTGCCGTGGGACCTACAGACGCAGAAGCCGCTGCTACTAGAAGTTTCTGGATCCTGGGCAGATGCAGTTCTGCATTTATGAGTGTTGAAACGGTTGCAGTGCTGAACATTCGCTTTTACATTCTTCTCCATTTGTTGTTAACCAGTCCAGCGATATGGACGTATGATAGGAAAGTTGTACGGCAGAAATAGACAGTTTGCATGCGCTGTTATGGGCCATTTTGTAGGTCAGTAATATCTCATTCTCAACTGCTCACTGTTAGTCCTATATATGGAACAAATTGACCAGTTTGAGATCATGAATTGCTTACCTATTTAAACTGATTGTGGGGATATATTTTTGCTTTGGATATAATTGTTGACCATTACTTAAGCTGACTTTAGCATCCAAGCAAGAGTTGACATGACTTTAGCATCCAAGCAAGAGTTGACATGCCGTGAAACCAATCAAACAACGTAAAATAGCGCTGACAATATCAATTTCTTATTCGTAAAACAAAAAAGAAAAAAAAAACTATTTCTGCGTCTTGAATATAAAATAATTCTATCTTATATACAGGCTGTCTCAAAATAGATGCAACCTATTAATATGATAATGATTTATTACTGAGATAAGCACAATGGTGGCCATTTGGAACAAATCCTGAAAAATGCATATTTTGAGCTTGAGACACCAAATCAATGTTTTTGTTAATTGTTATTATATCAGCTTCGAGGATATGCATTTTTTTTAGTTTCTTGTCTCAGTAATAAATCATTATAATATCAATTGGTTAAATCTATTTTGAGACAATTTTGAATGATTTTGTCTCCAAATATGAAGTGACGCAAAATATTTTTCCTCTTTTGTCCAAGGCATTGTGATCAAGAATTGATAGTTGTTATAGTATACTATTTTTTAAATATGAAACAAAAAAGAACACAACATAATTATTAGTTGAGTTATGGGAGTCACATGGGTCCCATGTATATTAAGACACCTTATATAACCATGTATATTGAGACACTCTATATAACTATGTATACTGAGATACCCTATATAGCAATGTATATTGAGACACCCTATATGGCAATGTATATTGAGACACTCTATATAACTACTTATATTGAGACACCCTATATAGCAATGTATATTGGGACACCCTATAGATCTTCATAGAGAAAAAGTTGCTGGAAAAAAATAAAACCTTTGCTTATAATCGTAAATTAATTAGAAAAATTA
>OY757918.1:4770370-4837870 GCA_963585895.1 Sepioteuthis lessoniana | reverse complement strand
CATACAATCTTACTTTTTCTTATATATATATATATATATATTGATCCCGTTATTTGGCAAAAACTTCCCAATCGACTGCATATGAACCAACAAGCCCGTGTAACGTTGAGCGTCCCTCATAAAGTTTGTTATTTGATAGATGAAAGAAAAATACACCTATTTACATTTTGGTTTCCAAGATTTCTAATATTTTAATAATTCTGGCTGGCCATCTCAGAGACTTTTTACACCGTCCCTTTGAGAAATTTTTGCATCTTCTTAAGTTTATAAAAAAGGTCTTCTAAAAATCAAAACGAAATATTTCTCCGGCCTGTTTCAATTGAAGGGATCTCTGACCACATCAGTCAATCAAACACCTCTAGACATCCATTGATGGATTTTGCTGATGAGAGGACATTACAAAACATATATAAGGGTTTCTTAGTTTGATTTTCACTGAGGTACAGTTTTTTTCTGACCATACGGCGATTGGAGCTAAGCTTAACAAATACATTTAGCTATTTTAAAAAGGCAAATCTTCTTTCAATATTTTGAGTTTTGCTTTCGTTGTATTTCTTATTTATCAATTTAAAGCTAAATATGTTAAAAGGATCTTTATTCTATAAAATTATTTATATCATTTTTCACATTTAATTCAATTGTTATTGTTACTTTCATTTTTTTACTTTAATATTTTTTTCAATAAAAAAGGTTTTGGTTTGGTTTCTTTGGATATAAACCCTTTTTAGGTTATTTGATGTCAAAGCAATTCTCCAAGAAGAACAGTAGTGGTACTATTTAGCCCATAGCTGGGAGGATAAGGGGGTTCATACCTTTCTCAAGGGTATTTACGCGAAAGTGAACGTAATAGTGCGACTGGAGTACGAACTCGCTTCCTACAATTCCGTAGTCCATCGCTTTAACCATTACACCACGAAGACACCCCTAAATAAAAAAAGAAAATGTATTTTAAAAAGAAAATAAACTTGTAATACATTACTACTATCCATGTCATGTAAAAAGTGGGTGACACAAGTTTTCCAAAAAAGATCGATTTTATGCCCGTATTTGTCTTTCTGCAATTTCTATACCGGACTCGACTGAAATATCTGCGTCATGTCTATGGTCAAAGTGTTATTCTTTGACACTTCTGTAGTAGTATGTATCTTGTTTTAATTCAATTAAATAAAAAATGCATCAGTCTATTTCGCATACAGACACACACAAACACACGCACACGCACACACACACACATATACTTACACATACTCACATACTCACATACATAAACAATAGATAGATAGATAAATAGATTTATTTACTCAGCTTAGCTTATTTTTGAAGTATGCGTCACTCAGTACAAATCGTACTCATTATTATCTTTTCAAAGAAATGAGAATTTACGTTTTTCCATCACTCTAAACTAAAATGGTTTGTATTAAAATTACAACATGGCTTTTCCTAACGCGAAAGTAAGACCAGTTTGGTTTGGTTGGTTGGTTGGATTTTATGGCATATTAACCTTTGTAGGTTATTTAACGCCAAATCCATTTTTATGTAAATAATCAGTTCTATTCAAAACAATTGCAGTTAAAAATGTAAGCACAGTTCAATTGTGAAAAACATTTCTATTTCTAGCAATTCAGTTTAGTTTAAGAATAGATTTTGTTTACACACAGTTAAATGTAAAAAAAGTTCAATGTTAAACAATTCAGTTTAGTGTAAATATAGTTTCAATGTCAAAAAACAGTTCTATTTCAAATAATTCAGTTTAGCATAAGCACGCAGTTTAAATGTAAGTACGGTTTGTCAAAAACATGTTTATTTCAAGCTATTCAGTTTAATCAAATAGTTCAGTTTAGCATAAGTATGCCGTTAGTTCTATTTAACCCATAGATAGGGCCCTATCAGGCGCTACCACTCCGGGCCAGAGTGGACCTGGGAGCAATGGCAATAAAGGGGTACTTCGCGTTCCCCAAAGCTCCAGCATTACTTGAACCTCACCATCAGATTGTTTAGTGTCATATCTAGGACACTCGTTGGGAGGTGGGGGTCTCACCCCTCGGTGTATTTTACAGCCCCAGCCGACTGGGCCAGACCAGTTTGATGATCCATTAAAAAATAACATTAACACGCCAAAAAACTTAAACAAAACAAACGTAGACATATCCATATTTAATCAATTCTGTATTTTTTCTATTATTATTAAAATAGTCAAATATCTTTTCAGTTTGGAACTGTATAAATTGGTAAAAATTGTTATGATTTTATACTTTAATTATTTTTCAGTGTTACATGTTTTTTTTCATTTAATTTTTCATTTATTACATTAAAAATGTATTCACGTATCTTTAAAAATATTCAACAATAAGATAATCCTAAAAAAAATGGGGTGACGCAAATCAATTGACAAAGTCAATGACCGTCTTTAACTATTGAATTCATCTTAGTATGGGTTCTTTCCAGAAATGAAAGTCCGTCATTTGATTGATAACAATATATATATATATATATATATATATACATATATATATCATCTTACGATGATAATGTGAGTGTGTGTGTGTGTGTGTGTTTGTGAGAGAGAGAGAGCGAGAGAGAGAGAGAGAGAGAGAGAGAGAGAGAGAGAGAAGGAGAGATATATGACACATGGATAGTCAACTACTTATATCTGAATTGCCTTTAGTTGGTAGGCATAATGCGTATTTTGGAAAAGATAGAACAGTAAAAATATGAAAATAGAAGGAAATAAATGTTTAAAATTACTGGAGCAGACAAATCACTGGCCAGCCACACACACACACATACGTACATACACATGACCAACGGCACTTTTCTTTCATTTCTAAAAAGCCAGTAATTTCAAATAAGTGAATGAGGTGAAAATAGAAGAGAGAGAGAGAGAGAGAGAGATAGAGAGAGAGAAAGAGAGAGAGAGAGAGAGAGAGAGAGAGAGAGAGAGATCGAAAAGTTTTATTCAAGCAAAGGAATTAGAGAAGAGGAAAAAATTGCTGATGTAAAAGGAGCGTCTATTTACGCTTCTTAATATCCTTTTCCGTCATTGGTTCATGATCTGACGTTTATGATAGAAACTGACTTTTTACCTTACACAAATCGGAATCTTCACTTTCCCTTCTATTCTTTCTTCTTCCTTATTTATTTCTAACGACTTTTTCATCTGTCTGTCCTTTTCTCATCTCTCTCTCTCTCTCTCTCTCTCTCTCTCTCTCTCTCTCCTTTGTTTGGTCTATTTAATGTTGTCCTAATTTTTTCTTAAAAATGAATGAGATGAACAGCAGGAAATAGATTGAAAAATGACGGTTTATCTTATACAAAAAGGCACGTGACTGGATTTAGCCAATGGGACAGCAATTGGTACTTTCGTTATCATTTAAACTAGTTGATAACCCGTTCATAAGATTGGGTTTTAGTTTTGTTTTGTTTTGTTTTTGGCACATCAACCATTGTTGGTTATTTAATACCATTTTCTTGATAACATTTTTAAACGAGCCTAAGCTCATTTTTTGACACAGTTTCATGTAATGCCAGGTAGCAGCAACAATTTATCCAACTAATATGTCATTTGTTTGCACATCTTTAAATATACAAGATATATAAGTGATTAGTTTGTCGGTAATTTCATTTTTAAATGATGGATGGTTGGTTGGGTTTTATAGCATATCAATTTTTGTAAGTTATTTAATGCCAACTCCATCTTTATACAGTAAACAGTTCTATTTCAAACAATTCAGTTGAGCATAAGTACATAGTTTAATTGTCAAAAGATTTTGTATTTCCAGCTATTCAGTTTAGTCAAACAGTTCTTATTATAACTATTCAGTTTAGCATGAGTATAGTTTTAGTTTACACACAGCTGAATATCAAAACAGTTCTATTTCGAACAATTCAGTTTAGCGTAGTACAGTTTCCATGACAAAAACAGTTCTATTTCAAACAATTCAGTTTAGCTGAAGTACACAGTTTAAATGCAAAGACAGTAAACTCTCGAAACCATGGTTAAGTTCTATTTTACCCAAAGGTAGGACCCTATCAGATGCAATCACTCCCAGACAGACTGAACGTGGGAGCGATGGCAATGATGGTTGATGAAATTACATTGGCCAGACTCCGGATAGGTCATACAAGGATAACACACTCTTTTTTACTCGAATGAAAACAGCAACCAATGTGTTATGTATGTCAGACTAAATACACCGTAAAACACATTCTCATCGAATGTACTGACCTCGCCCACATAAGAAAAACCAAACAATTTGAAGGAACTGTTCCAAAACACTGAAATAAATAATGTGATATAATTTCTAAAAACAGTGAAGTTATACACAAAAATCTAAAGAAATTTACCATAAGACCAAATTACTTCTACAAACCTTTTCTTTAATAGATATATTCTAACAAACTGATCTCTTCCCCGACCTGTTTCACAGTTTTTTTTGGTTTTTTATGATCATGATTCCCTACAAATAAACTCCTGATAAAACAAAAAAACAACAAAAACCAAATAACCAACAAATTATCTAAAGTTTATCCTTAATTCCTAAGACCTCTCCTTTGAATTTCTTTTCAGACTTATTTTCCTTAACTTGATTCGGCATTAAATGACCGATGAGGTTGTTATGCCGTAAAACCAAACAAAAACAAAAGCAAAAAAATATTTCGCTCTACTTTGTGTAATGAGCACTCTTACGTTTAACTAAAGGAATTCTGTCGGTGTTTTTTCTTTTGACTTGGCATCGCGGTATTGGTTAATTATTTTCAAGTAGTACGTTTGTTTTTATCTATTTTTTTATCGAATTTTTTTCCCGGATATCAGTTTGTGTAATGTTTTTTTTTTGCAAATTGTATCATAAGAGTTTTTTTTATACGATCAGACTTATAGAATAGTTATAAAAATTAATTGAATATATATATATATATATATATATATATATATATATATATATATATATATATTCAATTAATTTTTATAAATATATACATATATATATATACACCATGAAGTTGGGCTGATTGCACAGAGTTCCCTGATTATCTCTTGCTATCCATCCCAATATTCCATCGCTACTGGCAGGTCACCTAGAGTGCATCCTGTGTCCGCACAAAGCTGAGTCTATAGGAGAACGTCATTCATGAGGTTGTCTTTACTTCTCCAGCAGTATCCAGCATTTCTTGCTCATTTTGTATGGTTTGTAAGATGAGAAGTAAGTGACCGCACACCAGTTGTTTTGAGGGGTGTTGCTTCCAGGATTTTTTGAAAACAGCATGCAGCATTCTCATGATGTTCCCATCAAATTTTTTCTGCATGCATTTCTTTAGGGTCCTGGTGGTGCATCCATACGACATTAATGACAGACACAGTCACCGCCTCAGCTTGGAAGACATCCCGTTTTAGTTTTTATAGAAAGATCAGATTTCTATAAGTCAATAGTAGTCAATGCCTTTTATATTCGAATGCTGACATCATTTTCAGTTGATGTAATATTGCTACCGAAGTAACTGAACTTGTCTGCTAATTTTAGAGGCTTGCCACGAAAAGTGGTGATGACACCTCCTAGTTTAAAATACATGAACATTGTGTTTGCGTAGAGGCCAATCCCTCCGGTTGCTTGCTTTAGGCTATGTAACAGGGGTTCGGCTTGAGCAGGTGTAATTCCAAGAAGTGCTAGATAATCTGCGTAGTCTGCGCCTTTCATTGTTTTATCGAGATATCATCTGCGTCTTGTCTTTTTTTTAATGTGAAACAGTTTTCTTATATTAAATCTATGAAAATTCTTAGTAGGTAATCTACACAGATAATCTACGCAGACAATAGACACATACAGGGTAAATATAAAGAGGCACTCGTGATGCAAAGATTATCGTCGCAGCAAATTGACATCGGGGATCGAGTTCAAAACCCGGACGAGGCTGTTTGTATTTCCCATGGCGTTAATACCCTTGGGAGAAGTAAGAATCCAATTATTCTCCCTCCAGATATAGGTAAATAGTAGGGTAGACTTAGTTTTTTAACCTTGTTACGGTGATCGGTCTTGGAGAAAGAGAACTATGAATTCAAACCTGTTAAACTCCACTTAAAAAAAACCATGTATCACATCCTGCTAGTACGGAGGGTTTGATTAATATATAGGTATATGGTGCTAACGTATCTCTTTGCAAGACTCCAATTATTATCTCCATTGAAGTTTTTCACATCAGCATCAGTTGTTGGGTTTTCATTGGAGTTTAAGTGACAGCAAGTCTCCAGGACCCTTCTCAGTATTCTGGCCGTTCGCAATAATGTTGTTGTTTGGATAGTCTCCACTCGTCCGCCAACTTCCAAGTCCTCCAGTTCCTTTAGTAATCCTTTAGTTACTGTGCCAAAAGCACCAATCATAATTGGTATAATTGTCGCTTTCATGTTTCACTATTATTATAATTATTATTATTTAGTTTTCAGCTTTACTGTTGGTCTCTTATAATTCTTTACTTCAAACATCGGATGAGGGAGGGGAGTGATTATATTCCTACTATTCATTTATTGCTATCTCTTTTAGATGGTTTTTTTTTCACGTCCATAGAACTCTCCTAAGGAGATAAGCAGTTCCGCAAAGAGCAATTTTCCGTATTTCATTCTAGGCTGAGACTGCCAGGTATCTTTTTAATGTATTTATCAGTTCCTTCCTTGATTATGTCCCGGGCACCCAGAATTACTGGCACTGGTAGTTATAAGGTGCTTTATTTTATCACTTTTTTTTCACAAGTTTTTCTATTTACTTATTTTATTGTATTCGTTGTCTATTGGTACTGATACATTAATTAGAAAGCTTGGATTTTTTTAATAGTCCTTAAACATTATATCTGGTCTATTGCTCTTTATTTTCTATCAATTTGGATGGCAAATTCTCAGAGAATAGATGATTTTTGGCTTCTGTTATTGATTCTGGTCTGTTTATAACATTTTCGGATTTCGATATTTCATAATATTTACATATTTTTCAAATAATATCATCATCATCATCATCATGTCGTGCCGCCAACACGGATATCCCTGACTCTCTCTCGCCACCCTCCCTATCATTCATTGCTTTCGGCAGGTCTTCAGAGCTATATTCCGTATCCTCACAGAGCTGTTGTATGTATGTTCGAGCTGGTCGTCCTGCTTTTGCTTGGCCATATGCGGGGGTCCATAGGAGTACATCACTTATGAGCTCGTCCTTGCTTCTCCAGCAGTGTCCCGCGTGTCTGGCTCGTCTAACTTGTATAGTTTTCGTGATGGGAGGCAAGTGGCCGTACAGCTGGTGTCTTGTGGGGTGTTGCCACCAGGACTTGTTCGATATTGCTTTCAACATTCTTGTGTAATTGCTGTCGAGATTCTTCTTCGGCCGTTTAGTTAGCGTCCAAGTAGTGCATCCATATAGCAATATCGATACGACCGCTGCATGGAAGAAACTGCGCTTCATTTTATCGGTTAGGTCTGATTTCCATATGATCGAGAGCCTATCGATAGCTGTCCATGCTTTCAAATAATATAATGCCCTATTTTATCATGGATTTCTTTATATTCTATCGGTGTTAGGATTGGGAAATCGGAAACAAAGTGGCCAATTGATTCAGTCTTTTATTCGTACAGTCTACATATTAGACTCGCTTCTTTCTTTATGTTTGCAAGATAGTTTTTAGTTGTTAGACTCAGGTCCTGTGCAGCTACTATTAACACCTCTGTCTCCGCCTTCAGTTAAGCACATTTCAGTCATCAGTTAGTTTTCTTGTTTTTTAAAGAAATTAGCAAAGTAATTTTTTATATATGTTATGTAGTCTACGGAGAATTATTGTAAGGGGCCGTCTAATGCCCGAGAAATTTAAAAAAGACAACTGTTTGGTAATTATTTGTTGTGAAGTGAGAGAATCAACAAACGCCTTCTTAACCTTAAATGCTTGTTTTTTTCCTACACGGCCACTTTGAAGACAGAATACGAAAAGGTTGCAATCACTTGTACATGAGTGGATGAAGTGGTTACTTAATAATCTTAATTTTGTTTAACACAACGCCAGAAATATGTGACACCCAGTGGGAATAAAACTCACAAACAATAGGCTGGTAGCTTAGCTTGCTAACTATTACACGATGGGAGTAATCCATGATTTGTTTTGTTTTTCGAGTTTGTTCACCTGATCCCCACTTCTATTTTGTGTTTCTCCTTTGTCTCTATCACGTGAATCAGCACTCTTCTCCTTTTTACCGGCGACAACCTGACTAGCAATTTTTAAGTCACAATCAACCCCAGGGTTTTTCTGAAATGCAATTCACCATACGTGGTTAAATGCATCCTCGAGATAATTACATTTTAAAATTCTAATGTTGAATTTTCGAAATCCTTTGCAAATATAAGTATCTATCTTAGCAATATTAGTTGCTAACTAGTGACCTTGGTTTACTTGTCAGCCATTTTAATAAAGAAACATTTGCAAAAATGGTTACTGAAAATATAACATATAACTACCATGGAATTTTCTCTTGGTCATGTTATTATATAAACCATATGTATGCATTTCAATCAGATGAGGCGTTTTCGAATTGTTCTTGTATCTAAATTTATGCCAAAAAAATGGTGCGATTTTTTTACCATTTAGACAAAATTAAGTACGATTCAGCGTCGAATAATCGATTATTATTAGAGGCCTGATTTTCTGTTTTAATATTGATTTCTTTTCCAAAATCGATAGGAAACTAACAATCAGATTCTAAACGGCTCAAACCCGAATTATCGAACACAAATTGCTTTAGAGCCAGAGGCAATTGTCGGGTCAAATGCAGCCTCTTTTTTTTTTTTGGGCGGTGTGATCTTGTATTATAGTTTATAGCTGATTGGGTTAAACTAAAACGTTTACGAAGACTGCCTTATAGAATTATGTCTAAAATTCGAGAATAAACTCATTATTTGTTGATAATGTGTGAGTAACATTAAAATTGAAAGTTTATATTCTTTCCTAATGAAACAAAATTCAGCCGTCAGGTGTTTCCTTCATTCACTTCATCGTATAATAGCTGATATAACCTATCACGTAGGGTAAGAGACCAAGGATTGGATCACAGTTGGTTCAAGAGATAGCAAAATGATCCTTTTGTACTAATGGTGAACTATGAATATTTGCAATTGTAGCGTAGTCACTAAAACTGATATCATCCTCATCATCATGTCGTGCCACTAGCACAGATATCCCTGACCCTCTCTCGCCACCTTTCCCTATCGTTCATTGCCTCTGGCAGGTCTTCTGGGCTACATCCCGTATCCTCACATAGCTGCTGTATGTATGTTCGAGCTGGTCGTCCTGCTTTTGCTCGGCCATATGTGGGGGTCCATAGGAGTACATCACTTATGAGCTCGTTCCTGCTCCTCCAGCAGTGTTTTGCGTGCCTGGCTCGTCTAACTTGTATAGTTTTCGTGATGGGAGGCAGGTAGCCGTATAGTTGGTGCTTTGTGCGGTGTTGCCTCCAGAACTAGTTTAATATTGCTCGCAACATTCTTGTGTAGTTGCCGTCTAGCTTCGTCTCCAGCCGTTTTGGTTGCGTCCAAGTGGTGCATCCATACAGTAGTATCGACACGGCTGCTGCCTGGAAGAAACTGCGTTTCATATTATCGGTCAGGTCTGATTTCCATATAACCGATAGCTTATCGATAGCTGTCCATGTCTTCAGTAGCCGCGTGTCGATGTCTTTTTCAGTTGATTAGACACTGCTTCCAAGGTATGTGAATTTGTCAACCAGTTTCAGAGAGGTTCCGTCTAGTGTGGAAATGTCGCCTGCTTGATTTCCAGACTTTTTTCGTATGGGCACTTTTATTGACAGTACACACATGAAACTCTACTTCCCTTAGAAGTAATCTCCTCCGGCTGAAATGCACTTGTTGTGCCGTTCCAAAAACTTCTGGAAGGCCCCTTGGAAGTCCTCATGTCAATGACCTTCGTCACAGCCTCTTTATTCTCCTCAATTGTCTCATAACGACAGCTTCTGAGCTTAGGGAATAACCAAAAGTCACAGGGAGCAACGTCTGCACTATCGGGAGGGTGAAGAACTGTCTTGATGCCCATCTTGGTCAAATAGTCTGTGACAAGGATGGAGTTGCGGACTGGTGCATTGTCCTGGTGGAAATGCCACTGACCCGATTTGAAGAGTGCTGGCCTCTTCCCAAGGAATCTCTTCCTGAACTCCCTTAAAACCTCAACATAGTAACCCTAACCCTAACCCTTTGGCCAATCAACTTTGGTGTATTGACTTCCTTACTCCTCCTACACCTCTCATCATCCCTCACAGACTCCCTGCCTTCCTTGAATCTCTTATGCCACTCAAAAACCGATGCTAGATTCATGCAAGAAGCCCCAAAATCAGTCTGAAGCCTTCCATATGTTTCTGTGGAATTTTTTCCAAGTTTAAAACAGAATTTTATTGCATATCGTTCTTCTAAAGTGTTCTCATGTCCAGATTGCATTTTTGAAATTCACCAGCTGTGACAATCAGGCTTTAGTAGGGTGTATTCCAATTGCTGCTGTAGCTGTTGATTTGAACCTGAAATCATAAAAATTGGTCAGTCATCTCATAAGATGTATAGCAATAAAATACTGAATTTTCAAGAGTCTAGGACAATTTTAAATGCTTTTACAAAAAAAGTATGGAAACGTATTGAATGCACCACGTATCAGTGACTACAAACTATCAGATACAAGTGGAGGAGAAAGAAAAAAAAATACAAAAATCGCCTAAAGTATTAGGACATTCTTGCTTTGTACTCTTTTTTCAGTTTCTGAAGCCATATAAATTGGTGATAAATTGGTAAAAGACGCAGTGTACCGGGGAGTCTCTAACAACAGTTATGTCAGTGATGGGTAATCGTCGAATGTAGCGAGAGAAGAAACATAAAAGCACAACTTGTGTCAAGTGTTAGGAGTTCTGATGCTTTATTGTCACTCGTCAGTTTCTGAAACCATGGAAATTGGGGATAAATAGGTAAGGGACACAATATACAGGGGAGTCTCTAACAACTTTTATGTCGGCGATGGCTAATGTAGGGAGAAAAGAAACATAAAAATACACAACTCGCCTTAAGTATTAGGACATCAGTTGCTTTATTCTCTACGTTCAGATTCTCGACATTTTGGGGCAACCACCAAAAACGAAGGCGAATCAAGTAATCCCATCGTCTTTTATTGGGGTTCACAGAACACTCAACTGTAACTTCCGCCTGGTATAGAAGGTATCCTGTAGACATCCCCTCTCCACCATGTAGATCAGTCATATCTTGTTACACGTAGCCGATCAGACGAGATGTTGAACTTAGATCTTTTTTCTTCCGGCGACGGACTTCTTTTGATAACATATCTATTCCCACCCATTTAATTACAATAGGACCATTCTCTAACAATTTTAAACAATTTGACTCATAGACACTAATAGTCATATATAAATTAGCTATATTTGTTTTTTTCAATATCATTACAGACTGCGTCCATTTACTTCAACTCAGAACATATAAAGAGAATAAGCACATATAGACTAGCAGAAGTACTCGTCTACATCGGGTGAGAAGTCAAAATTTGGATGATGGTAAAATTATTCTTTGATAAAATGTGCACCATCAAACTCACGCACAATATCACTAAAATCAAATGTCTAAAAAAAAAAAAAAATGCTTATCCCATTTTTCTAAAAATAACTCAATTTTATAATATTTGCTGTCATTTAAAACGTATAAAAAATGACTGACATTGCAAAAGATCAATCAAGAAACAGAAAACAAATTTAACAACTATATTCTTAAATAATCTAATGATGTTAAAGTGTTCCTTGAAAAATGACACAGTATTTTAACAGAAATATTTTTAAAAATCTAATCAAGTGACAGTCAATACTTTTATTGATCTAAACATTTTTTGTTTTTTGCTTTGATTATTAGTTCTTATATAGAAATTATGAAATTACATTAATGAGCCTCATTAGTAATGTTTAATTAAGTGTAAATAATTTTTAGTAAGGCAAATAATTCATTAATTTTGTTTTTACTTAAAATTTGGAAATTAGTTACGTCTTGTAGAAAGATGGCTGCTTGCTTATCATTGTTAGAAACTACATCCCAACAACAGTTTCCCTTGAATCATGAAAAGTCTTTTTTGTATTAAAACTTTCGTTTGGATTTAACAAGTAAATATACAAAATTTATAAAGAACACACGGACAAACTCTCTAACAATAGATATAAGGTTAAACATGATTATTTGAACTTGCAGTGTAATTGTATTTGGTATTGGGCTTTATGTAAATTCGGAAATAGGCTCTTAGGCAATTATCTCAGGGCTGATGGTAAATTAAACAGTGGTAAAGGACAGGGTGGTGTGCCTTTTACATGGAATACAAGAATGTATAGCACAAGAAATAAAGTATTTTAAAAGGGAAATAGAAATCATGAGTTAGTGAATGCATACACAGAAACACTTACTGATTTGAGTTCAAAAAATATAAAACTCGAAGATGTATTTTCTATTCATATTTGTATTATTTTTATCAGAAAAAGATACAATCAAAACAGTTGCCATTAGGTATTATCTATTACCAAAATCCAGAGCCTTGAAACTCTGTACCAATAGTACAAATATGAAGATGTAGAAAAAATATTCACTCATTAGAATAACTAGCAAAAATATGCGTCCTATGCTGGGTTCAAGGTGTGGATGTTGTTAAATTTTTTTTTCATCATACAACGTGTGAAAGCACGTGCGATACTCTGTCCTCATCAGCCGCTAACCAGGATAATAACACAGTTTCGGTAGCTCAATGCGGTACTGCTGGGTTCAACGTGTTAATGTTATATTATATCATTATTTTAATGTAATAGGTGGATGTTATTATGATATCATGTTATCATTATTTCAATGTGAGAGTTGGGGATATTATTGTTATCATTATTTGAATGTAATAGGTTTTCATGTTATTATGTTATTATGTCATCATTAGTTTGTTATAATAGTTGTGGATGTCATTATATTATTTTAATGTAGAAAGATTGTATGTTATTTTGTTATTATGCCATTATTCTTTAAATATAATAGTTGTGGATGTTATTATATTTTCATTATTTTAATGTCATAGGTATGGATGTTGTTCCGTTATTAATATTTCTATGTAATAGGTGTGTTATTATGTTTTTATGTCATTTTTATTTTGATGTAATCGGTGGATCTTATCATGTTATTATGGTATAATTATTTTAATGTATTATGTGTAGATGTTATCATATTATTATTATTTTAATGTAATAGGTGGGGGTTATTATGTTATTATGCTATATTATTTTGATATGATAGGTGAGGATATTATTGTTATTATTATTTTAATGTAATAGGTTTGGATGTTATTACGTTATAATGTCATTATTTGTTTAATGTAATAGTTGTGGATGTTATATTATTTTAATGAAATAGGTGTGGATGTTATATTATTATAATTAATAATAGATGTGGAAGTTATTGTTATTATTATTTTAATGTAATACGTGTGGATGTTATTTTGTTATTATGTAATTATTATTTTGATATAATTGGTATGGATATTATCATGTTATTATTATTTTAATATGATAGAGGGATATTATAATATCATTGGCCAAGCGGTTAGAGTGTTCGTCAATGGCCCAGGAGACCAGGGTTAAATCCCAGGTAGAGTAATACCGAAGACTTAAGTATGGTACTTGATGCCTCCTTGCTTAAAACTCTGCCTTATAAGGTATGGATCAAGGGTAAAGTGGTGCAATCTAGGGAAAGTAGTAGCGCCCTTCCCAACACCGCGGTGTAGTAGCTATTGAAAAGGGAGCTTTCAGGTCACCCTCGACAATGGTCGCCAAATTTACTTTTACTAATAATATTATTATGTTATCATCATTTTAATGTAATAGGTGGATGTTATTATGTTGATCACCTACGTCCAGGGGGTGGGGTTCCCTGCAGATAATACCTGCTGGGAAAGGCTGACACTTGACACTTGAGGCGGCCCAGTATGAGAGTGCCGATAAGGACCAAAGATTTTTTGCAATAACTACGCATAAGTCTAGATTCATGCATGAATCCACACTATAAAATGAAACTGTGTCGAATCCTGGCTTAATGGGAAATCGGTTTAATATCCATTAATAACATGAGCTGTTTTGAGGCAAATCTAACTCGGCATCGGTTCTGAAACTTTACTTTTGGTCTGAAGCTTATTTCTTTTGTGTTTATCACATCTTCTGATTTTTTAAATGAATTTTCACTTTAGAAAATAAGAAAATATCGCATTGAGCTCACGAATTTGGTGTGTATGGATGTTATATAATTACGGAATGATTTCTTTTTATTAATCATTTTCGTTAATTATATTTTATCATTCGGTTTGGTCGGACTCTGAACTATTCGACTTAGTGCAGGTGCACACATTGAGTACAGTTCACGCTCGTGCGCATAGGATATGACAATCACAAATATCATAATAAAAACCCCAGATAGAAAAAAGGACTGGGGTGTGAATGACGTCATGCTCGGAAGCGAGAATTTGGTGATTTCGAGAAAAGATGTTAGCTGAGATTTGACTCTGGGCGAGGCCAGTCAGCTGGGGGCTACGAGATGCGCGACGCGTTTATTGGGTCAGAGTTGAGATTTGACTCTGGGCCGGGCAGTCCAGCTGGGGGTTGGCTGTGGGCGATGAAGGAACAGTCAGCATAGTAAAAATTGTGTCTCTCTCTCCTCGTATCGAAAACCTAAACTCAAGAAGTTAATAAACGTTTCGTACCTGAACTATGAAGGGTCGTCAATGTTTCGCGTATTTCCCTACATCTGGCTATATTACGTGGAGTGTGTTGCTCTTGCACAATCCTGTGTTTCGCTTAAAACTGCTGTTCAAAATATGGAAACTGGATTCATAGCATTTTTTAAATTAGAACTGACTTGTCTAGATGAAGTCTAGATATTTATACAATAGTCAAAGTATCTTTATTACATAAGTTGCTAAGATGTGCACAAGAATTCATTTAGATTTTTAAATTAATAAAGATTTAAAATTTCTATACATTCCGATCACAGCTTGTAAATTCCTTTTCTTTCGAGTTGTTTTTAATAAACTAATATTAGATATAATCTAGAATTAATTAAACATTTTTGAAAGCTTTGGTTCATATCATTTATTAGACGCGTAAACATGATATGCGGGTTGTTTAAACAAATGTTGACATTTTTTTCGGAGTTCCTTTACGATTTTAGAATCTGTCTTTATCCATCATTCCTGACAATTCATTGTTGAAATCTTCTCTAGGGGTTCTCCGTAATATCAGTTCTGCTTTTTTAATTAAGATATTTCCATAGAAATATCAACATCTCTTTAGAATAATCAGTGGGAGATTCCATGAATGTGTTGTCACTGATAGTGAACATGTGGAGATTGTATGAAATTATACCCTAAGGGCACTCATTTGTATGTTAACATTTTTATAACCATTCTATATTTTGATAGTATATAGTAAAAGTAAAGTTGGCGACGTTTGTAGAGGGTGGCCCGAAGACTCCCTTTTCGATAGCTACTGCACCAAGGTGTAGGGGAGAGCGCTACTCCTTTCCTTGGATTGCTCCACTTTATCCTTGATTCTTACCTTATAATACTGAGTTTTAAGCAAGGTGGCATCAAGTACCATTTTTTGAGTCTTTGGTATGACTCGACCTGGTATTGAACCCAGGTCTCCCGGATCATTGTCGAACACTCTAACCATTATGCCAATGTCCGGACAGTTGATAGTATATAAAAGCTGAAAAAAGCCCGAACAGTTATGCACGGCAATTGTAACTATAAAAGATGTATCTACAATACTATATAGATAAATTTATGTGTTACTCGATTGAATTGATCAAATTTTCGCGCAGAAACTCCCTGATTTTTCCCCCAAACAATATTAATTCAATAATATAAAAAAATCTAGAATTTTTAAGCCTTAATATATTTATCAATTGTACATAATTAGACTTCGACGGTAACCATCGACGCTAAGAAATTATTTTATTGTCATTATAACAAGCTGTAATTCATGTTTTGACTACGTACACACCAGAGACAGGAACTTTGACCAGTATTATAGAACCAGTTTTGATCTCATAAAAATATGACCACAAGTAATATTTAATACACATACTATAAAGTAAAGTTAACTGTTTAAATTTCCGTTTTCATGTATATATATATATATATATATATATATATATATATATATATATATATATATATATATATATGTGTGTGTGTGTGTCTCTGTGTGTGGCCGAGCACCTTATTTAGAATTCTTGCTCTAATGCTTCAGCCTAAGGCGATGACTTTTTCTGTCGGCCAAAATCCGGAATAGAAGTATATGACCAAAATTTGGAATTCTATGTATCTGAATGAAGCACTTTGTGTTCCTTGCTGAAGACGTCTCAGACAATCACTTACACACACACACACACACACACACACACACACACACACACACACACACACACACACACACACACGTCCATATATGCCCATACATCACACACAAACATATATGTATGTACGAATAAACCGCCTTCACACATATTACGCACAGACACAAGCACTCCTATTATGCATACATATAAAGCACTCACACATACACAACACAAGCCCTCGCGCGCATGTGCAACCGCTTTTCGGCTAGACGTACACTCGCATTTTCATATCAATCACACACACATGAACACATGTGTATACCTATATCTCGCTATAAACACGTTGGCATACTCCCGTACGTCCATATCCACACACACACAGATACACACACACACACACACACACACACATATACACAATCGAATGCATATTTATATATATATATATAAACCCTGGCACACATACACAGACATACTCACATATACACATATACTCTCTCTCTCTCTTCCCTTCTCTCTTTCCCTCCCACCTCTCTCTCTCTCTCTCTCTCTCTCTCTCACACACACACACATGCACACACATACTTATAATCAACGGTCAACATTTGATTAGTTTAGTCAGAAGTAACATTTAACAATAACAGAAATTACGCCTCAGATTTTTCATTAATCATAAATCTGCACCTGCCTGCACTTATTCTTTCATAAATATTTCCCTTATATAATACTAGCTGAAGTACACGTCTACGTCAGGTAAGATATCAATACTTGCATTGCTGTTGGTTATCTATCTATATATTCCTCCCTGTTAGCTGGTGCTGTTGAATATGCTGATTCCACATCAGCAGAGGAGTAAGACCCCACCCAGTGTTTTGGGTATAACACTAAACTGGATCTGATAGAGAGGCTCCAGTCCTTGTGCTTTGGGGAATGTGGAGTTACTATTCATTGCCGTTAATCACCGGTTTACTCTGATCCGTATTAGTAGCACTTGTTAGAGTCATGTCTAGGGCTCAAATAAAACAGTTTAACAATTTGCTATGGATTTTTATTATTAGTTATTTGAAAGCATATAGTACAGTGCAAATTACACTGGTCAACACGATTTTTGATGCCAAGAAACCAAATACATTTTTTTAGCTAATTTGATGGTGCTGATTCCGAAAATGATCTTAGTTCTTTTCTGGTGAGTTACCATTTTTGCTGTTCTGTAATTGCCCATTTTTGGAAAAAGATCAATTTATGATCTTGAGTGATCGCAAAATTTAGTTAATAAAAGAAACCCACCAATTTTCAGATAGGCTGAGAATTTTACGTCAGTTACCTGAAATAAACTATTTTTATAAGAAAAAAAGTGTTTCGGAGTCAAAAGATTTTGAATAGAAGTACTGAATTTCTCCAATCTATCACCAAAATTCAAATCAACTGATAAACTTTAGTAAACCTGATAATTAAGGTGGCATAAAAAAATGAAATCCTAAAGTCTTCAGTTTGATATTCATAAATTTATTCCATCACTTTCGTTCCTTCTCTATGGAAGGGAACCAAGTACATTGAAAACTTTTGTTTTCACAGTAGGAAAGAAGCTCCAATTAAAGACATTCTAAATGAATGCATCGATTCCATTGTACATGATGAACATCATGAAAATGGTTTCATCAGATAATCAGGAAATTCATTAAGGATGATGAATTCGTTAATTCAATGAATGACTTGGAATTACGCACTTGGAAATCATTCGGACATAGGCGATTATATGAGTATGAACGTTCATTTTTTTACATAGACATCTAGATAAATTTCCGGATAATTTCGACGATGTGAGTGATGAGCAAAGAGAAAGTTTCCACCAGGATATCAAAACAATGGAGGAGCGCTACCAGGGACGGTGGGACAAACGAATGATAACTGATTACGGCTGGAATATCAAAAGGGACTTAAATAACATTGAACATGACCGACAATCAAGAAAGAAAAAAAAATACCATTGTTCTTATGAAAGTCTTATTTCTGCTGATAATTTATAAAATGTTTTGATGACAATACTTGTCGGGTTTATATGTTTAATCGTGTTATTTTTAAAGACTTAGGGTCTTGGTCTAAGGTTTCTACGATTTTACTTTGAAAAAATTGCCATCGATCAATATCATATATACAGAAAACTAATGAAAAATACTTTTATCCGAAAATGAGACATATCTGTACTTTCAAATTCAGTACTTTCAAATTCAGCGCTTTCGAATTAACTAAAAGTAATGTTTGCTGCCTGGAATCGGTTTAAAAAAGAATTATTGACCAGTGTTATATATATATATATATATATATATATATATATATATATATATATATATATATCATCATCATCATATCGTGCTGGCAGCACGGATATCCCTGACCCTCTCTCGCCACTCCTCCCTATCGTTCATCACCCTAGGTAGGTCTTCAGGACAACAGCCTGTATCCTCACATTGCTGCTGAATGTACGTTCGAGCTGGTCGTCCTGCTTTTGCGCGGCCATGTGTGGGGATCCATAAGAGTACATCTCTTATGAGTTCATCTCTGCTTCTCCAGCAGTGTCCTGCATGTCTGGTTCGTCTAACTTGAATAGTTTTCGTGATAGGGGGCAGGTGGCCGTACAGTTGGTGTCTTGTGGGGTGTTGCTGCCAGGACTTGTTCAGGATTGCACGCAGCATTCTTGTGTAATTGCCATCTAGTTTCTTCTCCAGCCGTTTTGTTAGCGTCCATGTAGTGCATCCATATAGCAGTATCGATGTGACCGCTGCCTGGAAGAAACTGAGACACGGCTCCTGAGTTCAATCCCTGGAAGAGGCTGTTTGCATTTCACAAAGCGCTAACACCCTTAAGAAAGGTATAAATTCCGATATTCTCCCTCCAGCTATATATAACAGTTGGGTAGAGTGTTCTCTTTAACATTGGTATGGCAGCTCGTCTAGAAGAAGGAAAATTCTGAATTCAAACCTGTTATACTTTGCTTAAAAATTGAACTTGTGTCTCACTTTGCTCGTGCAGAGTAGTTGGTGAATATATATATATATATATATATATATATATATATATATATATATATATATATATATATATATAACAGGTTTTGTCATTATATAACCCACAATGGTTGATATGCTATAAAATACCAACAAACCAACAATATTTATCCACGAGCAGAATATGATCTGATATTTATTTGTTAAGCAGAATACAGAGGATCTGAATTCTGAGTGCTTCGTTCTCCTGGTTACTCAACTAAGGCTTAAGAATCCCGTCTATTCTACTATTCACTCAAAGCTTGGGAGAGAAGAGATAGATTCGTACCTTTCATCTTAGCACAAAGTGTAACGCAAACGGCCTCGTCAAGGATTTGAACTCTGGTCACCAACTCCATTTCCAATGCCCATGACTGTTGCATGAAGTATATCTTTCAATAAAATCTTTATCTATCTATCTATCTATCTATCTATCTATCTATCTATCTATCTATCACAAAAATTCTCAATTTGTTTGTATGCATATAATTATAACACAGCAGAAACTGCACCAAACATATTTTGATTAGAGCAATGCGTTTAATGCTTTTATCTCATAGAATAAGGCAATTTCCCGTTCTATTTAAAATTGAGTCAGGTCAACCTTTTGCATTGAATGTGATTTTTCAGTCATTTGCGTCCTCGATGGAACAGAGATAACAATTAAATGTTAATTATTATTCAATACTCGTTTCTAAAATGATAAACAGCAGTTAAAATTGGAATATAAGGTTTTCACTGATTGTCTCGTTAATTAAAAAATTACACCGAACATTTATAAACAGTAATTATAATCATAGAATTGAAAATGCTAATTACTAAAAAGATACTTATCAAATATATCTAATACATTTTAAATGGAATTAATATTGCTTTGTGATAAATGGGGAAAAACAGTCAAACGGTTTTATGTAAATGCAGAAGTATTGTCTATGGTAAAATCCAGGAGTGCCCAAACATTCTACATCATTGACCCCGTCATGGAATCCTTGACCCCCTCATCGATCCCCAGGCATGTATAAGAAAATAAATAAATTCTAATAATTAAGTTGATATGCAGTTACCATATTCATTAATTAAGGAAACTGCATATCAAATCCTGCTTTCCATATTCATCAATAAGGGTAACTGCATACTGAGCCCTGCGAAACTGTTGTTCTATATTCCCTCCCTTGCGAATATTTTTCATGAAGTAAAAGGAAAAAAGAAAAAAAAAACCTATTTACTCTCATTTTGAAAATCCTGAGAAAAGTGCAAAATATTCAATATGATTGAATTCGACATAAAAGTTTTTAATATGTGGAAATACATAGTGATAAATATCGCATGAAATATTGTATTGGGCCATAAAAAGAGAATAGAATCTTTTTGCTGCCATTTGATGTCTAATATTAAATACATAAAAAAATAGCTACACTTACATTTTTTTTGAATTAGTTGACATTATTTATGAGAAGGATGGGTTTGACGAGCATCAGAAAAGGCATTGTTATATGGTTGGAAATAAGTGAGTTTTAGTCATCAGTCATCGCACTTTTCTTGGTTTAGAATGTTTCTCTGCCTCGTTAGAACTACATTTATGTGGCTAAAACCAGCTTTAACCATATTCTAACTTGGGAATGCAAGTAAAAATGTCACAAACGTGGCACTAAACTTTGGGTATTTAGTAACAGTATTTAAATTGCTCCAAATGACGATGAGGCTTTTATTTGTGAACAATGATTTAACTTGGAGATCCGCAAACATATGAACGAGTTCACCTTTCAATCTTGGAATAGCTATTTCCTAATCAAACAATGGAACAATCAAGTCAGGTACATCCATTTTCTCTAGCTCTTTGAAACAGACTTAAAAGTCTTCCCTCAATTTTTCAAGGTACTTTATGTATATCTCTAAATTTTTGTCTGAAATATTTTTGTCTTCCAATTGCCTCAACATTGAAAAATATTTCAAATCTTTACATGTCAATGCAAATTTACAAAGCCCTATTTAAACTTAGAAGCCTATTAGGATTGTTAGAGCTTAAATAATTCTAACATCTTGACCTGATTCACACTTTTAAATCATAAGCTGTTCAGCACTGAGTCTTTGCAAGCTATCCCCTCTTAACAACCACCTTACCCTAATGTAAAAAAAGTGATTGGTTAGAAGTTTCATCATTTTTGTCACATAACATTACAAACAGTCGCGATTAGAGAGAATGGTCTTTACCTTTATTGATTGACCTGATCCACACTTTTAAGTCATCATACAGTTCAGCACTGAGTCTTTGTAAGCTATCCCCTCTAAACAATCACGTTACCGTTAAATATAAAATATAAATCTGCCAAACAAAACAGATGTTTTTTTAAATATTTTCATTTCGTCAAATGGTGTTGGGTCCACATCCTAAAGAAAGTCCACAGTTGTGTCATACAAGTCAAAAAATTTTTGTAAGCTATCACCTCTTAACAGTCACCGTACCCCAATGTGCAAAAGTAATTGGTTCAAAGTTTCATCATTTTTTTACAAATTTTTTTCCCATAATATTTTTCACAAAACATTGCAAATAGTCGCGATTTGAGATGTGCTTTAACTTTATTGATTGACCTGATACACTCTTTTAAGTCGTCGCGCAGTTCACCCCTGAGTTTTTTGGGTACAAGATGTTGTCTCTGTAAAACACAGTAAACAGTGAGTAAATTTGGAACTTTTTCTTTAATTAAGGCCGCAAATCTTCTGTAACGACCAACAATTGCTAGTGCATCATCGGTAGCCACAGCAGTTATATTTCCGTGGGGAAATATTGTTTCTTTAAATAACTCTACAAACAAGAATTTTCTAACCTCTTGCAGCACTTTTTCCTTAAGTAAAGTTGCAAGCCTTCTTTAACGACCAATCATTGCTGGTGCCTCATCGGTAGCCATTGCAGTTATATTTCCTTGGGGAAAATTGACTTTCATTAAATAACCCTCAAAGCAGAATACTTGTTTCCTTTAAAGTACTTAACAAACAAAAAATCGTCAACAATGTACTTTAGATTTGGACTATAATACCCCACATTGTCCATGAGAATATTTGAACAGTCAAAAGATTATTCATCACGTTAAATAGAAAATATGCAAAGCTGTAGCGAGAGTGCCAAGGTTCTCTCCATATCATTGGCCATCTCATCAATACGCCGTTGCCCGGTTTTGAACTTAATGGTATACGTCTTAGAACAGGTTGACAATGTTCTTCATAACATTT
This sequence comes from Sepioteuthis lessoniana, assembly GCA_963585895.1. Classification (NCBI taxonomy): domain Eukaryota; kingdom Metazoa; phylum Mollusca; class Cephalopoda; order Myopsida; family Loliginidae; genus Sepioteuthis; species Sepioteuthis lessoniana. The sequence continues at coordinate 4,815,171 of OY757918.1, read as the reverse complement.
CCATTTACATCTTTAATTGTTGCTATTACGATCTCTTCACCAATGATGCACGATTTTTCTTTCTTTGTTATATTAAGGGATATACTGCATGCTGTTTTAAATCCTCCTTTATTAAATTTGGTTGATTTCTAAGTTTTTCTTTCAGCATCTTAAAAGCATCAAGACTTTTGCTTTTCTTATCAGAATGAATATTTTAAGGCGATCTTTCATCTGAACGGGTTTTATGGCATCATAACTGAAAATATTTTAAGGAAGTCTTTTATCTTCACGGGTTTTATGGCATCAGTACTGAAAATATTTTTACCTAGCAGATATATAAGCATTGTTTCAAGAGTAAATGAAGGTTGAAATCTAAATTTGAAATAATCTTGTGAATGTTGTCTGCATTTCTTAACATTAATGGACGCCATTGCGCTTACTATAAATTGGTAAATTCAAACAGTAACTGCTCAGCTATCAGCTCACTAGCATCACCCCGATAGTTACGAGTGCTGAGTATAAAATTGCTGTCTTTAGATTAGTTGGTGACAACAGTAATCTGATGGTGAATCTGGCCTGCAAGTACGTGTTACGTATCGGTTGTCGAGTTGATCTATCTCGATGGCAAGTTGACCAAGCTGAGAATTGAATATGACTCATATGACTGCCTTTCCCACTCCGTGTGTGTGTGTGTGTGTGTGTGTGTGTGTGTGTGTGTGTGTGTGTGTGTGTGTGTATTTTTTGCGTGTATGTTGTGGTTGGGATGTTTCTGTGCTTGTTCATTTACCCTCCATCGATCTACACTCAGTTGGGTTCGATCTTTGCAGTGTTTGACGCTGCCGTAAGTAAAAGAATTATCGCTATTGGCTTTGTGTAACTGTAAGTTTGTATGTGTACTAAATACGTTGGATAGTCAGAAATATTTGTATCAGCAAGTTGTACTTAATTTATTCTTATTTCTTATACGAATAGCAACTTTCAACCTGAAAAGTTCGGCTGATCTCAGCATTTATTGACCCCTTTCTAACCCTAAGGCATTTATGAACATCTTAGTTTCCTCTACTTCTAGGGGTTGTTATTGATAGCTTTGAAGTCCTCTGGTTTGATCAATAAAGAACTTCCTGCCTGAAATGAATAACCATCGACGTTGCATTCTCTGAAAATGAATCTTATGATTACTCTAAAAGCCTGAATCATGTAAGATATTTAATAGGACGTTTCCAACAAGAAAAGAACATCCTGCCGATGCTTGGTTTACAATTTGAATTTGTCTATTTAAAACTTTGGCCTTTCATGATTTAATGCTGAACTAAATTGTCCAAGTTTTATTGCCTTTGGACTTGAAACCAATCATTAGTCAGTTAATTGGAGCTAAGCAATTTCCACAAATTTATTCTATGTATTACCGTTTGATATCTCACACCATCATCGACTGGCACGACCACTTGCATTATCCGACTGGTTTCTTAATCATGCATTCTCTGGCCAAGATGGGCAGGACGGGAATCGACGCAACTTGACCGTGATGTCTTGTGATCGATCAGGAGGTTAATGAGAATGAGTTGCCGAAGACTTTAGCAACTCCAAGAACGAGACAACTCTTCGCTAACAATAACAAATTAAGTTTTTATTGAAATATGATTATGAAATCACATACCATTGAAAAAGAAAAGGTTTCTCGCATTGGAAAGAAAAGACACGGTGATGAATTTGGCAGGCGTTTTTGCTTTATACTAAATTGCATGGAGTTTTTCAGCAGCAAAAGTGGCCTTGATGCTGTCCGAATAATTTTTGAGGCCAGGAAGTGCATTGCTTCTTTCGTTATTTTCTTCAAGCGGCAAGTTCTTCTTTGAATGACAAGGTCTTCTTGGGGCGACAAGAGTTGGAGTGTTGTCTTTTTCCTTGTTCTGTCTTATCCACTCCCCAAACAGACTCTGTGTCCACATTTTGTATAGGAAACTTTTAGACAAACACATCTGATTGTTCAGCCAACTACAGATCACGTGATATCTCCAGAAAAATTGTTATTTTTGTATCTATTCTATTTCGTGTTTATTTTGTTTTTTATGTCACTGTTTTTTTTTAATTTCTTATTTGATCTCCACGGACTTCTACCACTGGCAAAACTTATGGAATTAGCCGGCTTAGACGATGTTCACGTTGTTTTTCCTTTTTATTTTTGCAGTAAATAAACTAATAAAAGATAAAACGCGAAAAGTTTTTTAATAGCTGAATACTCTGGTTTCATAAGATGTTTCTTAAATAAACTAGATTAAATTATTTAAATTCACGGTGTTATTTTTCCCGAGCCATGAAGGGAAATTATTATACAGAAACACAATATTGAGGGAAAATATGGAATTAATGAGTATTAATCCATATTTTTTGGAATTACTTCCATAATTAGAAAAGAAAATTAATACCTATCCTTACTCGGACTTTTATGACAGACTTAATTGTTTTACGTGGGGCATTCAATACGTTTCCAGACTTTTTTTCGTATGGGCATTTACAATTGTTGCAGACTCTTGAAAATTCAGTATCTTATTGCTATACATCTTATGAGATTACTGACCAATTTTTATGATTTCAGGTTCAAATCAACAGCTACAGCAGCAATTGGAATAAACCCTACTAAAGCCTAATTGTCACAGCTGGTGAATTTCTAAAATGCAATCTGGACGTGAGGAAGAACGATATGCAATAAAATTCTGGTAAAAATGCCACAGAAACCTATGGAACGCTTCAGACATCTTTTGGATCATCTTTCATGAATCTAGCATAGGTTTTTGAGTGGCATAAGAGATTCAAGGAAGGCAAGGAGTCTATGAGGTATGATGAGAAGTGTGGGAGGAGTAAAGAAGTCAATACACTAGAGTTGATTGGCCAAAGGGTTAGGGTTAGGGTTACTATGTTGAGGTTTTAAGGGAGTTCAGGAAGAGATTCATTGGGAAGAGGCCAGCACTCTTCAAATCGGGTCAGTGGCATTTCCACCAGGACAATGCACCAGTCCACAACTCCATCCTTGTCACAGACTATTTGAGCAAGATAGGCATCAAGAGAGTTTTTCAGCCTCCCTATAGTCTAGACCTTGCTTCTTGTGACTTTTGGTTATTCTCTAAGCTCAGAAGCTGTCGTTATGAGACAATTGAGGAGATGAAAGAGGCTGTGACGAAGGTCATTGACACGCTCACACAAGAGGACATCCATGGTGCCTTCCATAAGTTGTTGGAATTATGCAACTATTGTCTAAACTTACGAAAAAAGTCTGGAAACTTATTTAATGATCCTCGTAAAACAATAATTATTCCAACTTAATTAATTGAATTGATAGTAGTTCTTTAACTTGAATGTGTGAAATGAACTCATAAAATTCATTACATATATAAAACTAAAAATCCCGTGTAAAATGTTTAAAAGTCTCATTCAAACTTAAAAAACAGTTCTTCACAAAAATCAGAATATTTTTTGCAAGATTATATTAAGTTTAGACAATATGAAAAAATATAATTGATAAAAAAATCTTTTAGGTCATCAAACACATCGTGTGAAAGGAATTGTGGGTTTGTATCGAAATGTTCGATCATTGTGAAGATGTAGATGAACTGATGGTGCATCTAATTTTGAGATGAGAGAATTGTAAATCGCAATAAGGAATTGTTATTATTTCTCTATCATCAGTGACAATGTCTTAAAGAATCTTTTTTGTAGCTTTCTTCATCTTGCATCATCATTATCATGTCGTGCCGCCAGCACGGATATCCCTGAGCCTCTCTCGTCACTTCTCCTTATCGTTCATCGCCTCTGGCAGGTCTTCAGGGCTACATTCTGTATCCTCACAGAGCTGCTGTATGTAAGTTCGAGCTGTTCACCCTGCTTTTGCTCGGCCATGTGAGGGGATCCATAGGAGAATATCACTTATGAGCTCGTTCCTGCTTGTCCAGTAGTGTCTTGCATGTCTGGTTCGTCTAACGATAGTTTTCGTGATTGGAGGCAGGTGGCCGTACAGCTGCCACGTTGTGGGCTGTTGCCCTCGGGACTTGTTCAAAATTGATTCGCAGCATTCTTGTGTAGTTGCCTTCAAGCTTTTCTCGATCTGTTAAATCAGCGTCCTTGTAGTGCATCCATATAGCAGTATCAACACGATCGCTGCTTGGAAGAAACTGCGTTTCATTTTATCGGTCAGGTCTCACTTCCATATGACCGATAGCTTATCGATAGCTGTCCATGCCTTTGCTAGTCGCGTGTCGATGTCTTTTTCGGTTGATGAGACACTGCTTCCTCGGTAGGTGAACCTGTCAACTAGTTTCAGAGAGCTACCGCTTAGTGTGGAAAGACATCTTCAATTTTACAGGCTGTCTATGTTATATAATTAAGCAATGATTCCATTATTTTAAACATTTTTCGTTAATTATATTTTATGGTCAGATGGTGGAGTCTTACGCCTACGCAGAAAGGATATAATAATCTTCATCTGTCATAATAAACCCCCAGACGGGAAATGAGGCTGGAAGGCCGTTGGATTGAATGAGAGTGTGGATGGCATCATGTTCGGAAGAGATATCCTGAGAATTTGAGGATTTTGAGAAGACAGGTGAGGTCGACCGTTGAAGGTAGCGGTTGAGTTTTTCAGATTTTTACCGGCAGAGATCTTAAACACCACAAGATGCTCAGTGCATGGGGGTGGTGGGTCAGCATAGTCTGGTTAGCATAGGCTTTTAAGAATTGTTTCTCTCTCCTCGTGTCGCCAAGGACTGAAGGTAGAAAGAAATAAACTCGTTCGTACTGCCTGTATTTGTATTATTATTATTATTGATGTATATTCACATTTTATGAGTATATCTGTAAAATACATGTTAAATAATATAGTTTTAAATTTGGTTTCTTGTTATCCATATATTTTGTGTCTTTATGACAAAATCGAACTCGACCGGGACATATCTCTATTTCACATCGGCTCGAGCTCCTCTCAGGCGAAAGCAAGAAGAGCTTGTGCCCAAATATTCTTCACGGCTAAGTTAATAATCGATAGAAGAAGTAATTTTTTTTTACCAAACCTTCAATCGATAGCATCAATTTTGCTAGCCAAATGGTGGAAGGTAAAAATATTTCTTTTGTTTTTTTTGTTTGTTTTTGTCTTAAGTCTATGTATCAAAGGTTGCGAAATAAAGATAGGATATTTTTAAAGAGTGTATGCTATTTTGATCAAATTTGCACAGATACAGAAAGAGAATTAACCCCAGGCAGTATTTAACATTTATCAGCATTGCGCATGCGTAGGAAAAAACGGTTTCAAAGTCTCCGATGCCACGTTTATATTCGGACTAGGACTGTATTTGGAAAACGATAAAGACATTAAACCTCAATATTATCAGGAGTCGTAATATGTTGTAACTAACCCGCTTTCGGTTGCTGGTGGCTACTCTCAAGTATTTTTTTCTACTATTTGAGAATCCTAATTTAATCTTTACTTGCGTAGACGGGCCGTATAAATGTATTTTTGAATTCATCGCACATAGCCGTGTTTAGGTCGAATTTTCGACTACGAAAATTCCCGCTGACCAATATAGATATCTTTATTGTACTAAAATTCTCATTATACACTTATTGAGTTGGAATTTAGCAAAAACGGCACATCATAGCAAGATTTCTTTATCAAAATGCTCACAGAGAATAAAAAAGATTTCTAATCTAATTTCCAACTGAATAATGTTATAGGATTTTCGTTCGCTCTGAAAGAAATTTTGTATTGTCTGTATTTTCTGCTGAACATCATTTTTTCATCATCCAATATATAACAGAGATAACTATGAAATACTAATGAAAATCCCTCACACCTTTCTAAATAGAAACATCAATATCTTCGTATGTTATATATTGACATTTGACAACATATTAGTTGTGGATTTCTAAACAGGATATTCCACCTGTGTAATCAAGGGGACAGCGGAAAGGAATCACCTGACTTGGGAACCGGAAGGAAAGCGCCTGATAGTAATGAATATTATATAAGTACACAGTTTCAACCTTCCCCCCAGAGGAGAGAGAATCAGTCAGAAGAAGCGGGCAGTCAGAGCAGAATCTGCGTTGGGCATGTATGCGAGACAGTGACCCCGACTGAGAAGCAGAAGTAAGACTGAATATAAAATCACAATGTGTGTTAAGAAGACTGGTGTCAAATATAGCAGTTATGTTAGTCTGTCAATCTCTCTCTCACACCTGCAAAGTTTCGATCCTTTCGAGTAATAAAGAAGAGATCTATATTTTTATAAACAAAAGTATTGTCGTCTCTTCATTATGATATGTAACACGAAGACCATAGTTACAATGGACTCCAATAAGTTCACGGTTCATATTATTTAACTTGTCTTCCTGTTGTTGACAAGCTTCGATAAAAGGTCGTTTTTTGAAAGCGGTCACACTAGTACACACGGTAGGCATAGTATCGTCGGCATTCTCGTTTAGAGACACCTCAGATATCTCGAAATGAACTTACCTCTTCTCCTTTTAGTTGTGTTGTTAATAATAATATTTTAAGCAACACTTGGCTTCAAAAATTAAACCAGTCGATAAATGAATTCGTGACTATCAATCGGGAGATCGATGTATATATGAGTAATATGCGGGGATTTCTAATGTACGTGTGTCATTCAATGAATTGGGGAATTTTTATAAAAAGCGAAAGGCACTTTTTCTCTAATTTTCTTTTTCATATTCATCATTTTTTGGAATTTGTTTATTGCAAAAATTATTTTAATCTCGCAAAAATATTTGTTTTGGGGCAGTTAAAATTTCCAGCTCACCAAATCGAATGCCTCAGGCTTGAATAGAAATCTGGCCAGAATGTTTTGGTGACCATGTGAAATTTACAGAAAAATGTGTGATGTGTATGGAGAAACATGTTTTTGTAAAAAAACAAAAAATACCCCCCCGCTAAAAATGGGTTTGCCACGATGAGCCTGAATCGAAAAACAAATCATTGGACGAAGACACACTGACTATCCGGTAAAAAAAGTTCCTGGCGCAGCAGTCAGTAAAAAAGTAATACCAACAGAATTCTGGAACCATGAAAGGACTCATCACCATCGATTTTCTTGAAAAAGTACACGTGTTAACAGTTCCTCTTATGGTCAGCACATTATGCGAAATTAACCTTATTTATTGAATGACCCTTATATGAATTAAGGATAAAAATATAGAATCAATTTGATAGCCTTATATGACCAAATTATTTTTCTATGGTTAAATAAACTTACAATTTCAAATAAAAATATAATTGTATAATAAAATTGAGATTTTCTTGAGATTTTGATTTAATAAATCAATTATCCACTTAAAAAAGACAATGTTTATCTCTATCTACTTTTGTGACAAACATTTTTCTACTTTATTCGTCGAGTCTACAACATTGAAATCGTAATAGAAATAGAAATGTTATGAAGTATTTTTGAATGATTAATCTTGATTCAACCTCATATTCTGTTTGTAGAATTTATTTTATAATTTTTTGAAAATAAATGAATAAATACTCTGTGATTAGCATTTAATAGTTGCCTCTCTTTAAATTTCTTACGATCAGGGCGATATAGACACACATACACTTATTAACTTACAAATTGGATTGGGAATTGTTTTTTTTTCTCTAATCATAGTATTTCAATATTATTGGACATTTAAGAATCTTTCTACGATGTACTATTTTCTTGGGTTACGATAATACGCAAGAGGCACCTCGAAAGTTATGTTTCTAATTTATTTTCGCAAAAGCCACAATAGATACAAGGAAAGCAAAACACTGAAAGATAGATTATGTTTTTAGCTGCAAAGCAATATTTTTGCACATAGTCATGCATTTTCGCAGCGGATAAACAAAACCCTGTATGCCTGGTTCATAATATGTGCACCAGTGAAAGTGACCCACTTTCCTCTTGTAGCAATGACAGTATCGTTGTCAAGAAAATTTTGTCCATGGAGTCCATTTTTTTATCGGTTCATTTCCTGCAAACGAACTATGCAGTGAACTATCAGATGACAAAGCTCCAGTCTTGGATCTTAGGGGTATGTGGAGTACCCAATCATTGCCATTGCTTTTAGGTCAACTCTGACCGGAGAGGTAACACCTGATAGGTTTCTATCTATGGTTCAAATAGAACCAACTATGAGTGCCTAACAAATGACTGATGTTAAATTGTGACTGTTATATAGCAATACTTGAAACCATTTAACTTTGTGTAAAAGAGCTGAGACTCGTTTAAAAATATTATCTACTAAATGTTTTTACAAATCATATATACTCGTACATTTGATATATACGTATAAATAGGATTTGGCATTAAATAACCTTCAATGGTTGATATACCCAACCAACCCCAAAAAATTCGTTATTGATAAAAGTAAAAATAAAGGGATTATTGTTTAGAAGGTTTAACTTTTACTGTGATACCATTAATGTATCCTTCTAATGTTGTGGGCCAATTTGAAGGGGAATTACTTTCGGGGATACCTACTTATAGATACGACACACAGGTTCTTCCTTTTTGCGGACGAAAAGGTATAGCCACTGATAGTGACTGTGGACAAATAATGTTTGTAACTGATAACTTACTCCAATGTAAGGTGTTATTGTATTTTCTTGTTTTCGAGTAAATAAATAGAAAGCTTTACTTTTGAACGTCCTCCGTATATGCTAATTTTTTATCGTTATAATAACCTTGAAGTACGATAGTTCAAGATGATAGTGTTTTGGCTGAGAACAAAGACATTCATTCTATTAGATATGATCCAAATACCAATTCTGTAAATGGAGAGATGAAGCCAGATCTCAAGATTAATACAGATATAAAAGAACGGCATTTCCTCTTTAAATAAAAAGGTAATATACATATTTGAGCTGTCGCGTTAAGCCCAAGCTTTTGCTTCGACGATTATAAAAGTAATGCCCAAGCTGTTTGTGATTTGATGTTTCTGAACTCTTTTTTGATCTGTTATCTCTTGTAGCTTCTCTTCTTTGTTTATTTTCATTCTGTATTATTTTCCTCACTCATAATTATGTGGGACACAAGACCAAAAATCACCGTGTCATCAGGTTCTGTTGAGTCTTGTTCAATCCTTCTTAACACTTGAAAGAAAGCACTGAGCCAATTTCCCACTGCCTTGCTCAACATTTGAATGCCTTAGAGTATGAAGGTAAAAATTTAGGTGTGCATATATTTTAAACCACAATATTAATCATGTTATAGGCATTGCGTAATGTAATGATTAAGTTTGGCCAAGAGATCATTGGTGGAAATTTCGATCTAACGTTTAGTTAAGTTTAGCAAATAATCTATCTATCTATCTATCTATCTATCTATTTGTTGTTTTTTAATGTATATCACCCTTTTTAGGTTATTTAATATAAAATCCTGTTTATACATATATGTAAGATATATAGGATTTGTTAACGAGTAATTTGTAGGTAACACTTTTTAAAAGAAGCAAGGCTCATTATTTAAATGATTTAGGATATTGCTATTTAACACTGACAGTTTTATTTGTATTCAGTTAAACGGTTTCAAGTATTGCTATCAAACACTTATAGTTTTTTTTCACACAAGGAAATGTTTTTAAGTATTGCTATCTAACACTAATAACTCTATTCGACATAATTTATTCGTTAAATGGTTCTAATTATTACTATACAATACTAATAACTCAATTAAATAGTCATAAGCTTTCACACGGTTACAAAGTTTCAAATATAGAAATGATTAGACAGTTTTATTTGACTCATAGATGGAACCCTAACAGGTACTACCAATCGATGTCAGAGTGAATCTGGGAGTATATGCAATGAAGGAGTACTCCACATTACCTAGAGGTCCTAGACTGGAGCCTTACCATCAGATACAGTTTAGCATTTTTCTCAGGACTCTCATTGGTGTTTTTTTTAACCCTTTGAAGAGATTCAGTCAGCGTAGTATAAAGCCACAACCGACTGGACTGTATCTTTAATTCCATGACAATGCTATAATAAAAAATGAAAAAAACTTACCTATTGAAATTTGACCATGTATTTCTTTGTGTAGTGTTAGTTATTGTCCTCTTCCAAGTACAGACGTGATTTCGGTTAGTTTCCTTGTTTAATAGCCCATCAACCTTCCAGGGTTATTTAATGCCAACCATCTTTGTTGAATAACAGTAGTGACACCGCTTAACTCATAGAAGGGATAAAGGGTTCATATTTTTTCGAAGGTACAAAAGTGAACGTAATTGCGCTAGCAGAGTTCGAATTCACTTATTAGGATGCTATTTTCCAGCACGCTAGCCACTACGTCATGGAGAGTCGTTTGGGTGGGATTTGCGTAAAAATCTAATAAACGGGAGAAAGACTAACTAAATAGAAAATTTCCCCAAGCTATATTTGATAAATTCCGTAAAACTGGGAGTGTATAAGATTGAAAGGATTCAAGCTCGCTACTATTTTTAACTGCCGAAGTTCTCTATAATTTTCACATTGACTAAGAAAATCTTTTTGAAATCTGTCTTGAGACTGAGATAGCAACAAGTACTTTTCTTCAAGGCTACGAGAAGTTAAAATGGATACCTCATTGTGGTTTGATTATTAGCATGTAACTCTTGCCGTCCAGTTACTATTGAGTAAGGAGTTCAATCCTCATTATGTACCCATTCTTACCAACTTGAACAGGCGTGAGTTCAAATCCTGGATGATGCTGGGGAAAGACACGCAACAATGTTTTCCTTCTCTCAGTTATGGGTAAATATTTAGGCAGCCAGTGTCTTTTAGGATTAGTTTGGGAGCCAGCAATGGAAAATCTAAATTCAAACTAACTATACTGCGCTTATAAATTGACCTTGTGTTTACAGAACATTGTTAGTGAGTTTGTTTCTCTTAAGGAACTCCATACTTCTAGCCTTGTGTTAAACTAGTCTAAACTGAGAAATGGTCAAAATGAAGACATTATCATTTTTGAAAAACTCTGTATTTCAGCAAATATCTATGAGCCAGTTTACAGGTGCAACGACGTGAAATATGTTTTGAGGCTTTTTTAAACATTTTCCCTAAAGCAACTTATGTAACATAGCAAAAGAGTGATCGTAGGGTGTGGATAGATACAATTCGTATTGATGAATTACCCCTTTACTTCATTGAAGATATCAAAATTTGCATAGTTGCTGATTATTTTATAAGTTCTTGTTGCAGCAGTATGGCTTCTTCCTGATTATTGCTTATAGTTATATTGTTTCTCTTGAGAGCAATTATTCACATGAAGGACAAAAAATACTTTAAAACCTTCCACAGTGTTTGATAATTATGTATACCAACTTTGATAGCTATATATAAAACCTTTTAACTGTCTAAAGAGGATAGACAAACAACCTCTTCCTAGTGATTGATATAGATTTTGTGTCACATTTTTTTGACCTGAATGTATGTAGGGACATATACAAACCGTGACGCTAAGCTTCACTGAATTCTTTTTATGAATAATTTGTGTAAAATTTTGATAAAAAATAAGCGTATTAGAGAAAACTGTTGTTGTGTTCATGTAACAGGGGAATTATTGCTTGTTGTTAAACAGTATTTAAAAACTGTTGATCTTGGTTTTCATATAGACTATTGAAGAAGAAGACAAATCACTTATCTCACTTTATTTAGTGTTCATTGTTCAGGCCGTTCCTGATAGTGGTGATGGTTTTTCAGACAATCATTTTGTCCAGAGGAGACATGATTCTTTTATTCGATTATTGTCGCCCCACTCCACTTGAGCTTGGAGAACGATCTAAGTGAGATCGTCCCGTTCGGTGTCTAAAATTCCACTGCCTCGAAAATCTGAATAAATCACTGACAATATCACTTTTATCACATAACAATCCTATCGTCTTTTAAAACACTTTGGTAAATTTTAAAAGCTGAGAAAAAATGGGAATCATTTGATAAGGTACTAATTGACTTTCATGGTTTCAATTTGAGGGATAATGAGCTTGAATTCATGAATATCACGCAGACAAATGATGCAGAAAATAGAGGAAGAAAATCTTTTACAGGTCACTTGTGAGGACGGTATAAAATTATTATATTTTGCCTTCAAAAGATGTTGTGTGATGAAGGTGAACTTTTCGCTTGATACTGTTGGCAATCATCCCCTCTCCTCTCTCTCTCTCTATCTCTCTCTCTCTCTCTCACACACACACACACGCTTCTCTCTTCGACGGTGTCTGTTTTTGACAGACTGATTCCATCCAACTGAAATCTGATTTCCTTTTCGAAACTCTGATCGCCCGAATAAAATTCCTGTCTCTTTCACCTTCCGGTCTCTCTTTTATTTATTTCGCTCACACACACACACACACACACACACACACACACACACACACACACACACACACACACACACACACACACACACTTGTCACAGCCATGAGTTCATATGGCGAACAGTTAAAGAAAAAAATGTTTGTATATAAACCTAGAATAGCTCACGTCAAGAATGACTTTAAAAATTACTTATATATGTATATGTTATACAGCTTGATAACTCTGCTATCTATTCTCTGAAGAGTATTGTTTTATAAAATTTGGATTTTACAAATTTCAAAACAACTTCAATCGGCGAACTTATTTTGAATTGCAAAATTCTTTACAGTAGTTTAACAGGAAAATTATCAAAAAAATATGATGTCTGTTCTAAAACACACACACACACACACACACACACACACACACACACACACACACACACACACACACACACACACATACACACACAATCACATGCAATGATCACTTAACTACAGACAACCAATACAACTTCCATTAACTGATGCTATAGTAGTACTATTATTAAACAAGAACTACTGATTCAGCAAAATTACAATGGAGTATAACACACAAAACCAGCAAAGCTATTCATTATATATCACATTTGCTTGGGGAAAATTAGAAACTGGATTGGCTGAAAAGTTGCATCAAAAAATAGCAATGAGAATACGAAAAAAAAATGACAGAAAATGAATACATTTTTTTCTCTGGTTTTGTCATTACGGTAAAAATCAATAGGTATTTTGTCATTCTCCATCTTCAACACATCTATTCATCTTGTGTCAATATCAAGTGACCTAATGAAGGCACATTTCTCCTCAGTAATACCACTGAAAATCGTAGCTCACCGTTAATTGTAAAAAAATAACTCTTTCTCGTCCCCACCACCGCCAAAAAAAACCCTGCAAAAAACCAAAACAATCAGGCTTAGATGAAGTTTTATCTTTAGTCTTATGTCATTTTCCTCTTCTTTTCTACTATATTACTGCCGTGTCGAATACTCTGTGTCCCCTCCAAAGGGGGTAAGACCCCTTCTGAAAATGAGGTGTCCTAGGCATGACACTGAACTGATTATCAGGATGAGACTTTTGTCCTGGAACTCTGGGTAGTGTAAAAACCCCTTTCATTGCCATTTCTCTTAGATCCATTCGGACCAGGAATGGTAAAACCTGTTAGGGTCACATCTATATTGTTTCAAATTATTTGCATTAGTTAAGGATAGTTGATACGATAGAATTGTGTGTAAATCATTTGGATTAAGAATAGTTACTTTAAGCTATAATTGTCTATTAAAGATAATTATTGTACCATAACGGTACCAAATAGACGGCTGTAATGAGACTGCACTAAATAGAACATTGTACCGTTAAACACCAAATGTAGGGTTATACCACCATGTGCTCAAACGTGTTTATGTGTGTATCGCTACGTTTTAAGTAGTTGTCGGACCCTCTTGTAACCTCGCCGTAAGAAAGAGTTGACAAACACACGAAACTCTTTCTTAGTTCACTAACACAAAAGTTTATTCGTTATTACACTTTTTAAGTGTCCGCCGGGAGAAAGAAAAAGAGTATGAAAACTCAGTCTGCCGCCTTATCTGGACAAAGAGAACAACATGTCATGAAGAGAAAGACAGAACAGACACAGAGCTTGAATTTTCTTCCTGATTTTCTGTTGCAGTTCGAGCATGTTTGTTCGCTGGTCGCGTCTTTACACTTTCGCGCCTGGTGTGAGACCCTTTTTTGGAGCCCACCCCAAAATTGGGCTGCCACTCCCATTGTCCTGGCTATTATTCACTTGCATCTTTATCTTCTCGCGTCTGGCTGCTAACTCATATTCAATTCTGAATCGTCCCTAAGCTCCGCCAGATTGCAGAGGGAGGAACGTATTCGTTTCCGTTGGTTCTACACCTGGGCAGAAGTTTTGGACCTCCGTTTTTTTTCTATTTTTTTTAAATTACCGTCGTTTCTATGTTTGCTTTTTTTCCCCTATTTTTTCCTTCCCTCTCTACTTCTCCTGACATTATTCTCTCATTCTCTTTATATCTACCATATCACGTTACATTATAAGTAACTTAAAATCATATAATTGTGAACAAACCAAATGACATAACTCATCATCATCATCATGTCATGCCGCCAGCACGGATATCCCTGACCCTCTCTCTCCACTTCTCCCTATCGTTTTTCGCCTCTGGCAGGTCTTTCGGGCTACATCCCGTATCCTCACAGAGCTGCTGTATGTATGTTCGAGCTGATCGTCCTGCTTTTGCACGGCCATATGTGGGGGTCCATAGGAGTACATCACTTATGTGCTTGTCCCTGCTTCTCCAGAAGTCTCCTGCATGTCTGGTACGTCTAACTTGGATAGTTTTCGTGATGGGAGGTAAGTGGCCATATAGTTGGTGCTTTGTGAGGTGTTGCCTCCAGGACTTGTTCAATATTGCTCGCAGCATTCTTGTGTAATTGCCGTCTGCCTTTTTCTCCAGCCGTTTTGTTAGTGTCCAAGTAGTGCATCCATACAGCAGTATCGATACGACCGCTGTTTGGAAGAAACTGCGTTTAATTTTATCGGTCAGGTCTGACTTCCATATGTTCGATAGCTTATCGATAGCTGTCTATGCCTTCGGTAGCCGCGTGTCGATGTCTTTTTCGGTTGATGAGACACTGCTTCCTAGGTAGGTGAACTTGTCTCCCAGTTGAAACCATATAATCTTTGATAGGAATACTCAAATGTATACAAATGTGTGAAAATTATTTGTATTAGATTGGAATACAAGAGGATATATGACTGTGTGCAAAAACTCTTCAGAATCAACTACACAAAATTGTATATATAAATATGCAATGAATGTAATAACCTAAGCCCTTGGTACAAAATAATCCTTGAAAAGTCAAAAATGTTAAAATCAATCAATTAATCAATCAATCTTTTGTTATTACTGTCAACAGATAGAGCAGCCATTATAACTGTTGTGAAGAAGTTAAATTGTCAATAGGTTGGGTATGAAAGCAGAATGAGGATGACTGGCTATAGCGCGCGTGCGCGCGCACGCACACACACTACCACACACTCACACACGCAAACATACCAAAAAAGGATAGATATTTACACGGGCAGTCAATTGTATTTGAACCAAGATATTACTTTCGGTTAGGAAGTGGGGATGAGCAGTTCGAGATAGATATCTTATTCTAACTGACAATGGGCTGTTTTAAAGTTGAAAAAAAATCCTCTGAAAGTCAATATAAGCTTTTTATCTAATAATGCCTATCATATCCTCGTTTTACTAACAAGAAAATCAAATATCTTTTCATTTCCATTAATAATTGAGGTGTGTTTATTTTTGGGGGTTTTCTTTTATCTCCAATAGAAAATCAAAGCAGATTGATATAAAGCTATAAAATTTGTGATACATTTTTATCGTATAATCATTTGCAGTGTTTTTTTTTTATAGTTGAGGCTTTTGTAATATACCTACATTAACAATTAGGAGCAATTATTTTTTCCTTTATAGATAACAAAACTGTTTGATGTAGAGTTTGTAAATTTCGTGAGCAGAATAACCAGACCTCACAAGATTAGAAGATTACAATTAATGTTTTTTAATGAGAAATGCGAGCAATAACAATAAGCAACTACCAGAAGGAAGCCATGTTGCTGCAAGACACAACTAAATACACAGTACTTAATTTCCAAAATTTAATTAATTGAGAGGTTATTTATCTCACTGAGATAATTATTCACATTTTTTTAAAAATTAATACTTAGCTTTCTTACATAGGAAAAACAATCAAGACACAAAAGAAAAATGTTTAAATCTATAAATCTTGTAAGGGCTATTCGCTGAATTTGTTACCATGGAACTCAGTGAAATTTTCACTGAACAATATTACCATCATGTGATAATTAAAGGTATAATTAAAGCTAAATATACAAAACATGTAAATAGTCAACATTTTAGTGCGAGTTATAAAGTCAATACTCAGCATAAAATTTTCGTGAGATCTTAACATTTAGCAAGAGATTCATTCAGTATGTTATCTGGCTTACTGACAGGGCGGATGCGTGATTTTTGTTGTATCTCAAGAGAACTAACTTAGAGTATCACGGATAGGTATTGGTTATTGACCGGAAGATTAAATAAGTTGCATGGGTGGTATGAGAAGTTTCCTTAAGTACATAGAACGCAGGTTTTCCTCAGCGAAAGATCTGCGTAAGTTGTGTGCGAGGCATCCTTGACAAGAAGCGTTTCCACGAGCAAATCATGGGCGGAAGGTGTGACCACAAAAATTGCGTGGGTGTCTTGAAAATTATATAAACGAAGGAAGATTTCGACCCAGAGAGAACGAAGAAAACCGGTAAAAGATCTACTAGACGTTAGGCCGCTTTAGGCTTCGGCATTGCACTAGATTGCCCAGGGTTGAGAAGTAGAGAAAAGCCTAAGCTATACGAAACTTGCAAAAATCAAGAAGCTAGTAGAAAACAAGATGATTTGGTCCCCTGAGATGGATCGGAGTAAGACTCACAAAAGTAGAGAAGCGAGGAAAAACTAAGATAATTCGGTCCCTGGAGATGGATCTGCATGAGACTCGCAAAAGTAGTGAAGCGAGTAGAAACTAAGATTATTCGGTCCCTGGAGATGGATCTGCATGAGACTCGAAAAAAGTAGAGAAGCGAGGAGAAACTAAGATTATTCGGCCACTGGAGATGGATCGGAATGAGACTCCCGAAAGTAGAGAAGCGAGGAGAAACTAAGATGATTCGGTCCCTGGAGATGGATGTACATGAGATTAGCGAAAATAGAAAAGCGAGGAGAAACTAAGATGATTCGGTCCCTGGAGATGGATCTGTATGAGACTCGCGAAAATAGAGAAGCGATTAGAAACCAAGATGATTCGGTCGCGGGCGATGGATCTGCATGGGACTCGCGAAAGTAGAGAAGCGAGGAGAAACTAAGATGATTTGGTCCCTGGAGATGAATCTGCAAGAGACTCGCAAAAGTACAGAAGCGAGTAGAAACTAAGATGATTCGGTCGCGGGAGATGGATCTGCATGATACTTGCGAAAGTAGAGAAGCGATGAGACATTAAGCTGATTTGATCCCGGAGATTGATCTGCATGAGACTCCCGAAAGTAGAGAAGCCAGGTGAAACTAAGGTGATTCAGTCCCTGGAGATGGATCTGCATTAGACTCGCGAAAGTAGAGAAGCGAGGAAAAACTAAGATGATTCCGTCCCTGGAGATGGATCTGCATGAGACTTGCGAAAGTAGAGAAGCGAGGAGGAATTAAGTTGATTTGGTCCCTGGAGATTGTTCTGCATGAGACTCCCGAAAGTAGAGAAGCGAGGAAAAACCAAGATGATTCGGTCCCTGGAGATTGATCTGCATGAGACTTTGAAAAGTAGAGAAGCGAAGAGAAACTAAGATGATTCGGTCCCTGGAGATGGATCTACATGAGACTCCCGAAAGTATAGAAACGACGAGAAACCAAGATGATTCAGTCCCTGGATATTATCTGCATGAGACTCGCGAAAGTAGAGAAGCGAGGAGAAACTAATATGACTTGGTCCCTGGAGATGGATCTGCATGAGACTCCCGAAAGTAGAGAAGCGTGGAGAAACTAAGATGATTCGGTCCCAGGAGATGGATCTGCATGAGACTCTGAAAAGTTGAGAAGTGAGGAGAAATTAAGATGTTTCGGTCCCTGGAGATGGATCTGCATGAGACTCTGAAAAGTAGAGAAGCGAAGAGAAACTAAGATGATTCCGTCCCTGGATATTATCTGCATGAGACTCGCGAAAGTAGAGAAGCGAGGAGAAACTCTTATGACTTGGTCCCTGGAGATGGATCTGCATGAGAATTGCGAAAGTAGAGAAGCGAGGAGAAATTAAGTTGATTTGGTCCCTGGAGATTGATCTGCATGAGACTCCCGAAAGTAGAGAAGCGAGGAGAAACTAAGGTGATTCGTTCCCTGGAGATGGATTTGCATGAGACTCCCAAAAAATAGAAAGACGAGGAAAAAATAAGATGATTCTGTCCCTGGAGATGGATCTGCATGATACTTGCGAAAGTAGAGAAGCGATGAGATATTAAGCTGATTTGGTCCCTGGAGATGGATCTGAATGAGACTCCCGAAAGTAGAGAAGCCAGGTGAAACTAAGGTTATTCAGTCCCTGGAGATGGATCTGCATTAGACTCGCGAAAGTTGAGAAGCGAGGAGAAACTAAGATTACTTGGTCCCTGGAGATGGATCTGCATGAGACTTGCGAAAATAGAGAAGCGAGTAGAAATTAAGTTGATTTGGTCCCTGGAGATTGATCTGCATGAGACTCCCGAAAGTAGAGAAGCGAGGAGAAACCAAGATGATTCGGTCGATGGAGATGGATCTGCATGAGACTCGCGAATGGAGACAAGCGAAGAGAAATTAAGATGAGTCAGTCCCTGGAGATTGATCTGCAAAAGACTTGCGAAAGTAGAAAAGCAAGTAGAAAAAAAGATGATTCGGTTCCTGGAGATGTATCTGCATGAGACTCGCGAAAGTAGAGAAGCGAGGAGAAATTAAGATGACTTGGTCCCTGGAGATGGATTTGCATAGACTTGCAAAAGTAGAGAAGCTAGGAAAAATTAAGATCATTCGGTCCCTGGAGATGGATCTGCATGAGACTTGTGGAAGTGGAGAAGTGAGGAGAAACTAAGATGATTTGGTCCCCGGAGATGGATATGCATTTGGCTCGCAAAAGGTGAGAAGTGAGGAGAAACTAAGATGATTCGGTCGCTGGAGATGGATCTGCATGAGACTCGCAAAAGTTGAGAAACGAGGAGAAACTAAGATGATTCGGTCGCTGGAGATGGATCTGCATGAGACTCGCAAAAGTTGAGAAGTGAGGAGAAACTAAGATGATTCGGTCCCTGGAGATGGATCTGCATGAGACTCGCAAAAGTTGCGAAGCGAGGAGAAACTAAGATGATTCGGTCGCTGGAGATGGATCTGCATGAGACTCGCAAAAGTTGAGAAGTGAGGAGAAACTAAGATGATTCGGTCGCTGGAGATGGATCTGCATGAGACTCGCAAAAGTTGAGAAGTGAGGAGAAACTAAGATGATTCGGTCCCTGGAGATGGATCTGCATGAGACTCGCAAAAGTTGAGAAGCGAGGAGAAACTAAGATGATTCGGTCGCTGGAGATTGATCTGCATGAGACTTGCGAAACTAGAGAAGCGAGAAGAAATAAAGATGAGTCGGTCCCTGGAGATTGATCTGCATAAGACGCGCAAAAGTAGAGAAGCGAGGAGAAACTAAGATGATTCGTTCACTGTAGATGTATATGCATTTGGCTCGCAAAAGTAGAGAAGCGAGGAGAAACTAAGAAGTTCGGTCCCTGAAGGTGGATCTGCATGAGACTCGCAAAAGTAGAGAAGCGTGGAGAAACTGAGATGATTCGGTCCCTGGAGATGGATCTGCATGAGACTCTGAAAAGTAGAGAAGCCAAGAGAAACTAAGATGATTCGGTCCCTGAAGATGGATCTGCATTTGGCTCGCAAAAGTAGAGAAGTTAGGAGAAACTAAGAAGTTCGGTCTCTGAAGATGGATCTGCATGAGCCTCGCGAAAGTAGAGAAGCGAGAAGAAACTAAGATGACTTCGTCCCTGGATATGGATCTGTATGACACTTGCGAAAGTAGAGAAGCAAGGAGAAACTAAGATGATTCAGTCCCTGGAGATGGATCTGCATGAGACTTGCGAAAGTAGAGAAGCGAGGAGAATTAATCTGATTTGGTCCCTGGCGATGGATCTGCATGAGACTCGCAAAAGTTGAGAAGTGAGGAGAGACTAAGATGATTCGGTCCCTGGAGATGGATCAGCATAAGACTCGCGAAACTAGAGAAGCGAATAGAAACTAAGATAATTCGTTCCCTGGAGATGGATCTGCATGAGATTCGCGAAACTAGAGATCCGAGTAGAAACCAAGTTGACTTGGTTGCTGGAGATTGATCTGCATGAGACTCGCCAAAGTAGAGAAGCGAGGAGAAACTAAGATGATTCTGTCCCTGTAGATGGATTTGCATGAGACTAGCGAAACTAGAGAAGCGAGTAGAAACCAAGATGATTCGGTCCCTGGAGATGGATCTGCATGAGACTCACGAAAGTAGAGAAGCGATGAGAATCTAAGATGATTTGGTCCCTGGAGTTGGATCTTCATGAGACTCGCGAAAGTAGAGACGCGACGCGAAACTAAGATGACTTGGTCCCTGCAGATGGATGTGCATGACACTTGCAAAAGTAGAGAAGCCAGGTGAAACTAAGATGATTCGTTCCCTGGAGATGGATCTGCATGAGACTTGCGAAAGTAGAGAAGCGAGGAGAAATTAAGATGATTTGGTCCCTGGAGATGGATCTTCATGAGACTCGCGAAAGTAGAGACGCGACGCGAAACTAAGATGACTTGGTCCCTGGAGATGGATCTGCATGACACTTGCAAAAGTAGAGAAGCGAGGAGAAACTAAGATGATTCGTTCCCTGGAGATGGATCTGCATGAGACTCGCGAAAGTAGAGAAGCGAGGAGAAATTAAGATGACTTAGTCCCTGGAGATGGATTTGCATAGACTTGCAAAAGTAGAGAAGCTAGGAAAAATTAAGATCATTCGGTCCCTGGAGATGGATCTGCATGAGACTTGTGGAAGTGGAGAAGTGAGGAGAAACTAAGATGATTTGGTCCCCGGAGATGGATATGCATTTGGCTCGCAAAAGGTGAGAAGTGAGGAGAAACTAAGATGATTCGGTCGCTGGAGATGGATCTGCATGAGACTCGCAAAAGTTGAGAAACGAGGAGAAACTAAGATGATTCGGTCGCTGGAGATGGATCTGCATGAGACTCGCAAAAGTTGAGAAGTGAGGAGAAACTAAGATGATTCGGTCCCTGGAGATGGATCTGCATGAGACTCGCAAAAGTTGCGAAGCGAGGAGAAACTAAGATGATTCGGTCGCTGGAGATGGATCTGCATGAGACTCGCAAAAGTTGAGAAGTGAGGAGAAACTAAGATGATTCGGTCGCTGGAGATGGATCTGCATGAGACTCGCAAAAGTTGAGAAGTGAGGAGAAACTAAGATGATTCGGTCCCTGGAGATGGATCTGCATGAGACTCGCAAAAGTTGAGAAGCGAGGAGAAACTAAGATGATTCGGTCGCTGGAGATTGATCTGCATGAGACTTGCGAAACTAGAGAAGCGAGAAGAAATAAAGATGAGTCGGTCCCTGGAGATTGATCTGCATAAGACGCGCAAAAGTAGAGAAGCGAGGAGAAACTAAGATGATTCGTTCACTGTAGATGTATATGCATTTGGCTCGCAAAAGTAGAGAAGCGAGGAGAAACTAAGAAGTTCGGTCCCTGAAGATGGATCTGCATGAGACTCGCAAAAGTAGAGAAGCGTGGAGAAACTGAGATGATTCGGTCCCTGGAGATGGATCTGCATGAGACTCTGAAAAGTAGAGAAGCCAAGAGAAACTAAGATGATTCGGTCCCTGGAGATGGATCTGCATTTGGCTCGCAAAAGTAGAGAAGTGAAGAGAAACTAAGAAGTTCGGTCTCTGAAGATGGATCTGCATGAGCCTCGCGAAAGTAGAGAAGCGAGAAGAAACTAAGATGACTTCGTCCCTGGAGATGGATCTGTATGACACTTGCGAAAGTAGAGAAGCAAGGAGAAACAAAGATCATTCGGACCCTGGAGATGGATCTGCATGAGACTTGCGAAAGTAGAGAAGCGAGGAGAATTAATCTGATTTGGTCCCTGGCGATGGATCTGCATGAGACTCGCAAAAGTTGAGAAGTGAGGAGAGACTAAGATGATTCGGTCCCTGGAGATGGATCAGCATAAGACTCGCGAAACTAGAGAAGCGAATAGAAACTAAGATAATTCGTTCCCTGGAGATGGATCTGCATGAGATTCGCGAAACTAGAGATCCGAGTAGAAACCAAGTTGACTTGGTTGCTGGAGATTGATCTGCATGAGACTCGCCAAAGTAGAGAAGCGAGGAGAA
The DNA here is from genome assembly GCA_963585895.1 of Sepioteuthis lessoniana. NCBI lineage: Eukaryota > Metazoa > Mollusca > Cephalopoda > Myopsida > Loliginidae > Sepioteuthis > Sepioteuthis lessoniana. Next base: position 4,792,834 of record OY757918.1, on the reverse strand, counting down.
ACTAAGATGATTCTGTCCCTGTAGATGGATTTGCATGAGACTAGCGAAACTAGAGAAGCGAGTAGAAACCAAGATGATTCGGTCCCTGGAGATGGATCTGCATGAGACTCACGAAAGTAGAGAAGCGATGAGAATCTAAGATGATTTGGTCCCTGGAGTTGGATCTTCATGAGACTCGCGAAAGTAGAGACGCGACGCGAAACTAAGATGACTTCGTCCCTGCAGATGGATGTGCATGACACTTGCAAAAGTAGAGAAGCGAGGAGAAACTAAGATGATTCGTTCCCTGGAGATGGATCTGCATGAGACTCGCGAAAGTAGAGAAGTGAGAAGAAATTAAGATGAGTCGGTCCCTGGAGATGGATCTGAATGAGACTCTGTCAAGTAGAAAAGTGAGTAGAAAGTAAGATTAATTTGTCCCTGGAGATGTCTCTGCATGAGACTCGCGAAAGTAGAGAAGCGAGGAGAAATTAAGATGAGTCAGTCCCTGGAAATGGATCTCCATGAGACTCGCGAAAGTAGAGAAGTGAGGAGAAACTAAGATGATTCGTTCCCTGGAGATAGATCTGCATGAGACTCTGAAAAGTTGAGAAGCGAAGAGAAACTAACAAGATTCGGTCCCTGGAGATTGATCTACATGAGACTCTGAAAAGTTGAGAAGCGAAGAGAAACTAAGATGATTCCTTACCTGGAGATGGATCTACATGAGACTTTCGAAAGGAGAGAAGCGAGGAGAAACTAAGATTGTTCGGTCCCTGGATATTCATCTGCATGGTCCTTGCGAAAGTAGAGAAGCGATGAGAAACTAAGATGATTTGGTCCCTGGAGATGGATCTGCATGAGACTCGCGAAAGTAGAGAAGCAAGGAGAAACTAAGATCATTCGGTCCCTGGGGATGGATCTGCATGAGACTTGCGAAAGTAGAGAAGCGTGGAGAAATTAAGTTGATTTGGTCCCTGGAGATGGATCTGCATGAGACTTGCGAAAGTAGAGAAGCAAGGAGAAACTAAGATCATTCGGTCCCTGGAGATGGATCTCCATGAGACTCGCGAAAGTAGAGAAGCGAGGAGAAATTAAGATGATTCGGTCCCTCGACATTGATCTGCATGAGACTCGCCAAAGTAGAGAAGCGAGGAGAAACTAAGATGATTCGGTCCCTGGAGATGGATCTGCAAGAGACTTCCGAAACTAGCGAAGCGAATAGAAACTAAGATTATTCGGTCCCTGGAGATGGGTCTGCATGAGACTCGCGAAACTAGAGAAGAGAGTAGAAACCATGACGATTCCGTCCCTGGAGATGGATCTGCATGAGACACGCGAAAGTAGAGAAGCGAGGAGCAACTAAGATTATTCGTTCCCTGGAGATGGATCTGTGTTAGACTCGAGAAACTGGAGATGTGAGTAGAAACGAAGATGATTCGGTCCCTGTATATCGATCTGCGTGAAACTCGCAAAAGTAGAGAAGCGAGGAGAAACTAAGGTGATTCAGACCCTGGAGATTGATCTGCATGAGACTCGCGAAAGTATAGAAGCGAGGAGAAACTAAGATGATTCGTTCCCTGGAGATGGATCTTCATGAGACTCGCGAAACTATAGAAGCGAGGAGCAACTAAGATTATTCGTTCCCTGGAGATGGATCTGTGTTAGACTCGAGAAACTGGAGATGTGAGTAGAAACGAAGATGATTCGGTCCCTGTAGATCGATCTGCGTGAAAATCGCAAAAGTAGAGAAGCGAGGAGAAACTAAGGTGATTCAGACCCTGGAGATTGATCTGCATGAGACTCGCGAAAGTATAGAAGCGAGGAGAAACTAAGATGATTCGGTCCCTGGAAATGGATCTGCATGAGACTCGCGAAAGTAGAGAAGCGAGGAGAAATTAAGATGAGTCGGTCCCTGGAGATTGACCTGCATGAGAATCGCGAAAATAGAGAAGCGAGGAGAAACTAAGATGATTCCGTCCCTGGAGATGGATCTGCATGAGACTCGCGAAAATAGAGAAGCGAGGAGAAACTAAGATGATTCCGTCCCTGGAGATGGATCTGCATGAGACTCGCGAAAGTAGAGAAGCAAGGAGAAACTAAGATGATTCAGTCCCTGGAGATGGATCGGCATGAGACTCCCGAAAGTTGAGAAGCGAAGAGAAACTAAGATGATTCGGTCCCTGGAGATGGATCTGCATGAGACTCGCGAAAGTATAGAAGCGAGGAGAAACTAAGATGATTCGTTCCCTGGAGATTGATCTGCACGGTACTCCCGAAAGTAGAGAAGCGAGGAGAAACTAAGAATACTTGGTCCCTGGAGATGGATCTACATGAGAGTCCAGAAACTAGAGAAGCGAAGAGAAACTAAGATGATTCGTTCCCTGGAGATGGATCTGCATGAGACTCGCGAAAGTAGAGAAGCTAGGAGAAACTAAGATGATTCGGTCCTTGGACATTGATCTGCACGGTACTCGCGAAAGTAGAGAAGCAAGGAGAAACTAAGATGACTTGGTCCCTGGAGATTGATCTGCATGAGACTCGCGAAAGTAGAGAAGCGAGGAGAAACTAAGATGATTCAGTCCCTGGAGATTGATCTCCATAAGACTTGCGAAAGTAGAGAAGCGAGGAGAAATTAAGCTGATTTGGTCCCTGGAGATGGATCTGCATGAGACTAGCGAAACTAGAGAAGCGAATAGAAACTAAGATGATTCGTTCCCTGGAGATGGATCTGCATGAGACTCGCGAAACTAGAGAAGAGAGTAGAAATCAAGATGATTCGGTCCCTGGAGATTGATCTTCATGAGACTTGCGAAAGTAGAGAAGCGAGGCGAAACTAAAATGACTTGGTCCCTGGAGATGGATCGGCATGACACTTGCGAAAGTAGAGAAGCGAGGAGAAACTAAGATGATTCGTTCCCGGGAGATGGATCTGCATGAGACTCGCGAAAGTAGAGAAGCGAGAAAAAACTAAGATGATTCGGTCCCTGGAGATGGATCTGCAAGAGACTTGCGAAACTAGAGAAGCGAATAGAAACTAAGATGATTGGTTCCCTGGAGATGGATCTGCATGAGACTCGCGAAACTAGAGAAGATAGTAGAAACCAAGATGATTCGGTCCCTGGAGATGGATCTGCATGAGACTCGCGAAAGTATAGAAGCGAGGAGAAACTAAGATGATTCGTTCCCTGGAGATGGATCTGCATGAGACTCGCGAAAGTAGAGAAGCGAGGAGAATCTAAGATGACTTGGTCCCTGGAGATGGATCTGCATGACACTTGCGAAAGTAGAGAAGCGAGGAGAAACTAAGATCATTCGGTCCCTGGAGATGGATCTGCATGAGACTTGCGAAAGTAGAGAAGCTAGGAGAAATTAAGTTGATTTGGTCCCCGGAGATTGATCTGCATGAGACTTGCGAAAGTAGAGAAGCGAGGAGAAACGAAGATGATTCGTTCCCTGGAGATTGATCTGTGTTAGACTCGCGAAACTGGAGATGTGAGTAGAAACTAAGATGATTCGGTCCCTGTAGATCGATCTGCATGAAACTCGCAAAAGTAGAGAAGCGAGGAGAAACTAAGGTGATTCAGACCCTGGAGATTGATCTGCATGAGACTCGCGAAAGTAGAGAAACGAGTAGAAACCAAGATGATTCGGTCCCTGGAGATGGATTTGCATGATCATTCAATTCCTTGAGATAATGTTAAACTCACGAAAGTAGAGAATTGAAAAGCAAGAAATGGTTCAATCTCATAGGGTAGCCCTGGGAATGAAGAACAAGCGGATCAGAAAATGCTCGTTTTTCGCTCCCCTGTGTACATCTCAGCTGTCTTAGGTTCTCCCCCAACTCTACTCATACGTAAATTTTTCGTAATAAAAGGAAATTTAAAGAAACAGATTATATTTTATTCATCAGCATTGTTTTCTTTCTCGGTATACCACATAGGTAGCAACACTTCTATCATTTTTTAAAAATAAAATTTAATTTTCTTCGAGACCAGATAAATATAACTAGCATCAAGGAGAAAATTGAAAGACGTTAAGTAGAATTGAAAAACATTCAAGCGTCTATTCCTGCAAAATCAAGTGAGGTCAATGCCATGAAGATTTTAAGCAGCAGTAGTTAAAAATAAATAAAATCTCCCACTCCAAATATTGATTTGAAATAACTTCTTTCACAGTAATGTATTTAGTTTTGGACATCTACTAATTCTGACTTTTAGTTACGGATTGTCGGTTGCTGTAATTTGGTAATAAATAATACCTAGTAAAATTCATTTTGACTGTATAATGTTCCCCTGGAAACAATAATTGTAACATATTGACCCTCGACTTAGCCGTCAGTCAAGAGATGCACCTGTGTAAATAAGCGATAGAACAGCGGAAGCAGGTGGATGTCAAGCAAAAATATAACCAGGACCCAGACAGGTTGAGTCAGTTGGAGTTGGAGTTGGAGTCCGTTGGAGACAAGATGCCGAATTGAGAGCCAGCGGCAGACAGGGGGCTTTGGTCCCCCAGTGACCCACGGTTGAGCAACCCCAGCCAAGATGAGAAAGAAGTGCGGCTATGGTCAGAAGAACTTTGGGTCAATATGTAGCAGTCTGTCCCCCGTCTCCAACTCCCCCCTCTCACACACAAACAACATCAACTCTTTCGAGAATAAAGTGTAGGAGATATATTCTTATAAAGAAGTGTGTTCGTTCGCTCATTGAAGTCGTCATTTTGTTGACTATGTTTCCGCATATATTTGTGTTATGTCTATGGATATACAACATAATGTCCTGGTGTCTTTGGTTTAGAAGAAAATTGGTTAGGGTCCATTTATTCAAGGGCTTTTGTGTAATTGGCTGATTCAAACCAAATCATAAATCTGCTTTATCAAAAGATCGTTTCCTCTCAAGAAATAAAGGATGAACATCTTGCTAAAAAAGCTAGCTAATCCCGTGCAAATTTTACGTTTTAATGAATAGATATAAAAAATATTATATATATATATATATATATATATATGAATTAGGCGGTTTGGAAAATACCGTCCGATTTTGGTATAAACAATCTAAATTATCTTCTACCATATTATTTTTTGGGTAGTTGTATAGAAATCAAATCTCTAATTATTAAAGTGCCCTCTTAGTTAATTTTCAATTACTAATTTGAAAGTTATATGCCCCGAATCCTGAACATGAAAAAGGAAGTAATGCGTGTATTTTTCAAGCTTGGTCATTATCTTACTTCATGAAAATGTTCGCCCGCTTATTGCCTCTATTACTCTGCAGAAGCTTACGAACTTTGGATATTCTGCTGATTTCACTCCCACAGACAACCATTTTAAAAGCATTTATACACATTTTCGTGCCAAAAACATTCCATTCTAAAAGGGAATCATATATATATATAGAGAGAGAGAGAGAGAGAAAGAGAGAGAGAGGGAGACCCTCACTTCTTTACAGAAGAACTCAATCTTTCCAATTTCGCTAAGAGGGCCTGTGGGCACTCACGTGGCTCCTCAGCCAAATTTCACCCTTACAAAAATCTATTAGAAAATTATCTGTCTTTGGTGTTAAAATTAACCCTGTTCACACTCAAATGACCTCTCAGACCGGCTGCAGAGTCACATACTTTATCACAGAATTGACATGAAAGAAGAATATATGTAGAATCAGCCAACGATTGTTTGCTGTTATGAGATCTCATTAGACAAACTCTTCCGGCTTTACACAGGCACATCCTACTGCAGATTTTACAAATGATGCTCAGGCTGAAAAAATATATTCTTAAAAGCACATATTATAGATGTATTAGGACGGAGTATCAGTGATATTCCCGATTATCTGAAACTAACTAATTATGAAAGGGTATTCTACACCCCCGAGATCTCTAGAACTAAGACCTCACGATCAGGACACCCATTTTTTTTTTGGGGGGGGGGCTTACACTTCTGCAGAGGAAACAGTCTGCCTATTTTTCCCCGCCGACCAGGCAGTTGTAATGGAGAAGTCTGGTCCGGAAACCAGACCTCAGAAAAACTTGATGTTTATCATGACATAAATTCTCTTTTTTGTATGTCTGTTATTGAGGTTTTTAATTGAATGATTCAATAAACAGCACATTATTTAAATGTCTACAATTATACGAAACCGTCTATCTACGTCTTTGTCTCCGATATAATTAATCATTCATCCCTGTCGACAATGAAGTTTTCTTCTTGTGTCTGCCAATGAATAGGAGCGGCGACACCAAACATACACTTTAAAATTACTAAAATGAAAGCCGTTGACCAATTCACATATACAGGAGTATCGATCTTACGTCTCGTAAGATCGATTTGTGGCCGAGCGATCGTTACTCAACTTGCTTGGTTTAAATTGCGAGTATTGGCTATAGAAAAAAACTGTAAAATATCGGTTAGCGGCGTAGCTGAGCGGTTGGCTATTTGAAAACGTTCCACAGGACTCCTACTGAAAGCAGAACGAAAAACATTAAAGTATCTTTCAGGGCTTTAAGTGATTTGACTGTATCTTCTGTGGATGATTAAGATCCTCTTCCACCAAAAAAGGGGTGTCCAGTTTATGACACTAAACTCCATCTAAAGGTGAAGCTCTTGTTCAAGAGACTTAGAGATTGTAGAATATCTCTTCAATGGTACTACTCCCAGGTTCACTCTGACCTGGAATGGTGGTGCCTGTTTGGCTCCCAGCTATGGGCCACACGGATCTATTTGAAAATTTTAATAGATATAAGTATTTGAAATCATATAACCGTATAAAAAACTTAAGCGAGTCAATAAAAATATACGCAGCTCCCTAACCTCTCGGCATGAAATTACCCATACTGGTTGGCATACCATAAAATCAATTAATCAATGAAAGAATCGTTTTATTATCATTATGACAATCCGCATTTTGAGCGTGTACTTCAGCTAGTGTAATCATATTTGGTTGGAGGTCAAAAACGATAGAAAGTAAAAAATTGGTATTGTAAAAGATTGATTTGTTTTAACGGCATGTCCAATCGTCTGGGGTTATTTGATGCTAAGAGGTTAGAAAATTGAGTACACTGTGCATATATATATTTGCATTATTTACGAAGTTGTTTCTTAAGAGGCTATTCACGTATTCCAATCTAATACAAATAATTTGAACTCACTTATATGATATCAAGTATTCCAATCTAATACAAATAATTTGAACACACACTTATATGATATCAAGTATTCCAATCTAATACAAATAATTTGAACACACACTTATATGATATCAAGTATTCCAATCTAATACAAATAATTTGAACACACACTTATATGATATCAAGTATTCCAATCTAATACAAATAATTTGAACACACTCTTATATGATATCAAGTATTCCAATCTAATACAAATAATTTGAACACACACTTATATGATATCAAGTATTCCAATCTAATACAAATAATTTGAACACACTCTTATATGATATCAAGTATTCCAATCTAATACAAATAATTTGAACATACTTATATGATATCAAGTATTCCAATCTAATACAAATAATTTGAACACACTTATATGATATCAAGTATTCCAATCTAATACAAATAATTTGAACACACTTATATGATATCAATTATTCCTATCAAATACGAATAATTAGTAACCTCATACTTATATCTTACTATATAGTTTCAAGTAACAATTTTTATTTAGTAATGATTATTTGTTTGCAGTCACATGCTTTCAAATAAATGGTTTGGTGCGGTTTCTTTGTTTTGATGGCATATCAACTATTGTTGGTTATTTAATGCCAAATCCACCCTTCTAGAAGAACAGTGGTGGTACTATTTAACCCGTTGCTGGGAGGATAAAGGGTTTCATACCTTTCCCAAGAGTATCTGCCCGAAAGTGAATGTAATAGTACGACTGGAGTTCGAACACGTTAACTACGATTCCGCAGTCCATCGCTTTAAATATTACACTACAAGGGCACACACTAAAGTAAATAATCATTATAATCCTTCGTAAACAAATTACAGTTTCAACTAACTATTCTTAATACAAATAATCTACCCACTGTTATAAGGTATCATGTATTCCTATCAAAGACAAATAATTTTAAAAAAGCAGTGATATGGTTTCAAGTAACAAATAATAATCTTTAGATTTTAACTATTCTATTTAATAATAATCATTTGTTTGCAGATACATATATACTTCCACGTATTTTTATCCGATACTAATAAATTTTAAGGTGGGACCCTAACCTTTACTATTGTTCCCAGTCAGAGTTGGCCTTGGAGTAATGATAACAAAGTACTCCACACACTGTAGAGAACTGGAGCCTTACCATCAGTTTAGTTACTTACTCAGCACAATCCTTTCTGTGGGGAACTTATTTGTCTGCAAGGTATGCAGTTAGTGTAATCTGTGCTCCGCCGACTCGGCACTATTAAAAAACAAGAGAAATGTTCAATCATAAATGCTACTAATTTCGACAAGTATTTTTTCTTTCATTTAAAAAATGTTGTAAATCTTTTTTTTATTTATCTTCGTCAAGTCGTCATTTCTATGACAACCAGGAACAGCACAGATTTAAAACAGCAATAAAGCTATCGTCCACTTTTGCTTCAGGGATCAAAACACCAACAGCTTGACCATCTGAAGATTTGTGTGAGCTCAATTCAAACTTATTCATTCATCTCTTTTTCTGTCTTTTGATCTGTATCATTGCCATATTTGTTCTTGTTTATTTTATGTATCGTAGTTTTAATTTTTGGAGAGGGATGGACTCCACCTAGACACGTTCTATGAGTAGTGCCTCCTACGACCTAAGTCAGATTAAGGGACCAATGAAAGAGTAATTTTTTATCTTTTTTAAAATGAAATTTCTTTTATCATCGAATAGTGACGATAAAAGAAATTTCATTTTCAAAAAGATGAAAAATTACTCTTTCATTGGTCCCTTATTTGGTCTCGTATTTTCTTTTATTTTTGAATGTTGACCTTTCTTTCATAGCAACTTACTTGTTTTGTCGTTTAATTACAGCCAGGATAAGAAATTTAAATGAGATACGAGTTTGAATATCAGTGAGAGATTATCTTTTATCATTTCTGATTTGCTCTTTTCCCGTGTCAGAAAATTAGGCTCAAGCCTAAATTGGTCTCAAAGCGAAACCTGATCAACCAACCCTCTTTATCATTTGGACACCTAGAGAAAAAATAAACCTTCTATTATATACACCGTCATTTTTTCCTGCATTATTAGACTTGAGCTAATACTAAATTACTACCCATTTGTGAGGATTAAGTTCTTGAGCTGTCAGGAGTTTAGATTACTCCTTTATTATCATTACTCCTAGGTCCACTCTGATTCGGAGTGGTAGAACCTGCATGGCTCCTATCTATATATCAAATAGATCCGCTTGAAAAATATTGTTTTATGGCATATTGTTTGTACGGTGGATGGTTCTCGTCTGAAATTGATTATTTCATATGTGTCTGTTTTGGACAGATTATGACGTCAAACCACATCAGTTGATAAGACTTTAGTTCTAAAACTTAAGAAAATGTTGAGTTATTTTTGTTGTCACAACTCCAACGATCATTGTTAGTACCTGTTCTATGGGTTAAACTGATGTGTTTAAAAAATTATTCATTTAAAAAAAAAGAATATTTGAAACCATATAACTGTGTGCAAATTATTAGCTTAAAGAATAGTTTCTTGAAGCTCTAATTATTTACTAAAGTGGATTATAATCAGTTACTTGTTACTATATTTTAATTTGAAATTATTAAAACCTTTTAACTGAGTACAAATTATCTTATCAAACGTATTTACCTGAACCTGAAATTATTCATAAATAATAATCATAATTTGTTACTTGAATCCCTATAAGTTTTGAAAAAAAGAATTTCGGCAAAAAATAATTCAACAAGATTTGACATACCATAAAACAAACTGAAAATAAAATAACTTTTACTAAAGATAAAAGTAAATCTTAATAGATCAAGCCGTCTAAATGACGACTCGAATGAATTACCAGCTCAGTTGTTGGGGACCTTTTGAATGCACTGGCTGCATCTCTTTCAGATAGGTAAGACTTACCCACAAAAACATGACACTAAACTGCATCCAGAGATGTGGTTTTACTTATTGATCTCTGGAGGGTGTGGATTCTACCTTATTATTGCCATTACTCCCAGGTCCACTCTGGAATGGTAGTAACTATTTGGGTCCCCTCAATCGGTCAAATAGATCTGTTTAAGATAATAAAGTAATTACCTGCTTAAAATGATTGTGAATATAATGTGCCATATATATATATATATATACAGTGAGATTGAAAAGTAATTTCCTATTCTAAAATATTCATGATTTATTTCTCGTTAAAATTATAGTTATGGAATAAATTATAAGAATTTTAACTGCAGGATTTACTTTTCAAACGCCCTATATAAATGGAAACCATAATTGCTCAATTAACTTCGGCACGAAATAACCTAAGAAGGGTTGTCACGCCGTAGATCTAACCAACCAATCAACCAAGTGAATTGCGATGATAATGAAAATCAAAATCAAAATTAAAATAGTTGAAAATACAAGAAAGCTTGTCAGTGAAACACCATCAGTTCAAACTGGAGAGAAAAAATAGTATAGAGTAATAATAATAATAATAATAATAATTATAAATCCGGATGGATGACCAAGGGAAAGAACACCCTACTCAAAAAGGAACCGCCCCAAACATCAATAGACCTATAACGTGCCAACCTAAGTGGAATATACTAACAGCACAAATTGAGGAGGAGATTTGCTACTCGTTAATAGGTCTCGGACTGTTCCCTGAGAAACAGAAAAAATGCCACAAGGGGACCAGAGCAACAGGAGAAGAACTGTATATTGATCAATGCATCCTCAAGGAGATCAAAGTGAGACGAAAAATCTAGTTATGGCTTGGATTTGTTGCAAAAAGACATACGATATAGTCCCGCAAAGCTAGATAATTGGCTGTCTTAAACTCTACAAGATATCCGACGAAATATTAAAATTTATCGAGAGGAACAAGAAAGTTGAACAGACAGCAGGAGAAAAAGCTTAGCTGAGGTGAAAATCTTGGGAGGTATCTTCCAGGGAGATCTGCTATCATTATTATCATTTGTGATTGAGATGATATCCCTCAATCCCATATTTAGGAAATGCACAAGGGAATACAAACTTACTAAATTGCAGGAAAAGGTCAATCACTTAATGTACATGGACGACACCAAACTGTTTGCCAAAAAAAAAAAAAAAAAAAAAGATTTGGAAACTCGAATACAGTAAGAATATACAGTCGGACATAAGAATGAAATTCAGCAGAAAAAAATATGCCAAGCTAATAATGAGAAATAAGAAACGACAAATGATGGAAAGAATAGAATTACCAAACAAAGAGAAGATCAGAATGCTCGGAGAAAAGAAAACTTACAAATACTTGGGAATATTGTAAGCGGACACCATCAAACAAGCGGAGACGAGAGAAAAAATTAAGAAAGAGTATCTCAGGAGAAGAAGGAAAGTACTTGAAACCAATGTACCAAGCGAAAATTTCATCAAAGGGATAAATCCCTGGGCTGCCTACCTCATAAGATACTCGAGACCGTTCTTGAAGTGGACGAGGGAGGAACTTAAATAAATGGACCAGAGAACAAGAAAAAAACCCCGCATGACCATGACATTACATCCCAGAGATACGTCAAGAAAAGAATGAGGAAGAGTACTCTCTAGCATTGAAGATAGCGTCAATTAATCGATACAAAGACACGAAGAGTCCATAAGAAATGCAGAGTAAGACTGATTGGAGGGACCAGAAATAATACAAACAACACAGCAGAACAAAAATAACCAGACAACAAAAATGGGAAGATAAATAACAGTATGGACGTTTCAAGCGACAAACAAGTGAAACAAACAAGCGAAATCTTACACGAAAAAACTTGGAAATGACTGAGACAAAGTGGGGACGCTTTAAGGGAGAAACTGAAAATCTTCTGATAGCATCTGAGAACAACGTCATCAGGACTATGTCAAAGCAAAATAGACAAGACGCAACAAAATAGCAGATGCTTGTTATGTGATGATAGAGATGAAACGATCGATCACATAATAAGCAAATGCTGTAAATTAGCGCCTAGAAACTATAAGACTAGACCCAACTGGGTGGGGAATGTGATCCACTAGGAATTGTACAAGATGTTTAAATTTGACCAGACGAACAATTGTTATATACAAAAAACCAGAATCCGTCCTGGAAAATGAGACGCATAAGCTTTTCTGGGATTTTGAGATACAAATGGATCACCTAATCTCAGCCAGACGACCAGACCAAGTGATTGTCAACAAAAGAAAAAAGAGAAAAAGGAAAAAAGAAAAAGAGAACCAGCCGAATTGTGGACTTTACCGTTCCGGCTGATCACAATGTAAAACAAAAAGAAAACTAAAGAAAAGTTAAGTACCTAGAAGTTGCAAGAGAACGAAAAAGATTATGGAACACGATAGTGATGGTCATACCAATTGTTACTGATGCCCTTGTTACAGTCACTAAAGAATTGATAAAGGTTCTGGAGGACTCAGAAATTAGAGAATGCGTGAAGACCATCCAAACGACAGCATTATAAAGATCGCCTAGAATACTGAGTAAAGTCCTGGAGACTTTAGGAGAATTGCTGCCACTCAAATGCTTGTGAGAAATCATCAGCTAATGCAAGGGTGGAAATATCTCAAAAGGATGAAATAATAATGATAATTATGATAAGTGAGAGAACCAGCTGAATACTGGACTTTGCCGTCCTGACAGACAACAGAGTAAAATTAAAAGAAAGCGAATGGAGAGAGATAAGAACCTGGACCTTACTAGAGAACTAAAAAAACAGCCATGGAACTTAAAAGTGACGATGATATCAATTGTAATTGTTGCGCTTGGAATGGTTCCCAAAAACTTGGTAAGAGAGCTGTAAGAGTTGGAAATAAGAGGCAAGTAGAGACCATCCAAGTGGTAAAGTAAAGTTTGCGACCGTAGTCGAGGGTGACCAGAAGGCTACCTTTTCAATAGCTACAATACCGAGATGTAGGAGAGGGCGCTACTCCTTTCCCTAGATTGCTCCACTTTGCCCTTGATACGTACCTTATATTGCTGAGTGTTAAGCAAGGCGGTATCAAGTACCATTTTTCGAGTCTTTTTGTATGACACGACCTGAGATTGAACCCAGGTCTCCCGGACCATTGGTGAACACTCTACCCATTAGGCCAATGAGCCGGTATCCAAACTATGACATTATTGAGATTGGATAGGATACTGAGAAAAGTGCTGGAGATTTGAGGAGACTGGCTGTCATTCAAACTCCCGTGAAAAACTATCAGCTAACGCAGGTGTTAAAAGCTCTCAAAGAAGTAAAATAATAATAATAATAATACAGAGATGAAACCATCAATAATATAATAAGTGAATGCAGCAAATTAGCACAGAGGGAGTATAAGGCGAGACAAGACTGGGTCGGCAAGGTGATTCACTGAGAAATGTGTAAGAAATTTAAATTCGACCATACTAACAAATGGTATATTCACAACCGAGCACCTGTCCTAGAAAATGCCATGCATAAACTCCTATGGGACTTAAACATACAAAAGGATCACCTAAGAAGACCAGACTTAATAATAATCAACAACAAAAAAAAAAAAGAGAACTTGCAAAATAGTCGACTTTGCTGTCCCGGCTGACCACAGAATAAAACTGAAAGAATGGAAAAAGAAGGATAAGTACCTCGAACTTGCTAGGGAGTTGAAAAAACTATGGGACATGCTGGTGACAATTATACCAATTGTAATTGGTGCGTTTAGAACAGTAACTAAAGGATTACTAAAGGGACTAGAGGACTTGGAAATTGGCGGACGAGTGGAGACCATCCAAACGACAGCATTATTGAGAACGGCCAGAATACTGAGAAGTGTCCTGGAGACTTGAGGAGATTTGCTGTCACTCAGACTCCAGTGAAAAACCATCGGCTAACGCTGATGTGAAAAGCTCTAATGAGTGAATAATAACAATTATAATTATAAGTAGAGGAAACAAAAATGAAAAAAAACCCAACTCTGTGGGCGTTTGAACGGAATCTCTCCTAATAGCAGCACAGAACAACGCCATAAGAAACAATCATATCAAAGCGAGAATAGACAAAATAGCAAATGTACACAATGCAGTGATAAAGATGAAACCATTAATCACATAATTAGTTAATGCAGCAAATTAGCACAGAAGGAGTATAAGACGAGACATGACTGGGTCGGCAAGGGGATCCACTGGGAAATGTGCAAGAAATTTAAATTTGACCACACCAACAAATGGTATATGCACAATCCAGCACCTGTCCTAGAAAATGACACACATAAACTCCTATGGGAGTTTGACATACACACAGATCACCTAATCTTGGCCATAAGACCGGACCTTATAATAATTAACAAAAAAAAAAAAAGAGAATTTGCAAAATTGTCGACTCAGCTGTCCCAGCTGACCACAGAATAAAACTGAAAGAATGGAAAAAGAAGGATAAGTACCCTGACCTTGCTAGAGAATTGAAAAAGATGTGAATCATATGAATGACGATTGTACCAATTGTTATTGGTGCTTTTGGCACAATAAATAAAAGATTATTAAAAGGTCAGGAGGACTTGGAAGTGGGCGGACGGGTAGAGACTATCCAAATGACAACATTACTGAGAACGACCAGAATACTAAGAACAGTCCTGGAGACTTGAGGAGACTTGCTGTCACTCAAACTCCAGTGAAAAACCATCTGCAAATACTGATGGGAAAAACTCTAAAAGAGTAAATAATAATAATAAGTAGTAGTAGTAAAAATTTAAATGTAATAAAATAATTTAAATGCCATCAAGGTCTGAGTCAGATGCTCCCTGGGAAAATTTCGAATCAATAATAAAAATATTGATAACTAATATATTCTTTCTAATTCAATTTTACAATTGGTTAGCTATGTAAATCAAATATATATTTCTCTGCCACCTCGAACCTGAATCCCTAAACGAATTTGACACCACAAATAGGGCTTTATTATTTGCCTCGTGATTTTGATTATACAGGCTGGAAGCATATGGAAATTTCCAAGATGGTCAACGACCGTAACCTCCATTAAGCGGCAAACTCAATTCTCACTGTGTGACAATAATGCCTTTTGTTTAAAAATTCCGACAAAAACTAAAATTCTTGGACCTTTCAAGTTTAGTATATTGAAAGCGATATCAACATATCTGTCTGATAAAACATGAGATGTACTGTCATATTGAAATAGGATCGTTGGAGTCTGATAGAAACATTTATATTTTGAAATAAAGGAGTTTCTGATTCGTGCTATGTCTTGCTGTTAAGAAGGAAATCCCAAGCGAACTGCAAATTTAAAATAAAAACAAAGAATAGATATAGAAACAAAATACTGAAGCAAAATGCTATTAATAATAAGTAAAAAAGTAAAGTTGGCGACCATAGTCGAGGGTGACCCGAAGGCTCCCTTTTTGATAGCTTACTACACCTAGGTGTAGGAGAGGGCGCTATTCCTTTCCCTGGATTGCTCCACTTTACCCTTGATCCGTACCTTATAATGCTGAGTGTTAAGCAAGGAGGCATCAAGTACCATTTTTTGAGTCGTTGATATGATTCGACCTGGGATTGAACCCAGATCTCCCGGGCCACCGGCGAACACTCTAACCGCTAGGTCAATGTCCGGTAATATTAATATTAATTAATAATAATGATTGAAAATGTTCAATCTGAAAATGATATTTTGAATTCCAACATACAAAACTAGAGTGAAACCACAAAGAAACTTCAGATCACGTTTTTTTCATTTTTTTTTTTTTTTTGCATGGATCTAAACCAACTGAGGAACATCTCCACGAATCATTTCCACGGCTTTTCGGATCATTTCCACGGCTTTTAGGATCATCTCCACAACTTTTACCAGACATCAGAATATTTGTCACAATGACAGGAGATTTATTTTTGACTTGTTTTGTCTTTTTTTTCTTGCACTCATATCCCAGTAAAATGAAACATTTTTTTTTATGTTAAAAAGTGTAACAGCAATGACCACGCGCTTGTTAAACAATTAACACCAAAAAATTAATTCAGCGACGGAGAATGACTTAATCAATTTTCATTTGAATTATATCCCTAAAAAGATTCGAATGGTTGGGTGATTAGTTGTCTTTTTCGGAGTATCAACCTTTGTAGGTTATTTAATGTCAAATTCTGTCAGTACAGATACATTAAATATATATGATTTGTAAAACGAATCGGTTGCAGCTAACAATTACTAAATAAGCCAAGGCTCATCTGCTGGCATACTCTTAAATGGTTTCAAGTATTGCTATCTAACACAAATAGTTTTGCTGCAAAGCAGTGAAGAAGAAAATGATACTTATTTATAAAAATAAAAACTTCTTTTTTCTCTTTATAACGAAAGAGTTAAAATCAATTTTGGGGGGAGAAAGTTAGGAACAGCTAAGATATACACTCTAAGAAAGATACAGAATCTCTCAGAGAACCCTTCAACTTCATTCTGCTTTCACAAGTCTGGTACAGGGCCAACTGAAAACACTTAATCATCTTAGCTTCTATTTGTTTTTCAGTTACAGGACTTTTGCAAAACACTCCTTTTTCCTTCTTAGATCGTACGCGTTTCCGACTTTTCTTCACACTTCGCTGTATTATCTTGGGGCATTTAATCATATGTTTTTCAACGACAGGGCCTTCTCAAAACAACCCTTTCTTCTTTCTTTTAGGATCATACCCACTTTCGACTTTAGCGAGTCTCGTTCATTTCAGGCTTTACTCTACCTCTCAACCGTCGGCCGCTTGGCACAAGGCCAGCATCCAGAGAGGCTTACGTCTAGTCTCTCTTCTGCCGGTCTCCTTCTCCTCTGTCTGGGATCGAAAATCTTCAATCGTTATATAATTTTCTGGATGCCCACGCACCTAAGGTCACTCTTCTTTCCGGCATCTCAACCACGCAATTCACGTGACATTTCCGCTGTCACAGGTGTATATCCTGTTTTGATATCCACGTAATTTTACGTGGCCTGTCAAAATTAAGTATCTAACAGTTTTATCTGCACACAGTTAAATGGTTTCAAGTACTGCTATTCAACACTAACAACTTAGTTTAACATCAGTCGTTTGCACACAGTGAGATAATTAAACAGTTCTATTCGACCCATAGATAGGAACTTCTCCAAGTCAGAGGGAACCTGGGAGTAATGACAATGAAGGAATACTTCTCATTCTCCAGAGCTCCAGGACTGGAGACTTTCCCTCAGATGCAGTTTAGTATCATATCCAAGACTCACATTAATGGGAATGAGGTCTCACTCCTCTGCAGAGATGCACTCAGCCGACTGGTCAGAAAAGATTTGGAGAGAAATGCACAAGATATTCATTGAATCTCATTAATTAGTTCATTTGAATAGATTTTTCAAATTCAAGTCTATTAATCATTCTTATCATCTTCGTATGTCTCTGAAATTGAGCAAAAATGGTACGTCATTACGAGACTTTTATTAGACTAAAACACTTAAAATGATCTTAGAGAATAAAACAATTTCCAGTCCACTTTGCGAATGAATATAATCATTCAAATTCTCGAAATATTGGAGATAACTATGATATGTTAAATAGAATCCTTAATTCCTTTTTTAACAGAAGCATCAATATCATTATGGACCGCTATTACAACGGGAATTCACCAGGTTCATGGGCTGTCTCCCCGCCCTCGCTCTCAGTATATGTATATATATATAATGTAGTTTAATATATTTTTAAATAAAGAGTGTTCAATATCGACGAAATAGCATAAGTACAGTCGCGGTTATAAGTTAAGGAACGGAACAACAACAAATATCTAAATGATTTTTACTTGGAAACATTTGCATGTACGTTTATGAAATTTTCACAAAATACACTTGGAATATAGATGCATTCATTACATATAAAGTTTTAAAAATTTTCTTTTACAGTAAATTAATAGTCAACTGAAAAAACAAAAATATACATTTTACTCTAATCAAAAGTTAAGGAATGCATCATAAATCCTTGTTAGATCAATACATAAACTAAAGAAAAACTTAATATTTAGTGAATTTTCCTTTGCATTGGATTACCTCATGGCATTTTCGATCATATGCGCCAATTAACTTCTTACAAAAGGTGGTAGTAATATTTTCCCATTCTTCTTTCAGAAAACCCCATAAATCATCAATATTTTGAGGATTTCTGTTCTGAGTTTTCTCTCCTATGATTTTCCATACATTCCCTATAGGATTCATACCTTGGCTTTGTGGTGGCCACTTCATAACAGCTATTTCTTCCATTTCAAGAAAACATAACATAGTTTTAGCTTTGTGGCAAGATGCGTTGTCTTGCATAAATATTGGAATTTCAACTTTCCCTTTGTATAAATGAGGAAGAGCATGCTGGTGAAGAAGTTCTATATAAACACTGGCATTAATATTACTGTGAAAACGAACAGTGGGTCCTACTCCCACTGAAGAAATCATCCTCCACACCATTACGCTCCCCCTCTAAATTTCACAGTTTTTCTAACGCATTGAGGAGATTAGTGTTCCCCATTTTTACGTTTTACAAGCCTCTTACCTCAGATCCAAACAAGTTGAATTTAGATTCTTCACATTGTTCCTCTATCCCCAGGATATGCTCTGTGGTGAAGTCAAGACGAACCTTTCGATTTTTCTTTGAAATCAAAGGTTTGCAACATGGAATCTGAGCCACTAATTTTTCCTAATTTAACCTACAAGAAACAGTTTTTCTAGAGGCTGGCTTTCCTGTTTGCTCACAAAATGTACGAGAAATAGACGTTGCTGTATCGAAACGGTCTTTTAAAGATATTTTAATAATCATCCGATCTTCCCGTTTGGTAGTCATAGGAGGCCTGCCAGTTCTTGGTTTTGGTTCAAGTGGCTTGTCAGCCTTAAATCTACTGATTACACGATAGACAACGCTTTTTGACCTTCGTACGATGCCAGCAATTTCAGAATATGATTTGCCTTCTTCATGATTTGCTAAAATGAGCTTTAGGTTTTTTTCTTCTCGAGTCAAACAATTAAGTGCTTTCGCTTCCATCTTGCTTAAAACAGTTCCAACGATGTATGACAGTTGACTATAAATCAAAAATAGCCATCAAGTTGTTTAAAAATTACCTGAATTACTATAATTCAACAGCGTTCCTTAACTTTTGATTAGGGCAAAATGTATATTTTTTTTAGTTCACTATTAAACTACTGTAAAAAAAATTAGAAAACTTTATATGTAATTAATACATATATGTTCCAAGTATATTTTGTGAAAATTTCGTAAACGTGCATGTAGATTTTTTCAAGTCAAAATTATTTAGATATTTGTTGTTGTTCCTTTCCTCGTCTAATGGTCGTGACTGTATGTCTAAGTTAAAGATAGTTTAGATACTGAATTACTGGTGTTTGGACTGAGTTGGTTGCCTATATGAGTCCTTGGGGTGATGATCTCATGGCCAGAAAATGACACTCACCAAGTGCCGTTGACTCTGTGTCTACGCAACCTTAACTAATATATATATATATATATATATATATATATAGCAATTTCTTGTTCAATTTGCCTCCTGAATGCTAATTTTATGTGGCCAGCATTACACTAAAAAACATTTTTAATCATCCACAATTTTGATATAATTGATATAACAATGAAATTGGAGGCTACTTCATACCTTCGAAAATAGATGCATTAGTATCATCATAGACAGAGGTTAACTATGAAATACTAAAGTGGTTCCTCCACTCCTTCTAAAATGGAAATAACAGTATCATCATGGACCATTGATAGCTATAAAATACTGATTAAAATCATTCACTCCTTCGTAAATAAAAGCATCAATATCATTAAGGACAGCAGTTAAGGACTGCAGTTAATAAATGCTTGTTAGATTATTTCACTCCGTCTAATATAAAAGCATCAATATCATCAAGAAATGCAAATCAGATTCTTTCATTTCTTACTAAATAGAAGCATCAATATCCTCGTGGGTAGCTGTTACAATGGGAATTCAATAGATTCACAGGTTGTCTCCCTTCTTTCGCTCACTTTCTTGGGTAACACATCGTGGTGTAATGGCTAGCAAGCTCTTCTCGTTGGTCAGCGAGTAGTAAGTTCAATTCTCGATTTTTTTTTCCTTATTCTGCTAGTAAGCTAAGCGTATGTATATGTGGATCTGTAACTTAACAAAAAAGGCACATCAAAGCGAGATTTTTAATTGAGAAAATATACTTAAAATGCTTTAAGAGAATAAAACAATTTCCAATCTTATTAACACTTGAATAATAATTTTTAGAGTTCTAACTTCCATTTTTTTCATCTAAATTTTCTAGAAAAGGAGATAACAATCAAATGCTGATTAGAATTCTTCACTCATTCTTAAACAGAAGCATCAGTATCATCATGGACTTCTCTTACATTGTTAATCCATCAGGTTCATAAGTCATTTGGTTCTTTAATTTTGTTTTTTCCAAGTTTTTTTTAATGTTAAAACTGAAATCGATTACTTTGTTTCTATAGTAAGAAAACGATTTATTGAAAACATTTCTTTTTATTTCTTGTTCTTTTTAAAAGATGTAAATTCCATGAAAATTGGTTAAAGTCTTGTATACGACTGATAATTTCTTTATTATTAGTTGTTAACTTTTCTTTCTTTTACAAGTGCGTGGTCATGTATAAGTATTAATGAAACAAAATATTTAAAAAGTTTTATAAAAATATTAACGGAGAAAATTCTTTGTTGATCATCAAATTTTTTACTTGTATATTTGTTGAATTTATTTCCGTCCTCAATTTCAAATCATACAAAAGAAAAAAGCATATTAAGGAATGGATTTTCTTGAGAAAGAGAAACATTGTATTTTAAAATTGATTTTTCTTTTTCTTTTTTTTTTTTTTTATGTTATTCGTGGATTATGTGTGAATGTGTCTTCGCGCTCGTGGATTATATTTCCAGCTTCTTTTCAACCATTTCTGCCAATGTATTTCTATTTATAGTCATCATTTGTTTATTTTAAAATTTTAATTAAAAAAAAACAACAGATTCAACACAAAGGATTCGTAAAACAAAAAGTTTGGGACACGTTTAACTTGAAATAGGGGTTAAAATATCCATCTGTAAAAAAAAGTTCTTCTTACATCTGCCTGGGAGAAATAATTTTTTCTTCTTTTTCTTCCGTGAGTCAACGCTGAAAAAGCAGTTCGGTCGAGAACCTTTTTGTTTCTTTCGTTAACAGAATCTTTATGAGTAGTTTAACGGAAACATTTAAAAAAAAAAAAAAGAAAGATATTGAATGCTTGGTGCTGTGTACATGAGTGGTTTAGTTGAATTGTTTTAAATAATATGTAAATATTGGGAAACTTGCTCACTTTTAACTGGTGGATACACCAATCTGTCTCCATTTTAGTCATTAACAAATTTAGAAACAACCCAAACGAAATCGTTTTGTACATTCGCTCGCTCATATACACACACACTCATGCTGCTTTATCTTCATATACAAATTTATAAATGCATATCTATACGCACGCACATAGTATCTTATATAAAATTGGAGATACTTTATATATATATGTATATATATATATATAATCATAATATACCGTGTACTGTGTAAGCCTTATATAGCATACAAATCGGGCAGATGTCACACGAAACATACATTAAGTCGACTCTATACAGGTAAACGGATTATATTAACTACTGGTCAAATTATACGTTTGTGGGGATTTCTTAGTGTGAGTAGGGATGTTTGACTGTGAGTTGGGTGTTTAAGTGTGAGTTGAGGTGTTTGAGTGCGAGTCGGGGGGGTGTTTAAGTGTGAGTTGGGGTATCTAAGTGTGAGTTGGGGTGTTTGAGTCCGAGTCGGGGTGTTTAAGTGTGAGTCGGGGTGTTTAAGTGCGAGTCGGGGTGTTTAAGTGTGAGTCGGGGTGTTTAAGTGCGAGTCGGGGTTTTTGATTAAATTTGGTGTGAGCGGTGGTGCGATTCAGACACATAAATTTATGCAGATATCTATATATTTTGAAATAAACTATTTTTTATGTGTATGGTATTTTGAAAACCTGTCTGTATCCTCTCACAAAGCTTCTCGCCAACAATATCACCTATAAATAAGTACACCCCTAATATTAAGCTAATAATCATGATTTTCTTTTACACCAAAGATACAAGAACTTATTATTTCTAACAGATATTTTAGGCATTATTTATTACCAAACTCTACACCGTTGAAACTCAGATCAGAAATAAAATTTCATAAATTGCATAAAATAAAGTGTTTATTTTTTTCAATTGCTAAATGTTTATAAACCATATACTATAGAGTTTGGTAGTAAATAACACTTAATCATATCCGTTTTTGTATAAAATCCCACTCAATC
>OY757918.1:4422815-4767815 GCA_963585895.1 Sepioteuthis lessoniana | reverse complement strand
CCGAAAACGTTGACGGTTGAAATATATATATATATATATATATATATATATATATATATATATATATATATATATATATATATATATATGCGTATTGTTTCAACTGTCTCACAACGGTTTTATTAAAATTTTGTAGGGATGTTTTCTTTGTTTATTGTTCATCATATAAAGTTTGTTTTTTTCACTTTTTTTTATCCAGTGACTTTTCTTTATCAAAATGATCGAGATCTTTATTTTTACATTTTTTATTTTTATATTTTTTTAACAACAATCTTCGTCTTTTGTAAAATTTTTGTTTTATTCGTCTGTCACTCCTTTCATACGATAAAAAAAATTATTTTTATTCCCCATCAACTGTGGAGATTCAGTATTTCTTTTCTTTTTTTAGATTATATTTTTATCTTTTTTTTTTTTACTTTTTTATATTTAATTTTTGAATTTTTTAAAAAATTTGTTAACTTCATTTTATTCCTTTTTTCTTTTTCTTATTTTTTTAAATCAGCATTTTTCTTCAGGATTTCAATTTATTTTAAACATTCCAAAATAATTTGATTTGGGGTCTTTGGTCAATAATGTTAGGTTGGAAACTTTAACGAATATTTCGTCACCCTGTCGCAACTTGAAGACAGCACCCAAGTAACTAGTGTATTCGCCGAACGCTTTGTTGTGGCCCCAACACTTAGTGATGGAGTTTTGTATGAGAGTCTCTTCGCCTCCACGAGGATAGATTATGTTGTATCGGTAAAGATAATGAGAGAGGCTTGATGAAGCGGTCGACTGAGGTTTATTTTCGCCCTGTTTGGCAATATCGAGCATTTCTAAGAAAGACACTTGGCTGTAGATGAAATAGAGTCCAGTAGAAGGAACGACTAATCGACCGTGGCGATAACCGACCTTTTGGGTGAAACCAAGATCTGCATTGTAGATCCACTTGCTGATTAGTAATTGCTTGCCGGGCACTGAAAAATACAAATAGAATAAAAATATTTTATATTCATTTATTCATTAATAATCAGTTAATCATATAATCAGAGAATGCAGTCAACTGACACAAAAGGAGTATAGGCAAGTGTGGATGGGAAAGGTGATCCACTGGGAATGGTACAAAAGATTAAAATTTGACCCTGCAGACAAATGGTATATGTACAAAATAGAATTTGACCTAAAAATGAGATGTATCAAATTCTCTGGGACTTGGCGATACAAATAGACAACTTAATCTCAACCAAAATATCTGGCCCAATTAGGCGAATGTAGAAAAATGTCACAAAACAAATACAGAAATAAGGAAAAGTGATCCACCAGGAATTGTGCAATGAATTAAAGTCTGACTATATTGACGAATAATATATAGTCAACCCTGAATCTGTCGGTGAAAAAAGACATAAATCTCTGGAATTTAGAGGTATAAACGAACCACCCAATTCAGACCAGAAGATTAATCTCAGTTTTAGCTAA
Organism: Sepioteuthis lessoniana; assembly: GCA_963585895.1. NCBI lineage: Eukaryota > Metazoa > Mollusca > Cephalopoda > Myopsida > Loliginidae > Sepioteuthis > Sepioteuthis lessoniana. The sequence continues at coordinate 4,766,357 of OY757918.1, read as the reverse complement.
AAAAAAGATGAAAATAATTTTTCAACTAATGGATTCTGCCGTTTCAGTTGATCAAAGATCAAAATTAATAGAAATCGAAAACCTAAGAAAATACCTGAACCCTGCCAGAAAGGCGAACAAATTATAGACAATAAAGATGGCAATGATACCATTCATTGCAGGAAACCTTGGAACAGCCCTAAAGAATCTGTAAAAGTGACTTGGAGAACTAAAAGATCAGAGGAAACATTGCGACCATTTTTGCAACAGCCCATTTGCAACAATCCGAAGAAGAAAAGCATCCATTATTGTCTTCGATAGTATCTGTAGCGACTTTAAAAAAATTATAAAAGTATATGAAGGTATTATTTCGAAGAGTATAAAATTTAATACTCAAAAATAAAAACGAAATTATAAAATTAAACCTGATGTATGAACATAAAGATGATTTTTTTTAAAATTTAAATATTAATTTTCTTTTTGTTAAATACATAATTATTCTAATATTTTGATTGTCTACAGTTAGTGGATAAACATAAACCTATAAGATTTACCGTATCTACTTATGTATATGTCGAATTTTGAAGACCTAATTTTTTTGCCGTATCTACATGTGTAATAATTTTGTGAAGCTGAAATGAAAGTATTAAAGGAAATACTCTAAGTAATTCTTAACTTCCAAAAATAATTCCATAAATCAATTTAATGAATCAAGAGTCGACTTTCTAAGGTTGAGACTAAAACATGATCGGGAACAATTCTTGGTTTCAAAAACAGTTAATGATTTTGTTCAAGTGTTGACGTAAATAAGCTTCGGATATAAGACATAGGAGATATTTTAAGCTATTTATAACGTAAACAAATAAAGGTTCATACATTCTATTAAATATAATATAAGAATGATGTACGAAGTGGATGATAAAATGAAAGAAGATATTTGTAAACATGAAGTTGCGTTCGTTCTTAAATGCTTTGATCCCAGATATTTTTGCTTTATTTGCGTGACTTTATTTAAAAAGAAAACAAGAGAAAAATTCTTGAATCTAAAAACAACTTTCCTTTTCCCAGAAAGATGTGTAATAATCAGTCCCCATAAGTTGTTTTTCAGAACCTCGTCTCTCTCACTTCCACACCTTCAGTCAAACCTATTAACGTTATCTCACGTTCATTTTCGGCGCAGATAATAAAGTTTTTACATTTACAAAACCGAAGAAGAAGAAGAAGAAGAAGAAGAAGAAGAAGAAGAAGAAGAAGAAGAAGAAGAAGAAGAAGAAATTCTAATTACAAACATCACTGACCCAGCACTGTGTAAAGGACATGAAGTCAGTCCGATGAAATCACAAGAGATTTATTAGTTACTGCCATTTTGTTTTCCCTCTTTTTTGGCAAGTCGCATAAAAAAGAAAAAAAAAGAGTCGAGTTAAGAGAAAATTAATACCAATCCGGAAATTATTTTCACTTTTCCACCTACGAGCCAAAATATGTCTTTTAAAATGATAATCAAAGTAGAGGGCACGTATTCTGACCAAAAGATCAATGAGAACTTTATATATCTCAGTGATTGTCCGATAAATCGACCATTGATTCGGGACAAACAAACGGTTTTCATCTAGATACTATTTGATGATTTTTTTTCTTCTTTAGATAACGCTAGCAAGGTTATCGGACGTTTTCCGAATCAGAAGACCTTCCTGGTTCATCTTCATTGTCTCACCCATAGATCACCGGAGTGATCGATATTGACTCCTGAGAGTCCAAGGGGTTTATAAATTCCTGGATGTCAGAAGGATCCAATCAACGTGCTGAAGATAAAACGCAGGGTTTTAGAGATCGAAAGCTGACATTAAGAAGATGTGTCACGATTTGATGTTATATGTTTCTGTTATATATACTAGCAAAAATATGTGCCTTTCGACTGGTGCAAGTGTTATGTTTTAATGTAATCAAATATATTAAATTAGGTAGACTAACAAAGCTAAATAAGAATTCATATAAAAAAATCACACTTATTTTTAATTCTTTGAATTGGTCACAATATAAAATTGCTTATTTGAATGGTTTTAAAATGTATGAGAATAAAACGATAATCTTAAAAACCAATAACATCAAGTAATTATTTATTAAACTCGGTTTTATAAAAACCAGTATGCAAATTATCTACATCATATACTATGTGAGTATTTTTCTAGGTCATATTTAACATACATTGCAGAATTTTAAAGGTTTGTACCTCCTCTGGGGGCGGGGGGGGGGTCCTGTCTGGCATTTCGCACCGGTTGTTGGTGATTTGAATTCCCAGGTCCCAGTGGTCTACTTAAGAGGGCTGAGTTCATAGCTTAGCGCCTAAGGCTTCTTAATATGGTGAATGCTAACGGGATCAAGCTTTTTTTTATTACAACCGCGCATGATTCTCGATTCGTTCATGGTCCCCAACGATAAAATGACCTTTTGTCTAATCCTACAAGTTGATAAAGGTGATAGTATTAACAAATAAGATGGTAATTATGGTTAAATAATGATTTTTTTAATGATCATTGAGAATATAACGTAAATACCTAAGGGAAGTACGACGTCGGTTGTAACATAGTTTCAGTTTCAGGTCGATTGTAATAATATATATATATATATATATATATATGTGTGTGTGTGTGTGTGTGTGTGTGTGTGTGTGTATGCGTGTGTTTGTGTTTTTGTAATTAGTTTTTATTGTTTATGTATACTGCAAAATTATTTTCATTGTTTTAGTATGTATGTGTTGCCAGAAGTCCCTGTTCACTATGACAACTACGAACGGACGTAAATCATAAATTCAAGAAATAAGGAGGGCATCGTAGTAAGTAAAGTTGGCGACCGTTGTCGAGGGTGACCCGAAGGCTCCCTTTTCGATAGCTACTACTCCGGGGTGTACAGGAAGGCGCTACCTTCGCTGAATTGCTCCACTTTACCCTTGATCCTTACCTTATAATGCAGAGTGTTAAGCAAGTTAGGATCAAGTACCATTTTTTGAGTCTTTGGTATGACTCGACCAGGGATTGAACCCAGGTCTCCCGGGCCATTGGCGAACACTCTAACCATTATGCCAATGTCCGGTGGTAAGGGGGGGGACATAATTTAAGGTAATTGCTTTCGTATTAAAACCAAATATTTCATTTGATTATTTCTATTGATTATATTACCGTCTAATTATATCATGATATAATTGTTTATCATTTAGTCATTCACCATTGTTATAGCCGATGATTATATCTAATCCTTTAAATGTAATAATATCAAATTCCCTTAAAAACGTAAACAAAAGACAAACTCTTGTAAATAGGTTTTCTGATCTTTTATACTCACTATATATATTTTCTTTGGATCTTAGTTTTAATGTTGGACCAGATACCCTCATTGCTTGGGATTTAGGTTAAGACGAAGGTTGGGATCATATCACGTGTATATACCTCCACTTTTCACATGCTGTTGATGTCTATCTATAATTCACATGATATATCATTTTTACAGCTGCCCAAACCATCAGTCCTGCTTTAAATAGTGTTAAATTCTGTCACATCTATACTACCTCTTTACCTATTATGCCACAGATAGATCCCCCACTTGAACCCCTGCTGAGTAATCTAACTTTTTCCTATCTTCAAGATGACATTAAACTGCAACCACGTTTTGTCTTTGGATAGAGCGCGGCAAATAAAAGAAATGAGTCAGGACATCGTGCCAATGTTAGGAGGCTATTTGGAGGCTTTTTCATGGTCCATATGCCTGGCCCCTTCGTTAGACCGGTTATGTATCGCATAGTTCACTCGAATGGATGTCTTTAAATATGTAGACATCGTGACATTACAAGTATGGGACTGTTTTCATCCCGGCTAATGCGTATGGAGATATACTATTTCGTTAAACTTGCTCTGTGAAATAATTGCCTCGGAAATTAATAGCAGCTTCTTTTGGGGTATTCACTTCTAAATGTTGGGAACGGGGCAAAACCATCCAGTTTTCTGCTCTCCCTATTTTTCCCCTTTAGTTTATATAGCCAACCGAATTCTTCAACTTGATAAGAGCTGGTAATGAGAAGAGAATTCAAATTTTGAAATAGGAATGGCGGAAGAAAATGCGATTAAACCTTTCTCTAAGGCATCTGTCAATGTTGGCACATCAGTAAATATGCAGAATTACAGAATGTAAAAAAAACACCCCAAAACAACAAGAATCAAATACAAAACAAAAAGAAACTGGAGGTAGTTATAGCAAAAATGGAAGAACCAAAAAATGTATGAAAAAAACAAAACAAAACAAAAACCAAAAAACAAAAAACAAAACAAGATTGGTGTTATTGGTGTTAGAAGTAAGTCCCCACCGCCATAGGCGAGTCCCCACCGCCACAGGCGAGTCTTTAAAACTAACCGGACGACTCGTGTCAATCAACAAGAATAATTTATCGTGACGTGGGAAAATGTTGACTGACAATTTTATTTTTTTCACTCCATCTTTTTTTCTTTTTTATGAAACTTATATCCTGGATATTTCTTGAGTAGCCACCATTTGCTAGCTTGGCACAAGACCAAAAATATGGAGCACCCTGTGAGAATCAAACTTACTAATTATGGTTTGTTAGCGAGCCTTATTAATCATTACACTAATTGTTGGCACTAAACTAAGAGCTGCTTAGATTTGGTTTACGGTAGCAAATATTGAGCACCGAATGAGTATCGAACTCACAACTTAGAAATAATTGCTCTGCGAGATAGGCTTATTATCCACTACACCGTAAATAGATGTCTTCTAAGAAAAAATAAGCGTGTATTGGATTTGGCACAAGGCGCCAAGTATTGGGTTCCTAAGTAGTAAATTACTTACGAGACTAGCTCGTTATCCATTACACTATTATTAGGACATTATAAGGTGTCTTATGAGAAAACTAATTGTGGTTTAGAGTTGGCACAACGTCACAAGTATTAAGCACCAAGTCAAAAATAATCACGTTGTAAAAGTGCCGCAAAACTAGCTACCTAATCCCAACGATATTCCCTGTGTATTTCTAGAGTAATCATTTATTAAGCTTTGCTTGGTTTGGCACAAGACCAGATTCATGGGGCGTTTAAAGCGAAGTGAACTCACAAACAAATGGTCTGTTAGCCTAGTTCACTAACCATGTGACTACCGAAATGTCCAAGGTATTTTGGGAGGAGGTGTCAATTGATCTCGTTTCGAAGTAACTCGGTTTCAAAATGGAAATCACGGCTGAGTATGAGAACAAAAAAAAGTGACTTTGGTCAATCGATAATACACAGCAAAAAAAGACGTCCAAAGGCAAATAAGAAATGATAAAACTTGCAAGTTTGGTTCAGAGGGCAGAGAAGAAAACTTATGGTCGACAATGCCTCCTCATTGAAGCTTCTTTAACTGTACAACAGGGGGAAATATATCTTAAATTTCCCATCTTGTTTTTTAAATTTAAAATATAAAATTTACATATTAAATTTTTTTTTACGACAGAAGTACTGATTTCCGCAGGGTATGAAGTGAAGACTTGGATTTCGATTGGTTATGAGTACTTTGTATAGTAAGGAAAATATGTGCATGTATGTATTTACCCAACCCCTTTGCCAGAGACTATGATTCAATATAAGAACAATTTCTAAGCGAAGAGCTAATTCAGAACTTATTATGTAGATGCTTGAATAAATAAGACCCCAAAGAATAACAAATTTGAGCGATATATATATATATATATATATATATATATATATATATAGAGAGAGAGAGAGAGAGAGAGAAGAGAAGAGAAGAGAAAGGAAGAGAGAGAGAGAGAGAGAGTCAGAAAGAGAGAGAGAGAGAGAGAGAGTCAGAAACACAGAGAGAGAGAGAGAGTCAGAAAGAGAGAGAGTCAGAAAAAGAGAGAGAGAGAGAGTCAGTGGATGAGAAAGAGAGAGAGGGGGAGAGAGAGAAAGGGTAAGAGAGAGAGAGAGAGTCATAAACAGATTGAGAGAGAGAGAGAGAGAGAATCATAAACAGATTGAAAGAGAGAGAGAGTCAGAAACAGATTGAAAGAGAGAGAGAGTCAGAAAGAGAGAGAGAGAGTCAAAAAGAGAGAGAGAGTCAGAAAGAGAGAGAGAGAGAGAGATGATACAGTAAACCACTTAATATAACATATGCAACAAACTGGCCTCGAAAAAAGTACAAGATCTGACTCGACTAGTCAAACGCAAAAACGAGAACATGTTTTGGAAAATAAAACATAAAATTCACTGGAATTTTGAGATAAAAATAGATCAGCCCATTCAGGCCAGAAGACTAGACCTAGTTGTCAAAAAAAAAAAAAACCGTACGTGCCAGCTAATTGACTTTATCGTTCCAGCATACTATCGAGTTAGAATGAAAGAAACCAAAAAACAAAGTGGTTCGATGAAATTTATGTTCCATTTACGTAATTCAAAATCCCACCCACAACCAGGGATTTTTTTACTTGACAAGTTGCCTTGCCAAGGCTAAAGAACTGAGTCTGTCCAGCTATATAGCAGCAGAAAGAAAAGATGAAACTCAAACAAACACGTCCAGGAATTGAACTCCAGCGGCCAATTATATCTTATACGACGATAACTGTTTGAAAAACTTGTATGTATGGAATTAGACAAATCACTAATACGTATTTCTCTTTTTTCTAAAATTTTATATTTTACAAAATTTACTGCCGATTAGAATTTATATTAAAAGATTACAAAGATTAACTGTTGCTACAAAAGGTTAATCGATATAAAATATACATTGACTGATTATATGTTGATAGTATTTTAGAATATTAATTCTGTTCTATGAAAACTTTCATGGAATCTTGAAGAAGTTTTTTTTTTGTTTTTATTTAAATGAATTGCACTTAAGAGATTTATCGTTTTGTAACATTATAAGCGAATGTTCACGGGGTGCAAAGAAATATATCATAAAAAAGAAATCTAGCTGCTTGAAGAAAGACAAACTGACAGAGTGCAACATCTCGTCCAGTAGGCTAGGTGTAACCAGATATGCTTAATCTAGCACCCGGACCTGTTGTCTAACCAAGGTCACCAGTGATCAGTCATCTAATAGCGGGAGCCGGGCGATGTCATCTACGCCAGGTGGATGTCGGGTAGTTGTGTCCTGTGAACCTCAATATAAAAAGAGGGATTTCCTCTCTCTCTCTCTCTCTCTCTCTCTCTCTCTCTTGATGGCTAGAAGAGAATGAACAAAGAACGAGGAACGGTTCAAAGATCCGGGAAAGTTCTGTTCCACCTTGAAGGAAGAAACAATTCCGCACTTTGTGTCCCTTATTCCGCATCACATACGTCAAAGACCCCAGAGAATGAAACGGAAAGAAGGAAGAATCAAGGTCTGACGATTAGCCATCATCGATAGAGCAATCATCGATAGAGCCATCATCGATGACTACGCTACAGTTTTGAATATTTTATTGTCCAGACTTTTAACAAAACAACAACGCTATATAGTTATTTTACATCCCCAACTTGAATAAATGCCTATAGACCACATTGTTAGTGTTTAATTAGACGAGGATAATTATTCTAATAAGGTAAATAAAACCGGGAGGAATAATTTCCCATTGCGTAGGGGCTAAAGTACTGGACCGTGGCCTCAAAGCAAGTAAGTTCGAACTCCAATCGTGCTATTACATTCACTCTCAGACTAATACCCTTGAAAAAGGCATGAATCCTCTTATTCCCCAGTCATGGATTCAATAGTAATACGTCTGTTCTTCTACAAGGGTAACTTTGGCATTAAATAATCCACGAAGGTTAATATACCATGAAACTAAGAAACCAGATCAAATAATTCGTTATTTTACTTTTGAAGGTTTATTTTTTAACGACAGTTTTGCAATACACAAACTACAGTACATACTCGTGTAATGAATAACTTTTATAACTAATTTTTCACCTCAGAACCAAAAGGGGTTGTTTAATGCATGAGATATGTTTTTGAAGCATCGAAGCTTACTTTGTTTCTCGACCAAACCTTTTGCCATAACTTCGATTTTAAGTGTCCAAAACGATTATGTTCACAAAAAATATCAATAATATCTCCAACCGTTGTAAATTAATTACATGCATAATTATCATATTGTCAATACTATAGCGTATAAGTGGTGGAGTTTTAGTATGTTTGGAATATTCAAGTAAACACCGTAGGCTACATTAAGGTCTAGACGTCATTGCTTATTTACGGTATAGTATTGATTTTGATTCTTTTTCAGTATTTTTGAAAGTATAAATAAGTGTTTGAACGTTTTCTCTTTATGTCAATTGATGTTGAAGAAATATTTTTGTAGCCAGATGAGCCAAAAGTTAGGGTCGTTTATTTACACGCAATAGATGATAAAAACACCTTTATGTGGCCAAAACTAGGGGTCGTTTATTAAACGAAGTCTTTCATTACTCCTTTATATCTACTATCAAAACAGAAAAAAAAAAACACATGAGATTGCCAAAGTGACATGTTAACACGAGTTGAATTTATAAAGGAGACGGCAATTTTATGCCTAGTTTTCATCTTAAGATATAGTCACCATGTCATAAAAGAATCCTATGATACACAATGAAATAAACCATATTTTGTATCCTATTGTTCTTACGACTAAGTTGCATGTGCAAGTACTTAAAAATGGAAATATATTCGTTTCCAGTCTGGTGCTGCCTCAGTTCGAAATACTGAAGGAAGTTTTTTTTTTATTCTCTCTTTCTCTTTTTAAACACACTCTACATTCAGGTCTCCGATTAACAGGGCCGTCAGCTAATACAACATCGCGAGGTCATCGAATTTATCGATCCGGCTGTTTCAACAAATCGACCAAGTTAAACAAGTTTAGTTGCACATGTTAGGTTTATGGAGGTTCTCTGTGAACTTCGGGATTAACAATGTAGGATTACCATTGTAAAACTATATATTTGTGTGTAACTGTTTGTATGTTGAGTTATAGGAGTTGGATGGTATGTTTTCGAAAAAATAAATAAATAAATAAAAATAAAAAACAAATGAAGAAACAAATGAAAGGCATATATTCTGTTAGATAACAACTCCCACAAAAAAAACATGAAGAAACAAATGAAAGGCAGGATATACAATTAAAATACAACACCCCAACAAAAAACACATGAACAAACTAATGAAAAGCAGATATACTGTTAGATAACAACTCCCTCAAAAACTAAAAAAAACCAAAAAACAAAGAAGCACACGAAAAAAAAAAAAATGAAAGGCTGATATATTGTTAGAATACAACTTCCACAGGAACAAAGCAAAAAACAAAATAAAACAAAACAGAAAACATGAAGAAACAAATGAAAAGTAGATATACTATTAGAATACAACTCTCACCAAAACAAAACAAACAAACAAAAAAACACATGAAGAAGCAAATGATACAAGATTGATTTTTCTAACACACGATCCAGAATGACCTAATGAGGGAGGACATAAAATCACATCAGCTATCAGCGTAAATACTAACAAAAGAGAAAATTAAATAGATGTCTTCTGTGGAAAAATATAAGTAGAGATCTTTTTAAGACAAACAACAAAATCTAAAAGAAAATCGGAGGAAAAACAACTGTAAAGATACTACAAGCAACAAAATAAGGAAATTGAACCCGAGAAAACTTGAACATGGCTACTAAAGGGAAAACTGAAGAGAGGAACTGAATCCCCTTTGCAAGCAGCACAAAATGATGCCAGTAAGGACCAATTAAGTCAAAGAAAAAATTGATAATACGCAAAAGATTAGCAAGTATAGTTTATGTCGTGATGGAGATGAAGGCTTAGTCCTATTCTAAGTGAATACAACAATTTAGTACAATAAGAATACAAGAGGGGAGAAAAGTGATCTACTGGGAATTGTGCAAAAGATTAAAATTTGATCATACGGACAAATGGTATATGCATAAGCCAGCATCTGTCTTAGAAAATGAGACCTATAAAATTCTCTTCGATTTTGAGATACAAACAGGTCATCTAATCTAGGCCAGAAGACCAGACCTTGTGTTAACAAGAAAAAAGAACTTACCATATGAAAGGTTTTTTTGTTCCATCGAACCACAAAGTGAAAATAAGAGAAAGCGAAAAAATAGACAAATACCTGGATCTTGCCTGAGAACAGAAAAAAGCTGGGGAACATGAAACTGGCAGTAATACCAATCATAGAGGGAGCACTTTGAAAGGTTTTCAAAGGTATAGAAAGGAGACGGGGGAAGCTAGAGATTAGTGAAAGAATCGAGAACATCCTGACCACAGCAGTTTTAAAATCAGCGATTCTAATTCTTAGGAACATAAGAAGACTTGTTGTCACACAGATTTCAGTTAAAAACTCCCTGTTAAAACTGGTGTGGAAAACTTACTGTAATAATAATAATAATAATAATAATGAAGACTGATTACAACCACAAGATACAATACTGAAAATACGAAGACCAACAGAACGGAAATAACCAGAAAACAAAAATGGGAAAAAAAACAAACAAATCTATGGACATTTTAAGTCACTAGCAAGTGACACATCACACGAGAAAACGTGGACGTGGCTAAGAAAGGGAAACCTTAAGAGAGAAACTGAATTTCTTCTAATAGCAGCACAAATCAACGCTATAAGGACTAATCAAATCAAAGCAAGAATAGATAAGACGCAACAAAACAGCAGATGTAGGTCATTAGGTGATAGAGACGAAACGATCTATCTCATAATAAGCGAATACAGCAAATTAGCACTGAAAGAGTATAAGACTAGACACGAATGGGTTGGCAAGGTGATCAACTGGGAATTGTGCAAGAAATTCAAATTTGACCATACGAACAAATGTTTTATGCACAACCTAGAATCCATCCTAGAAAATAGGCGCTAAAATTCACTGAGATTTTGAGATGCAAACAGATCACCTAATCTCGGCCAGACAATGAGGCCTTAAAAAATCAACAAAAAATGAGAACTTGTAGAATTGTGAACTTTGTGGTTCCGGCTGACCACAGAGCAAAATTGAAAGAAAGTGAAAAGAAGGATAAGTACCTCGACTTTATAAGGGAATTAAAGAAACCGTGGCACTTAAAAGTGACGATTATATCAATTGTAATTTTTTCAGTCATCAAAGGATTGGTACAAGGATTGGAGGACTTGGAAATAACACTTGAGGAGACTTGCTGTCACTCAAACTCCCGTGAAAGACCATCAACTAACGCTGATGTGAAAAAATCTTCAGGAATAAAATAATCTTTTATTCATTTAAAAAAAAAAATGCAGCTTTTTATCCAACATACCGATAGTTGATAAACTGTTCGTTTGAACTTATATTTTCTTTGCTAATAATTTTTACTTCTTTCTTTTTTCATCGCAAACGGTAAATCTACGACAGCTTGGTAAAAGCACAGACCAGAACTAAAACTCAGGCCCCTTTTGCTGAGAAGAGGTTGATTTAAACCAATTGAGCTGGTTGACAAAAGCCAAATTTGTTTGTTTAATTACTTTATGCCTGGTTCAATTTTTTAATGTTCATTTTTAGATGAAGTCTCATCAACCGTTAATTTTCATCACTATTTTTGCTAATTTTTACTGTTTTATTTTTAAAAATCGCATTCCATTCGATTTATCTGCGATATGAGCTGTTTCCTCGTTGATGTATATTGATGTCTCGAGTAACTAAAAATTAATGCTCGACAAACAATAAAAACAAATAAGATGCGTACTGAACGTTCATAAAAATTTGACCCACCTCCAATAAAATGTTACAAATTTCTTGGTTAAAAAGATTTGTATATTTTTACCTAAATTCTTCTTCATGGGCAGGATGCCATATTTACCAACCCCTCCGCTCGGGAAAGATATGACAAGGTCAATTTTTAAGCGGAGTTTAACAGGTTTGAATTCAAAGTTTTCCTTCTCCTAGACTAGTTGCCTCACCAAGGCTGAAGAACCCAGTCTGCCCTACTATTTTCCCATAGCTGGAGGAAGAATTATTGGATTCATAAGGGTATTAGTGCTATGTGAAAATGCAATCAATCTCGTCCAGCATTTGAACTCGTGTCTCCGTGTCCATTTCCCTACGACGATAACCATTACACCACGAGCACCTCCTGGGTAGGATGCGATACAAGATCAATTTTTAATCGGAATAAAACTGATTTTGAATTCGGTACTTACATTCTCGTCAACCGGGTGCCGTAAGAAAACTGAAGAATTCAATCAATCTTTACTCATAGCAGGAGAAGAAAATATGGATTTATATCTTTCGCGGGGGGCATTATCGAGAAGTGAAACGTCAGCCACTTCGTCCAGGAATTGAACTTGGGTCCTCGTGTTCATTTTCTACGACGATAGTCGTTATGCCATGAGGCAAAAGGATTAGTTATTGATTTTTTAAAATTAACTTTCAAGCATGCCTTTGGGTTGCTTTTATTCGAAAGATAGAAATTATTATAGTCAGTCGTTTTTCGTCTTAAACTCTGAGCTTTAAATAGGATTACATTACTGTTCTTGATTATTCTGTTATTTTGACATGGATTCTTTAAACGTTGAGTTTATTAAGTAAAAAGACTCCTATCGTTAAATCAAATTAATTTTTAAAGCTTTAGATTCTTGACCCTCAAAAGCCCTGTAGCTGAAGTCACAATATTCATAAAAGTTCAAGCACAAAATCCATTGAAAAAGCGCTGACATCTTTGTTTAAAGTTATCTAATCATTCATTAAAAAGTAAAACTGTGAATGGTTGCTGTATTAAGCCTTTATTGGCTTTCTAATGTGATCATCCTTAGCCTTAAATGTTGGGCTTACGGTATATAATAAAAATGGAATCAACCTGAAATATCAACTTCATATGTAATACGCAATCCCTCTACCTTGAGCAGTTTTAAACGAGATAGAACCTGATTGGATTCAGAGTTTTCCTTTTCCGAGACTAGATACCACATCAAGGTCAAAGAATCCAGTCGACCCGATTATTTGCGCATAGCTGGGGGGAATAATTGAATTCATGCCTTTCTCAAGGGTATTGATGCTATGTAAAATGCAGGCAGCCTCATTCTGAATTTGAACTCGAGTCACTGGGTCCATTTCTTACGGTGATAACCGTTACGCTAATCACACCTCTAATCGAATTCATTGTGTGCAGTAAAATAGAGCGCATCGTGAAATATTGGTTTTATGGTTTTAAAGAGTTAAGATGCGAATGGTTGATAATCGACTAATGTCAAATATTTTGAGCGAAACTAACGATAATGAAACCCCAGCTATGGGTTAAATAGTACCACTGCTGTTCTTCTAGGAGAATGGTTTTGGCATTAAATAACCTACAAAGGTTGATATGCCATTAAAGAAAGAAAGAAAGCAAGAAAGAAAGAAAGAAAGAAAGAAAAAGATAATGAAACCTAATAGAGTGCAATATAATTGTCAACTCTGTATATAATATGAATACATTATTTTATCTTGGTTATCAAATACCGATGGGCTGTAATTAATGTAAAGATGTCAAGAACATATTAAAAGGGATAGATATTTTAAATTTGATTTGAAGTCTTTCAAACGTTATTGAATGTGCGTACACGTCAGTGGGAATTGGTCTATTGACTTTATAAATAGATAGATTAAAAAATATCTTGGTTCTATCGGATCATAGAAAAAGAAAAGAAAACAGGAACCTGGTAAAAATTAGCGATAAAAAAATTACCAAATATTATTTTTTCATTTATAAAAGGACATTGTAAATGTAAAATAGGAAAGTATACAAAGAAAACTGAAACATATAATGATAGAAAACAAGTCTTGGAGATAATAGTAAGTTATCTGTTCGACTTATGAAAAGATTGTAAGAAATCATTCACTACATATAAATAATGAAACCGTTTGGAATGGGGATAAGAATTCGAAACTGCAGAAATAAATAGAATTAACTTTTTTACGATCCAGATTACCACAAAGGTTTCTGTTATTTGCTATCAATCGATTGTGTAAATTATTTCATCATAGAAATTAATAAGATTGATTTTAGATAATATTTACTTATTTATAAGTAAAATGAAGGATGTTTATAAATTGAACATGATTTGGACAAATAGCGAAATATAAAGATAAACCAATATATTACATGTAAAGTCTTCACGGTTTACAAATACATCTAAATGATTGGTTGATTTTTAAACGGCATAAAACAATTCATTTGTTATTTGATACTGAAAATGCATTCATTTGTAAATATCTAATTAGAATAATTATTTTTTTAGTGTATTTTTATTTTTTAAAACTCCACTTATTATTTCAAGTATTCCTATCTAATACTAATAATTTATGCACAATTGTATGGCTTCAAGTATTCCTTTCGCATACTATTAATCTATACACAATTATATGATTTCAAGTGAGCATTGCTAATCAGTAATATCATTTGTTAGCAAAATTATATACTTTCATATATTCTTATCAAATGTTGAATTTCCGGCTATTATATGATTATTACTAATAATAACCCTTTGTAAATAATTATAGCAGCAAATAAGTATTCTTAATTCGAAATAATTTGTATACAGATTTCAAGAATTCTTATCAAACATTGATATAATTCTATTTAATAATAATCATTTGTTTTTACACAGTTATCTGGTTTCACGTATTCCTATTCAAGACTAATAATTTTCAAGCAAATATATTTGACTCAAAGACGGAATCTTAACAGAAATAAGAGTCGACATAGGAATAATATCGATTAGGGAGTACTTTTCCCTCTCTGGAGCTCCAGAACTGAACCCTTAACATCAAATGAAGTTTAATGTCATTCACGGGACACCTATTTTTGTGGGGGGTTCTTACCCTCTTAAGTGGTTATCGATGGCGTATTCTAAGCTTCACCAACAAATCGGAAATTCTCGTTGCAGAATTGTGTACACCGGAAGTTCATAATTGTTTTGTTCAAATTGTCTTTGTAGGATGGCAAGATATTTGCTTAATTAAAAATACAGTTAATATAGATATATTCAGGAGTATATATATATATATATATATATATATATATATATATATATATATATATATATATATATATATATATATATATATTTCTCCAAGTTACCTGAAGGATTTAGTTCTTTCCAAGGTCTGTAAAAGATGCGGAGTAATGAGCTGTTCCTTGCTATATATATATATATATATATATATATATATATATATATATATATATATGTATATATATATATATATATATATATATATATATATATATATATATAATGTTCATTGAATAAATAAGATGAGTTTCGCAATAAACCACATTTTATCCAGGAAAAACAAATTTTAATTCTATTTTTCAATATAATCTTCATTCTTTAAAACACATGTTTCCCATAAAAAAAGAAGCTTTTGTATTTCTTCAGCAAAGAAAACTTTGAACTGAGTTTTTAGCCATTTGCCCATGAAGCTCTTCATTTCATCATTTGAAAACGTTGTTCACCGCAGAAATTCTTTGAGGTGTCAAAACAAGTGGAAATCAGATAGAACCATATTTAAACAGTAAGGAAAATGTGGCAGCTATTTCCAACCAAACTGAATTATGGTTTCTAATATTCTTGATACAGTATGAGGCCTAGCATTGTTTAAAGTGAAACGTAACGACAACTGACTCAAGAAAAGAAAAGTTCATTATGCCTAAAATCCCAATTTGCTAAATTTTTCCTTTAGCGTAACTCTTCAGTTAACCAAAGTGAGCGCATTAACTGAATCCACCATTTCAGGCGTGCTCTTGATCTTTACCTTGAATACTATTTCTAGCTTCTTTAAACAATTTAGCTCATTCGAGAAACATCACACATACTTCTATAAATTTTTCAACCAGCAAAAGTTTTATGGCAGATTTATATTCAAAGTGAAGAATTCTGATTTATCACCATTTCAAATACCCGAAAAACAAATATTTGATCAAAATAAGTTTTGCAATAAACCAATTCCAATAAACAAGGTTTACATTTATGGTAAACAATCCCAAAAAATAGATTTATTTTTCTTTTTTCCCCCAAATTTACAATACTTATTGAATATCTCTCGTATATATATATATATATATATATATATATATATATATATATATATATATATATATATATATTCATGTGTATGTGTACGAAGGTGGTTGGGTTTTTCATATTCAATATAGAAATACAGAATATTTCAAGTCCAATATGCATATGGGGGGGGGGGCTTTTTGTCTACCTGGCAAACCTATTGGACTGCGACATCGTAGTAAGTGAATTTGAACTCCAGTTACGCTATTACGTTCACTTTTGGACCCTTAGGGAAGGTATGGACCCTCTTATAACACCGGTTATGGGTCAAATATTACCACTACTATTCTTCTACAAGGATGGCTTTGGTATTAAATAACCCACGAAAGTTTATATGCCATTAAACAAAAAAGCCACACCTAAACAATATGCTTTTATCATTTGGGACAAAACTTATATCTCCCGTAAACGTTACGATGTACAGTTAAATCTTTTAAAAATCTATAAGCTTTATAATCAATAATATCAAAATATCGGATTTCCTCTTTTCCCTATTTTTCCTTGACAAGAGCCTATGGTGTTCCAAAGTACTGGAACTTTTAAGAATATTATGAAATTTGGACAAGTTACTAAGTCACAAAATACGAAACCAGAAGTTAATAAAAAAGTACAATGAGCTTAAGCTGTATGTAATCTGTAATGAAACTGAGATATAATATCAAGACAGAATATTCAAATTTTGAAAATTAAAAATACAAAAACAAGATGGGTTGAGAACAGAACAATTTACAAAATAAAAGAATGATATCTTGACGTCTACACAAATCAATCTCAATTCGAGATATATTAAGCTAAGAAAAAAAAAAAGGTACTGTATGAGCAAATATAAACGAGATACATTTAAGGATTTATGCAGATAATGAAATCAATTTCTCGATTTTTTTTTATCTTGGGTTTTCGCTGAGATACAGGATTAAAAAGGATTATTTCAGAGGTGCTTCGACTACTAGAAAACTCAATGGAGTACATGTATCAAATGCCAAGTACACTAATTTAAAGACCAAATTTTATCCCTTGGTCATTTCTCTATGAGTAATTGGAGCTTCGGTTTCAAGCCTTTTGAACAAAAACAATATATAATACATATGCATGCATAAGCAATATATATATATATATATATATATATATATATATATATATATATATATATATATATATATATATATAAGCACCTACTGGGTCCAAAGAAATCTACCAAGGTTTCACTTTTATATATATGTATATATGTATATCATTCAATCTCTCTCTATATATGTATACACAAATTAAAACACATACATACATTAGCTAACTGTGTGTAAAAAAAACATGTACTTATATTAAACTGAATTAGCTGAATTAGAACTGCTTGACTAAACTGAATAGCTAGAAATAGAAATGTTTTTCACATTTAAACTGTACTTACTGCGTGCTTATGCGAAACTGAATTGTGTGAAATTGAACTGTTTTTGACATTGAATCTGTACGTACTCTAAACTGAATTGTTATATATAACTGTTTGAATAAACTGAATAGTTTGAAATAGAAATGTTTTGACAATTAAACTGTGTACTCATGCTAAACTGAATTGTTTTAAATAGTACTGGTTATTTCATAAAAATGGATTTAGTGTTAAATGACATACAAAGGTTGATATGCCATAAAATCCAACCAACCAACCAACCAACCAACCTACCGACATTAGTCTGATAAACACATCGGCAAGGAATTGACATTTTCCAAGAGTGCTGACTCTATATCTACGCTATCAATGATACAGAGCACAATTCATAAATATAGCAAACTATATTATCGATAACACAAAAATCTGGAATCAAACAAAATCAAAATAACTTATGAAAACAATCTTTACAATAAAAGAAAATTAACACAGCCAAAAGCTAGAGTGAGAGAGTGATTATCATAGCCAGAATCAAAACTTATGAAAAGGACGAAAATGTCCGAAACACGTGTAGCACACGAGTATATAAAATAATAAAAAAATGAATACCAAATTTGAAATCATTTTCAGACCTGTATATATATATATATATATACACACGTGTGTGTGTGTGTGTGTGTGTGTGTGTGTGTGTGTGTGTGTGTGTGTGTGTGTGTGAAGTACATAAAATATATGTTGAATGAAAAGTAATTTTAGGCAGATTAAACCAGGTTAACTCTGGGCACAGAGATGTCAATAATGCGAGGGAGTTTGGCGCATGCTCAGTGAGTGGGAAGCTGGCTGTTGACGTTGTAATATTTTTTTAATTTTTTACCTTGAAACATATTCAGAGAAATATTTTAAGTCGTCATTTGAATTCGATGCACTTGAACCAATCAAAAATGAGCTTCATTGTAGCTATTATTATTGTTGTAGTTTTTGTTGTTGTATTGAACAATCCAGTCTGCAAAATATTCTCTTCTTTCTGTTAAATGTAGACATCTGACCTCTGCTACCTCTTTTCCCAATATTTCTTATTCGAGTCTTGTTGTGTTCCTTCATCGATTTACCTAGTATAAACTGCTACTCGATGGCCTTCTTTCTAAAATTAATTATATATTATATTAAAACATACTTGAAAGTAAACATGCTTGCCGATACATTATACTTACTGTGGATTCTTTCTTTATTTACTTTATTATCTTTTCTTAACGAAGAAAGTTAATGTCTTTCTTATTATCATTTCTTTCTTACTTGTCTTATAAAAATATCCTAGGAAATTGTCATGGTAACGTCTAATTGGCGCTTTATTGATTCTAATTCCTTATTATCTGCTGTAGCTATTTTTGGAAACCCTTTCGATTTTAAAAGAAATTGCTTATGAAATCAAAAACAAAGCAGAAAAATAAAAAAAAAGATTGAACGCACACTATCGAAAAATTGTGCATTTTACAATTTTCAATACTGATACGAAATCACTGGATAAACTTATTATTATTATTATTATTATTATTATTATTATTATTATTATTATTATTCACTCATTAGAGCTTTTCACATTAGCGTTAGCCGATGATTTTTCACTGGAGTCTGAGTGACAGCAAGTCTCCTCAGGTCTCCAGGACTCTTCTTAGTATTCTAGCCGTCCTCAATAATGCTGTCGTTTGGATGGTCTCCACTCGTCCGCCAACTTCCAAGTCCTCTAGTTCCTTAAGTAATCCTTTAGTTACTGTTCCAAACGCACCAATTACAATTGGTATAATTGTCACCTGCATGTTCCACAGTTTTTTCAATTTCCTAGTAAGTTCACATTCTTTTCACATTCTTTCAGTTTTATTCTGTGGTCAGCCGGGACAGCAAAGTCAACTATTTTGCAAGTTCTCTTTTTTTTGTTGATTATTATTATTATTATTATTATTATTATTATTATTATTATTATCTAATTTTCAACTTTTCTTTCTATTTCTTGATCCCTCACCGGATCTTCTCAACAAGATCTTGGACAAAGGAAAGTAGTGATTATATGTATTCTACGTATTTATATTTTTTCTTGTTTCTTTTGGGTAATATTCTTTGTCACATTGTTAGCAATCTTTTAAGGAGATAAGCAGTTCTGCAAAGAGCATTTTTTTGAGTTCCATATTGGCTAAAGTTGCCAGGTTAATGAGGTTATCTGTTCCTTTCTTGATCATACCCAGGGTTCCTTCTATTACTGGCACAGTGGTAGTTTTAAGGTGTCACATTTTCTCGATTTCTCTTTGTAGTTGCTTATTTTCTTATGTTCTTTGACTGCTATGTTATAATCTATTGGCCCTGGCATATCAATTAGAAGGCACATTTTTCTTTTAGTCATTAAGCACTATATCCGGTCTATTTCTCTTTATCTTTTTACCAGTTTAGATAATAAAATCACTGAGAATAGTTGCTTCTTTAGCTCCTGTTATTAGTTCTGGTTGATATCGATACCATTTTTCACTATCCTATTATTATACTCATTTCAAATTTTTCCCATCAGCTTTAGCTGATGGACTTTCACTGGAGTCTTAATGACAGCAAGTTTCCTCAGGTTTCAAGGACTCTCTTAGTATTCTGGCCGATCTAGAAAATGTTGTAATCATTACTATTATTATTTACTCCTTTAGAGTTTTTCACATCAGCGTTAGCTGATGGTTTTTCACTGGATTTTGAATGACAGCAAGTCTTCTCAAGTCTCCAGGACTCGTCTCAGGATTCTGGCTGTTCTCAGCAATGCTGTCATTTGGATAGTCTCTACTCGTCCGCCAACTTCCAAGTCTCCTAGGCCTTTTAATAATCCTTTAGTTACTTTGCCAAAAGCACCAATCACAATTGGTACAATCGTCACTTTCATGTTCCACAGCTTTTTCAATTCTCTAGCAAGGTCGACGTACTTATCCTTCTTTTCACATTCTTTCAGTTTTATTCTGTGGTTCGTCGGGACAGCAAAGTCGACAATTTTGCAAATTCTCTTCTTTGTGTTGATTATTATAAGGTCTGATTTTCTGACCGAGATTGTTTGTATGTTAAAGTCCCATTGGAGTTTATGCGTGTCATTTTCTTGTACTGGTGCTAGGTTGTGCATATACCATTTGTTAGTAATTTAAATTTCTTGCACATTTCCCAGTGGATCACCTTGCCAACCCAGTCGTGTCTCGCCTTATACTCCTTCTGTGCTAATTTGCTGCATTCGCTTATTATGTAATTGGTCGTTTCTTCTATTATTATCATTACTATTATTATTACTATTATTATCATTATCATACTCTTTTGAGAATTTTTTCAACCAGCGTTAACTGATAGTTTCTTGTTTGAGTTCGAGTGACATCATCTCTCCTCAAGTCTCCAGGTCTCTTCTTCGTATTGTAGCCGATCTTAATAATGCCGTAGTCTGGATGGTTTCAACGTGTATTCTTATTTTTAAGTCATCCAGTTTCTTTATCAATCCTTTCAGTATTGTTCTAAGTGCACCAAATACGACCAATATCACCGTCACCTTCATATTCCATAGTTTTTTTAGTTCTCTATTAAGGTCTAGGTACTTAACTCTCTTTTCGCTTTCTTCTATTTTCACTCGATGGTCCACCGGGACGGCCAAATTCACTATTCGTCAGGTTCTCTTTTTTGTTGACTATCGCTAGGTCTGGTCATCTGGTCGAGGTTAGGTGATCCGTTTGTATTTCAATATCCCAGAAAAGTTTTTGGTCTCATTCCCCTTGACGAATTCTTGGTTGTGCATATACCACTTGTTCATATGGTCAAAATTAAATTCCTTGTACATCTCCCAGTAGATTACTTTCCCTACCCAGTTGTATCTAGTTTCATACACTTTTTGCGCTAATTTTACAACATTCGCTTATTATGTGATTGATCGTTTTGTCTCTATCACCACATGATCCACATTTATATATTTTGTTGTGTTTTGTCATTGCTTGAACAGTGTTGGTCTTTATGACGCTGTTTTGTGCTGCTTCAAGAAAAGATTTAGATTCTCTCTTAAAGGTTCTCTTTCTTAGCCATATCCAAATATTCTTGTGTGAGATTTTGCTTGTTTCTCTGTTGAAATTTTTATATAATTGTTTTTCTTCCCTTTTTTGTTTCCTAGTTTTTTTTATTCTTCTGCTGATCCCTGTGTTTGTATTGTTTCTAGTCGCTGTAATCAGTCTTTCTTTACTTTTTTATGTAGTCTTCGAGTCGTCGTATTGATTCATAGACGCTATCTTCTTTTCTTTTCTTGACACATATAGTTTATGTCGTCTCGGAGAAGTAAGGCTTCACGCATCGTCTCGATATTTCTTGTTCTCTGATCCATTCCTGAAGTTCTTCCCTAGTTCACTTTAAGAATGATTCGGATATCTTACGAGGGTGACAACCCAGGTGTTAATCCCTTTGATGAGGTTTCTGCTATATCATTTTCTCGTTCTCCTGAGATCTTCTTTTATAATTTTTTCTTGTTTTATGGTGTACGCTTTCAATATTTCCAAGTATTCGTAAGTTTTCTTTTCTCCGAACGTTCCGATTATTTCTTGATTTGGTAGTTCTATTCCTTTCATTATTTGCCGTTTCCCACCTTTCATTATTAGTATAGCTCATTTTTCTTTCCCAAATTCCATCCCTATGTCGTCACCTTATATCCTCACTGCCTGTATTATGGTTTACAATTCTTTTTCATTTTTCGTAAACAGTTTGATGTCGTCCATGTACATTAGGTGGTTGATGTTTTCTAGCGATTTATGAAAATTGTATCCGCCTGTGCATTTCTTAAGTATGTGATTGAGGGGCATCATTGCTATTACAAATAGTAATGGTAATAGCGTATCTCCCTGGAAGATACCTCACTGGATTTTTACCTCAGCTAAGCGTTTTCCTCCTCCTGCCAATTCAACTCTCTAATTTTTTATAGTTTCCCCGATAAACCTTGTCGGATGTCTTTTAAATTTTAAGGTAATCAATTATCCAGCTTCGTGGGACCATACCGCATGCCTTTTTGTTGTCAATCGACGCCACAGCCACACTTTTTCGTCTGGTTTTTCTCTCCTTAAGGATGTATTGATCTTTTGTTCCTCTTGTTTCCTTGCTGCATCATTTCTCTTCTTCAAAGAACTAACCACAGCTTATTAGCGAATTGTAAATTTCCTCCTTGTTTGTACTATTAGTATTTCCCATATCATCGATAGGCACGTTATGGGTCTGTAATTGTTAGGATCGGTTCCTTTTGGGGTTCTTTCTAGATCAGGGTGTTTTTTCCTTTGGTCATCCATTTTGGTATATTTGTTTTTTCAAAGCATTTATTCATTTCGATAGCCAATATGTTGTGGCTTCAAGTGAATTTTGAAACCAGTTGTATGTCATCATGGCCTGGTGTTTTCTAATTTGGTTCTTATTTTCACCTTTGAACTTCTTTCCAGTCCTTCTAAATCTTTTTTTCTTATGTTGCTTATCCATTTGGCTTTTCTGCTATGTTATCTTCGTGTTGTATTCTCACATGCATATACATCTACATATACACATGCATATACATGCAGAAAGAATCACAACGACACGATAATAAAGATGAGGGAAGACTTCTTAAAAAAAAAATCTCTCACTTTATTTGAAAGGTTCGAAAGGGGTTTTACTGTGAGAGGGAGTTGGAGACTGAACAAAGACTGCAATATATTGACCCCCACTCTTATGGCCATCAGCGTTGTGTCTTTCTCGTTCTCCAGGGCTGCTCAACCAGAGGCCCAGAGGCCCATTCTGCTGTGTGGTGGCTTTCCTTACCACATCTTGTCTCCAACTCGTCTGATCTCCAACTCTCTCGGGGGCCCCGAGGGCCCCCTCCACCGGGCGGTGGCTTTCTCAACCACATCTTGTCTCTGACTTCTCTGGTCCCCAACTCACTGATTTCCTGTCTCACCGAGTTATATAATAGTTCAATCGCCCACTCAATCGCCCACTCAATCTTTGGAATGGCATGTTTGATCATCATCAAGCGGAAATAACTGTCATGCAGTTCAGAGGTCCCTCTCTTCCTGTGCATCAGTCTATGAGTGTATCATGGACTTTTACCTTGTCCCATTTCGTCAGCCAAATCCGCCTACGCGATTTCTTTCGATTATTGGCCATTGGAATGTGTCACTTCCTTCCGGTGCATCACTTTGGAATGGCATGTTTGGCCGGGTCGAAGGTCAATATACAGTATTCGTTCCCATATTTTGTTCCAAAATTGTTTGGTTTCCTTGTTATTTGGTTGTTAGTTGGTCTTCGTGTATTCTTCCCCTACTGACTGGTTGACTTTTTCTTCTTTATTTTGGAATCTCCTGTTTTGATCCTGCCGCGATATCTTTTTAGCCTTCCTTCTTTCACTTGCTCCTTCTGATTTATTTCCTCGAGTTGTGCTGGAGTTTCTGACTTGTGCTGTAACGCAGCTTAGCGTATATGTGTCTGCCCAAAAAACAGCTAACATTCGCAGGATGCCGGATGGTCCCATATGCTGGCGATCTAGTGAGCACCAGACGATCTTATCCAAATCTGTTGTCTAGGTTCGATGTTGAGTTAGGTTTCTATTTGTCATTTTCACCATGGGTACTATATTGTGCCTATACCAAACTCAGAGATTGTTTATTATCTGTGCACCAGTCACAGATGTGACCAAAAACTCTTTGAGTAAGGGAACTTTCCTCGTAAATATATTAAGTTCTCACTTACATAAAGTCCATAGTTGAGTTTTTTACTTTACCATATTACTGATATTTTCTTCTTTAAACTCTGAGCTATTACGTGTCACACAGTTATTGTGAGTTTCTCTTTGCTTTTACGAATTTTACAATTTGGATCACTTTGTTATACTTAGGTGATTTGGATTGAAAATGTTCGGCACTTGACACCAAGACTATCCCGTTTAATTATTCCCTTTCCCTCCCAATGCACCCTTGAGCCATTATAGCTTCTACTTTTCGCCTTCGAGTCTTAATTTCTACATTAGTTCTACACATTCCTTGAGATTTTTTCAAACTAGCTCTAACTGATGGTTTTACCGGGAGTCTTTGTGACAGCGAAATCTCCAGGACTCCTCTAAGTATTCTAGCCAATTCTAGCAGTGTTATAGTCAGGATAGTTTCAGTTCTTCTTCTAATCGCTTCTTCATCGAGTCAGGTGCTTGGAGACTGTTCAAAGGGCCCCAACTACGATTGGTATCATTATCTCATTCATGTTCCATTGATTTTTCAGTTTTCTGGCAAATAGAAGGTATTTGCTCAGCTTTTCGCCTTCTCACATTCATTCACTTGTCTGCTTTCACTTTAATTCTTTCCATACCCGATGATGAGGCCGACTTCTTAGACTTTGTCGCTGGAGGCTTCCAAGGAGATACATGAGCACAATATTACGTACTACAAACGCTAATAGATCTCATTAAAAATGATATCACAAAAAAGACAAGAAGCAGACGAAATCCCATAAAAGCACTGATAGATGTATTCTACGTAGATGATCTAGCATTTCTTACAAATACATCTGTCCAAGCGAAATCCCAGCAGCATAGCCAAGAGTTAGCAGCTGAAGGCTTTGCCCTCTTTACGAACACAGATAAAGCAGAGTTCATGTATTTTAAACAAGATGGAGCCATCTCCACTTGAAGCAGAAAGTCTCTGAAATTAGAAGACCAGCTCACATACCTCGGCAGCAATATCTTTTCTACTAAAAGTGATGTCAACATACTCATCGGGAAAGTATGGACTGTTATAAACAGGTTGTCGATAATATAGGAATCTGATCCGTCCGATAAAATAAAGCGGGAATTCTTCCAAGCTGTGGGTATGAAAGAACTACTGTATGGCTGGACCATCTTAACTCTGAGCAAATGCTCGCAGAAAAAGCTAAACAGGAACTGTACAATAATGCTACGTGCTGTTTTGAACAAATCCCGAGGGCAGAACCCTACAAAGCAACAGCTGTACGTCTACTTACCTCCCATCTCACAAACCATCCAAGTAAGATGAACAAGACATACTGGGTATTGCTGGAGAAGTAAAAACTAACTCATAAGCAACGTTTTTCTATTAACTCCTACACATGGACACACCAGTGTTGGTTGACCAGGAAAAATTTACGTACATCAGTACTGTGCAGACACTGGATGCAGTCAAGAGAACCTGCCAGGTACAATGAACAATAGGGATGGAAGACGCGAAAGAGTTGAGAGAATCTGTGCTATCAGCACGGTTTGATAAAGATGATGATGCGGGGTACGCATTTTTCTTCTTTTGAACATGTGAAAACTTTTGACATTTGGAAAACATACAATATGTAAAAAGATGACGAGCATTTATTTCATAATTCAGCTGACAAGACAAGAGTGTCACGTCGAGATCGATACCGATTGATTTGTTATTACAATCAACAGCACACAAAAGAAATACATAAAAGATAATGAACAAGTGGAAGGCTCACTCATCAATTTCGGTTCCTGGCTCCTGCTGACAATACAAACATTCAAGAAATTCATATGACCCGTAAATTTTCATGGCTCGTCTTACGTGTCAATCAAAACACGTACTCTGAATCTGAACAGCGAAGCTTATTTTTTCTCGAGTTCTTTTCTAAAAAAAAAAAAGATTCCCACTTTGTCTGCCACAGAAAAGCGCGATCTGTCCGTCGCTCTGTACGGACTGAACACTTAAGTACTCAAAGCCATCATTTTTAATTGATCCAAAATTAGGGGAAAATGGTGTCGCTTAAAAAGAACAAAGTTCTTGACCTTCACTCTTTACTGAGACAGACGATTTTTTAAAAAATTAAATATAAAATCAAATTAAAACGAGAGAAACTTTTTTCTTACAGATGAAAGAAGAAATGTGTCGATACCATAATTACGATTGGTTGGTTGAGTGGTTGAGTCTAATGGCACGTCAACCAGTCTAGGATTATTTTATGTCATGAGTTAAGAGAATCATGTTCATT
Source organism: Sepioteuthis lessoniana (assembly GCA_963585895.1). Lineage (NCBI taxonomy): Eukaryota > Metazoa > Mollusca > Cephalopoda > Myopsida > Loliginidae > Sepioteuthis > Sepioteuthis lessoniana. The sequence continues at coordinate 4,739,928 of OY757918.1, read as the reverse complement.
GTATGTTCATATCCAGATTTTTTGTATTTGTTTCTTGAAAGGATTTATTTTTTGCACATGGTCTTAGTAAATACGAATAGTTTTTAAACAGGTATCTTTCACTCATAGATAAGACACTAACATGTTAGAAGGGACCAGGAAGTAATAAAAATGCAGGGATACGCTACACTCCTTAGATGTGGAGCTGCATTATCAGATCCAGTTTACGTTCGTACCCAGGACACCTTTTTTGTGTTGCAAAATAAAGAATTTCAATGAGCATCTTTCTGACTCCGTCCATAATTTTGAGAAGGGTCATTATCGTTGTCGTCGTTCAAAGGATATATTCGGACAAGTGAAATCTTTCTTGATTTTTGTTGGTCATGAAACCTTTCGGCGGACATCTTTTATGGCCTGAATCCTGATAGAGTTTCTTTCTGAAGGGTGCATGTTACATCTGAGGAAGGCCAGAGAATGAATCGAACGGCTATATTTAAAAATAAATTTTTCCTTACGGAAGTTATATTTTACACCTGAAGAAAACTGGGAATTGCATCGGTCAAAGCAACAACAAAAACACGATTTTAATTCTTTGAATCTCTTTGACTCCTTTTTTCACTTTCTATCACGCTACTCCATATATACAGTAAACCATATATATATATATATATATATGTGTGTGTGTGTGTGTATATACACGAGAGTCAGTCAATAAATAAGGTGAATTTTTCCTATGGAGTTGGCAACAAGAAGCCCTGTTTGCATTTGCTCTTTTTTTCAAGAAAATCAACCGTGATTGTTACCAGAAGACTGTCAGTATCACAACCCTTTCTGACCGCTGCATCTAGAACACTTTATTTTTTACCGGAGAGCTAGTGTGTTTCCACTCCATAGACTGTCTTTTTGACTCAGGATAGTTGTGTCAAACCTTCGTTTAGCCCATTTGTAAATAATTTTGATTAAAACATACTTTTTCGTACACATCACACATTCTTCAGCAAATTTCATATGGTATGCACTTCTCAGCCGCCATTTAGAATAGCTTCAAAACAAATATTTTTGCGAGATTAAAGTAATTCTTATTATAAACTATTTCCAAATAGGGCAGACTTTACAACCATGGAAAAATTCCGAAACGAAAAATAATTTGTTTTACTTAAAACAATTCCCTTCACTTATTGAATGACACTTTATATATATATATATATATATATATATATATATATATATATATATATATATATATATATATATTATAACGGTGTTGGTTTTCGATTCATTTCATTTTCTTAACTGCTTGATGATAGTTGTTTTCCAAAAAAATTCATGAAGCCCAAGGGTCGCAGTCTAAATTCCATGAATTATATATATATAGATATAGATAAGCGGGCCATTCAATACATATATATATGATAACGTAGTCAGTGGTGCTTACTGTCAATCAGTTTCTTGCCAATGTGATCACCGGACCACACACACACACACACGCATATATATATATATATGTGTGTGTATGTGTGTGTATATATATATATATATATATATATATATATATATATATGTGTGTGTGTGTGTGTGTGTGTGAACAAAAACTCGTTTAGAGTTTTTTTCTTAAACCAAAGTGTGTTTAAATACTGAGCCAGCAGAACAGAATATTCCCACTCCACGAAAAGTATTTTTTGAGTTTTGTCAATTTTTATTACACACACACACACACACACACACACATATATATATATATATGCACTTGATTTATGTTTCTATTCTTTCGACAATATGACATGTTCTTCATTTTTGTTTCTCGTCTCTCTTAGTCTCTCATTGTATTTGTGCGTGTTTGTCACTCTGTCTGTCTCCGTCCCCGTCTCTGTCTCTCCTTTCATAGTCACCTGTAAAATACTCAGGCTGACATAGAAGGTTTAAAAGACAAATAAATAATCGTTTATGTAGTCAGGTGTTATGAGTTGGTTATTTTTTTTCAGTCAAATTCCAATCTGTTCTTATCCCCACTCAGCATCTTTTAAGAACATAAGTAAAACCACCATTGATCCGACTGACAAAAGTTGGAGGTCACCAGCAGGATTTGGCAAAACAATGTAAACAAGATCAGTCAATACAAATATATATATATATATATATATATATAGAAGAAGAAGAAGAAGAAGAAGAAGAAGAAGAAGAAGAAGAAGAAGAAGAAGAAGAAGAAGAAGAAGATAGATCAGTAACATGTATTCGATTTATTCGATCCTTTTTTCTAAAGATCGAGAGAAATGCATGTTGAGCCGTCGCTGGCTCCCAGTAATGTTCCACCACAATGAACGCTCACTGGTCGGGAAACGTCAGGCGCCGAAAGTCGGCTCAAAATAGCAAGGTTGAGCTGTGAAGCGGACCGGATATGTTGCAGCTGTTAGACACGAGACGCATAGGTATTCTTTTATTCTTTTGTAGCAAGATAGTGTGACTGCCCAGTACTAAGCAACCAGCTTTTACTGATATAATCTTAAAGTTATCGCAATGGAACATACTCTCTCTCTCTCTCTCTCTCTCACACACACACACACACACACACATATATATATATATATATACATATGCAAAAGTTTGAGCATGTGTCTCCGTTTCCCAAAATGTGGGGTCGTAAATATCTTTTTTAGTTTCCTTTGGTATCATTCACTTTTATGCAAAGAGATCAAAACAAAGAATACTTCGATTTCTTTAAAAAAAAGAGAGAGAAAAACGCAAACACATTTTTCAACATTCTCTTTGACTCCATTTCTTTTTTTTTTTTTTGTAATTTTTAAAAAGTGTTTTTTTTTTTTCCTGTATTTTTCACCATTTCTTCCTCTCGCGAATAATTTCCATAATCGTCATCATTGATAGATTAATAAAGTTCTCATTATTGTTGATATATAACGGGAATCAAGCAAAAACGGTAGTATGATAATAAGTAAAGTTGGCGACCTTAGTGGAGGGTGACCCGAAGGCTCGCTTTTCAATATCTACTACACCGAGGTGTAGGGGAGGGCGCTACTCCATTTCCTGGATTGCTCCACTTTACCCTTGATCCGTACCTTATAACGCTGAGTGTTAAGCAAGGCGACATCAAGTACCATTTTTTGAGTCTTTGGTATGACGACCTGGGATTGAACCCCAGGTCTTCCTGACCATTGGCAAATACTCTACTCATTAGGCCAATGACCCGGTTAGTATAATAATAAGATGCTCTAAATGCTCTAGCACAGAGAATAAAGACATTTCCAGTCCAGTTTTCAACTTTAATTGTTTACTCCTTCCTAACTGTTAAACAGAAACATAACTAATTTTCAAATATACGAGATGACCCTCATTACAAAAATTTTTCAAACAAATCAATTAAGCAAGTACTATCACTCTCCCGTCAGAGTGGACAAGGGAGTAATGGTAATTGTTTAAATATCGACATTTAGAAATAAGTTTGCGTCTTTTTTCAAGAACTTTTTCTGGTTGTTCATGATGAAAAAATGTTAATTTTCTTATAAAAAAAGATATCATTGGATGGTTGTTTTAATTTCTTTTGTATTCTTGTTTATATTTTTTCTAATTCTCTTTCGATGCATAAAATGAACATAATAAATCTAAGCTTTTTTTAATAATATAATTATTAAGTACTTATTTTTATTACATTGTCTCACCTGGCAGTTGAGTTTAATCCCCGAATTTTTTTGTCTCGTTATAAAAGCAAAAGGGTGCCTATGAATTCCTCCACACAGAAAAAATTGATCTTCTGTGCTTACTGAAAGTTACTATGAGCAAAGTTAGTTGATATTTAATTCGTTTAAACTGAAGCGTCAAACCCCGAGACCTCGTTTTTATGGGGTGGGGTGAGTCTTACCTTTCTGCAAGTTATACAGTCAGGGCATTCTAAGCCCTATCGACATAGCTACCATTTTATAGACTGGTTACTCAACAAAGAAGATAGATGGTTCAATAAGCCTGTATCTGGATGAATGAGGGTAGAGAAATTGGTTCATGCCTTTGCCAAAGGTCATTAGTCTGAAGTGAACGAAATTAAAATCAGCCTCAATTTAAACTTGTCCCTCTGATTCTTATTTTCCACACCGATAACCATAACGCCATCTGAGCCTCTATAAAATAAAACATGACCGTTCTATAAAGCTGAAATTGCTTCCCAACTTCCATACAATCAAATCGTTTAATATTTGTATTAGTAAAATGTTTTGCAATATTTTGGTTGTTTGCAGTGCGTATATCATGTGACGAAGCAGTTCAAGCTGCGCAGTTACCCGCTTCGGTTGGTGGTATTGTGGTAGTTAGTGCGCTGACATGTTGTATATTGTTTCACTCCATGTGGAATTTAAAAGCCGGACAAATGAACATGCAATGTATTTAAATTCGGGATCTTATGGTTTACGAGTTCAAACTGAGTCATAACGCTGCAGAATTAACCAAAAGTATTTGTACAAAAGGTACAGTAATCAGATGATTAAAAAGATTTCCCCTCTACGATCATACTAGGTCAGGTTGACCTAAAATGTGGATACTAAGGCTATGCTCCTAGTAATAGAGGCAAATCCGGTCAGTAGCACTCAGAGGGTATCAGGCGAGATCGGCATTCCAGTCCAGTGAGGTTCGTCATCTTCATGACGTTGGCAAAAGAATCTGGAGTTAGCAAATTGTACTTCAGGTTACTTAAACATTGCCCTACTTTTGACTTAGCCGAGTAGTTGCTTGACTAATTGCATTTTCCCGTCTGTCTATTAAGGGGAACGTCAATGTGTGTGTGTGTGTGTATGTGTGTATCTGTATGCACCCCAGGAAAGCTTTAAGGATTCAAGTACATTTCTTGAAAGCACTTTGAGATAACGATGACTGAGTTTAAATTTTCAAAGCTTTTGGCGTAATCTCAACGTGATGTAGCATTGCAGAGAATCTAAATTCTGCTACTCTTTCAAAACCCTCTTTGATTCATCGACGAAAATCGACGCCAAAAAGCAACATCATTCCGAATTTGAATTGCGCTCTTGACAAAAACCAAACAAACAACAAAAATAAACAAAAAAAAAACACACTGCTGTTTCTTTTATTTTTATATTTTAAAATTGAAAGCATCGAGATAAATTCTCAAAAATAATAATTCTATCGTATTTCGTACTTTTAATTCAAACTGCTTTGCCTGTCTTTTATAGTTATTTAGTGAGGTTAGCGAAGATGCGGCACCAGGCTGAAAGTATGAGGTACCCAGTGAGACTCAAACTCTCTGATAATGGTCGGCCAGCGTAACTCGCTAACCACTCCTTTACTTCAGTGATTACATGGGGAACCTTAAATCTAACCTTAATCTTTGTAGCATGTAACTCAGTACAACCTGTCACATATGATTTGGTGAGGATATGGGCACTGCCAAGTAATCTTTCTTTTGCTCAAATAAATTCCATAAAGAGACATTACTCGTTATAGCACTCTGGCGACCTAAGAAGGTGATGGGATATGTAATTGATGAAGATAAAACTCGCACAATCAACAAAAGCCAAAGTCGCAATACTTTACTCATTCACTGCTAACCAATAACTAATTTAGTTGATTTTAATGGCATAACAACCTGTCTGGGGTTATTCTATGCCTAGAGGATAGAGAATTGCGTTCATTGTTCGGTTATATTTACATTTTTTATGATTATTTTTTTTTGCACACGGTTATATGACATCAAGCATTCCTATTTAAAACAAATGATTTTCAAACAAATTTATTTGGCCTATAGATGAGACCCTAACAGGAACTACCATGTAAAAGTGGACATAGAAGTAATGTTAATGAGGTGGAGCCTCACCATCAAATAGAGTTTAGTATCATACTCAAAACACCTCTATTTTAGGAAAGGGGATTTTACCTCTCAGCAGGCGTTATGTTGTATAGTGACCTACGACCCGGCCGGGATGTCAAAATAGGAAATGCACTTGTGTAAATAACAGGTACACCCGATCGAGGAATATCAGAATATAACCTTGACCGTGGATGGGTTGAATGAGTGCGATTGTGACGCTCGCAGGAAGAAGAGTGGTCGTCAAATCATTATATAACCCGGGTGAAGACAGGAAGTCAGTTAGTTGGAGATAAGATGCTGGATTGAGGAACATATCCCAGAGAGGCTGGGCTCCCAGGCCCCCGGTGGAGCAGCCCAGGAGAAGAGGAAAGAAACGCGGTTATGGCCAACAGAGTGGGGGTCAATATGTTGCAGTTCTGTTCGGTCTACAACTCCCTCTCACACACAACCCTTTCAAATAAAGTGAGAGGTATATTTTTCTAAAGAACTGTGTCGCTCGTTATTATTGTGTCGTTACGATTCTGCATGCATGCATGTATATATGTTTGTATAGTTGGTCATGGCTATACCACAGTTAGAGGGTTCCTTTAATCTGTTTTCTAACTTAAATTCATGTGAAGTGAAATGCAAGATGACAATTTTGGAAGTGATTAAAAATAGAATTAGTAAACACACATACATACCACGCAGGCAAATGCGTGCACAGAGAGAGAGAGAGAGAGAGAGAGAGAGAGAGAGAGAGAGAAAGAGAGAGAGAGAGAGAGAGAGGCAGACAGACAGAGAATGAAACACATTAAAATTTCGTCCCAAGACGCAGTGCAAGTATCAAAATTATCTAATAAAAGAAAAGCTATGATTAGTCGCTTTTATTATTAGAATCTGGCATGATCTCTCTCAGTTCGAAATATCACACAGAGTGTTGTAAAATATCGCCAAATCCAAAATAAGGGGTTTACAGGATATACTAAAATCGCGCCTAATCCAAAATCTCAAACTTTCGGGTCAAAAGGGTTAATTTTTCTTCGAAAAGAATAGATTTCCTCGGCTTCTTTTATCATTACTGGCGTCCTCGTTGGGTACTGTGAATTTTTTATTCATCCAATCTTCCTAAATTTTTCACGTTCAAGACAAAACTAATTAATCTTATGATTTTTAAGGAATCTAACCCTAAAAATGACAAATATTCCGAATACCATTTTGAATCGTTACCAGCTACATTAATTCCCCCCAAATAGCACGTAACATTTTAAATTCTGTTTTCCAAAATCGGAATTTGGATCAACTGTTCCAAGGAAGATAATTTTCTTTTTCATTTCTCTTAAGTTATTCAACAACACGATCGTAACTTGATTTCCTAAAATTAATGACTACTTCAAAAATGTTCTCCTCTTAAAAAAAAGGCGGTACGATCAAAATCAATAAATCATGGGAAATTTTTTCTTCTTGAATTTATTTGTGATTTTTTTTAGATGTTTTTCTTCTAATTTTTCAACTTTTTAACATTTTTCTTAAACTTGAGAAACAATTAGCAAAAAAATCTATCAGATCTTTGATGGAATGCTAAACGTAATTCTACCAAATTTTATTCTTACCCCTCCTTCTGACCTATTTGATTTTTTTTAAGAGAAAAATATTGGAATCGTTCTTATATCCGTATTTTGAACGTAACAAATTTTAATCAACGCAAGAAAATGCATATTCTTGAGCAAGCATCTTTTCTGCTTAAAATGTCACAATGGCCACCACTTATCTAATTTGCAAATCTTATCTTTTCGTAAATTTTCTCATTATTCAAAACAGAAATTGATCCTGTTTTGATGATGCGTGATTAAGAATCAGGATTTAGAAAAGGAACAATTTCAGTTAGCTTTACTTACGATCAAGTCATGTGAAAACACTGGTTTGTGCTCGATCATCAAAGTTAAGCTGTGATAAGCCTGTTCATTACATAGATGAGTAACCATTTAGAAATAGTAGGTTCTATGATCAGCCTGTGTGCCTGATTCAGCAAATTTTAGTAAAATTTTATGGGGTAACTTGTTTGATAAAATGGTTTCTGAGGAAGGCAAAAATGCTTGTTGATGAGTAAGATTCTCACTGGGGGATTCCATGGTTTTGGCCTTGTGCCAAACTAAGCTATGCTTTGCAAATGTCAAGTCACGCTAAAAGCATCTGTTGCTGCCAGATGACTGAAAGAAATCCACGATGAAACTGTTCACAACTTAGATGGGTGACCATTTTGTAATAACAGGTTTTTGTAAACAACCGGGGTGAATCCAATGGGACAAAGAGAGCAAAAGCTTCGTAATAAACTTTGATACTGAAAAAACAAAATTCATCCTGATGTTTGGTTGTTTTTGTTTTTTGTTTTTTTTTTTGTTTAATGGCATATCAGCTTTCATGGGTTATTTTATGTTAAAACCATCCTTGTAAAAGAACAACTGGAAAGGATCAGAGGGTCTTACCTTTTCCAAGGATATTAGTCCAAAAATGAACCTAATTGCGCAACTGGAATTCGAACTCACTCACAATAATATCGCAGTCCAGTACATTAGCCACTATGCCACAAGAAACCCATCTGACGCCTAGAGATCGATAAAACATCATGTATAGAATGACTGATCAATAAGAAAATTTTCTTGATCATAATTTCGCCCCCACCCTAGTTTTTAATTGTCTGTTTATTTCGTCAGTGGCATACCATCAATAATAAAATACTAGTAACATATTTTAATTCCCAAATGGGTGTGGTTATTTAACTTCATCTCTTCAGCCTTGGAAACTAAATTTACAGCTACGGTTTGGCTCAGTTGTGAGGTTATTGATAACATGTTAAATCATAAATGAAAGAAAGAAATAGAAATTGGAAATCGAACCTGTGGCTGGCATGTCTTTCTCTACGTTTCCCATGAGATGAGCTGCAGGTGAGTATTCTGTGTCACTGGAATCGTCTTCATTGGGGAGCTTGATATTTCCTGCAAATAGAAAAACAAATTGATTTATTAAATATTCATTGCTTACAAGTATCAATCCCATATTCTTTGCCTCTTTCGCAAGAAAAATAAAATACAATTCTTGATTTTCAAATTTTCTCTAGTAATACTTCACTTGGAATTGGAACATGTAAAAGAAGGAAAAACAGGATTGTAATGAAAATTTTTTTTTCTATTTTTCATCTTTATTTTCAAATGATTTAAACGCCACCATGGGCGGCCATTAAGCTCATTTCTCAGTCTAATTGTCTTTGTAGAAATTATGCTTTAACAAGCATATAATTAACATTATATCAAAATGGTAAGAATGTCTATAAAGCACCTTATTCCACCCGGGGAAAGTTTGAAACTTTTTTCTCTTAATATTGTTCATAAAGCTCTGCTTAGTTAAATCATTGTTTTATATGGATTGAATATAGAAAAAGAAGAAAAAACTTTTTAATTTTTTGAGGCTAGAGATAATACCAGACTTGTCTATTCATATCTTATGAAACGCCAATGTCTATGAGATAATATTCCAACTACCGTATTGTGAGTTTGGGAGTACAGCAAATACTTTACACAGTAATCAAAGCCATGAGTGTAGCCAGTCTGTCAGGAACCAACCTGCAGGGCTACATGTAGAAAATTCGCTAGTAAATATCATAAAGATAAATTCCCCAAACGGAAAAGATGTTTACTTGATGAATAAAAAAATGTTCTGAAAAAATATGAGTTCTGTAAAAAAAATATTCTATAATCTAAGTGATTGATGCTTAAGAGATTTATCGATTGAAACATTTTTGTTTTTTGTATGGACTTTTAGTCAATAATGCTTTGTAATTATTTCACATCTCCAGCTTAAAGAATTCCCTATAAAACTAATTTATAATGTTTAATCAAATGTAAATAGTAACAAAACTGGGATGGGAGAGAACAGATATATTTATTCATTTCCAAATGGAACTAGCATGAAGTGAAATATAAACATCCACATCTAGGATTTGAACACGAGTCAGTGATTTCATTTCCTTTCTATTAAGTATGCATCAATTATTATAGATTTTTATAAAGATAAAATATAGAAAGAAAATGATATTCCCGCTTTTACTTCTAAATATTTTGAAGTAAGAAGTAATGTCCATATATATATATATATATATATATATATATATATATATATTGCTAATACTTTTCAGCTTGTTATTTCTTTATATCTTTAACATCAATCAAATAGGCTCTTTTTACAAACAGAAATATTACAAAAAGGAAGATTCATTAGCAGTTTTAATGGCATCATCAGAATATTGTTTAGTGAAGTAAGAAATATTTCATTTAGGAAACATTTTTATTTTCTTCGTCTTTGATCAGTTGTCTTGAAGACTTTCATGTGAAATGCAATTTTTTTCCCGCTACTTAAAAATTGTTCAGACAATTAGATTCATTCTTGTTTTTTTTTTAATTTCATTTCTGTGGACTTGTCCATTCTTCGGTCTTCTTTGGGTGCAATACCAGATTGGTCACTTGAAACCATATGATTACTTGAAAAAAAAATGACTTTAGCATTTTTAAGCCATATATATATATATATATATATATATATATATATATATAAATTTATAAAGCCAATTGATGACAACTGATAACAAATGTAGTTTATGACAAGTTAGGACAAGTTAGGAATTCATAATATTTGGGTTGGGTATCCATTAGGATATCTCATTAGGGTGCCCATAGGGTATCCATTAGGATATCTCATTAGGGTGCCCATAGGGTATCCATTAGGATATCTCATTAGGGTGCCCATAGGGTATCCATTAGGAATAAACTAACCACAAAATTAGGATATCAAATCATGAAAAATATAATTCTAAGAAATTTCCCCTTTTTTGTATTTCTAAGAATTCTTTGGAGAAAATTATGACTTTTTGTTATTTCAAAGGAAACTTTGACAACAGTAATACAGGAAAATGATCACTCCCTATGTATGTATATACCATTGAAGTTTCATTAAAATTAGGCGGCAATAATAAAAAAAAATCGTTATTTTTTTTGACTGTTTTTTTATCCAATAGGAAATATATACTCACACACCTGCAACCACACATAAATGCAATCATACACACACACTCATACACATATAAAGAGAAATATAAACACAGTTATACATATGGATAAACTATATAGTTTACAATATTGAAGTGTCACATTTCACATAGTCATGTATGCATATACAGAAACATTCATTACCACACAGTCACACGTAAACACATGTATGCAGAAATATACACATACACACAAAGACACACTAATACATATATATAGACACTTATTCATAGAAATACACTTATGCACATATAAGCACATTCACACACATAAAAAGACTCATATATAAATTTAGATATATAAGCACATTCAAACAAACATATTCACACTCTTACACAAATATCCCCATACACATATGTAGTCAAACATCTTCATACACTCAGGCACATATAAAAACATGCACACATACATGCAAATATACTCTTACACATATAGACTCATTCATATGCATTAAAACACACACAAATGCTCTCTCTCTCTCTCACACACACACACACACACATATATATATATACATATATATACACTGATACACATATAAACACACTAATACCTATGTATACACAGTCCTATATACATACATGCATATGCATATACACTCATGTATACAAATATTCTTGTAGATATATAAACATATATTTAAAGAGGTGCCCATGGTGAAATGGTTATCGTCATAGGAAATGGACACGGTGACATGAATTCAAATCCTGGACAAGACTGATTGCATTTCACATAGCGCTAGTACCCTTGGGAAAGGTATGAATCTAATTATTCTCCCTCCAGCTATGGGTAAATAGTAGGGCAGAATGGGTTCTTCAGCCTTGGTGAGGCAACTAGTGAAGGAGAAGGAAAACTGAATTCAAACCTGTTAAACTCCACTTAAAAATTGACCTTGTGTCATATCCTGCCTGAGCATATTTACATTTTTTTTTTATCATACAACGTGTGGAAACACGTGGGATACCCTAGCCTCATCAGCCGCCAACCAGGGTGATAACACAGTTTCGGTAGCTCAAAACTCCACTTAAAAATTGACCTTGTGTCATATCCTGCCTGAGCATATTTACATATATACACTCATCCACTTATCCTCACATTCATACAAATATGAACAGATCTATACATAAATATACAAATTTATACATATACACACCCATACATATACACTCTCATTCACATATTAACACATTTATACACACATATAAATAGTGTAATTATTCAGTGCCATCTGCAAACTAAAATAGACTTTCCTGTCCATACACCAATACACATGCATTCACTTATACGAGCATACAAAGTCTCTAATATGCACATACGTAAACTCACACACACATGCTCGGACATGTATACACACGATCAGTCAAATACACACACTGATACACACATACTCAATTGCACACACATACTCACTAATATCTACATATAAAAAAGCATGCTTAGTATAGCTGTATATAAGCATAGAAAATGAAATTAGAGGCCCAAGTGCAAATCCTGGACAAAGCAGTTTATGTTTTACTTTTCAGTAATGCATGAATCTATCTGTTGTTCCCACCCACAGCCATGAGTAAATAGTTGGACAGCCTGGGTCTTTAGCCTTGGTGTGGCATCCAGACTCAGTGAAAGAGAACACTGAATTCAAATCAGCTTTACTCACTGTTTCCATAGCAGAGGAATTGAGTCAATGCATTCATATAAAAAAGATTACCACGATTTCTCCAAGTTCTAAATTATCTACAATTCTAAAGTTCATATCTTCATTCCAGATTATTTGCTTTCTATTAAATAATTATAATACTATTAAGTTATTTAAACTCTGAACTGAAACTATATTCATTATTCATTTTCCTTTCATATTATTGCTGATTGTTTCACTACTTTAAAGATAAAATGTTTCTTTTAAGTGATTATCTTTTCCTTCTGCAATAAAGAAAAGACCTATTTAAAATTGATAAGTGCTTAATCATTAAAGTTAAAGAAACCTAGAGACTAGGTTATGTATTTGGGGATGTATTTTAAGTACACAGATAAAGAGATTTGGAATTCTTATTTTAGATACCTATCTACAATTATTTAAGTGAAAATATAAGACATAACCTTTCTATATATAAAGTTATTTCTTAATGTGTACACATATTACACGAAATTATTTAACCAAAATAAACAAGTATTTTGGTCCATGATTTATAATTAATATCATTACTTGCTGGCTTCTTGCATCATGTCTCAAATACAAGGATGAATCAAAAGTTATGCAATATTTTGGTAAAATGAGGCACAATTTGGCAGTTCCAAGGTCATAAAAATGACGAACCACATTGGACTAGAATGCCAACCTTGTCAGATACTCAGTATAATATGTCAGTTTTTACTTGATAGGGATATTTGCATATTCAGCTTTACAATCAAATCTTGACAAATATTGGTTGATTCTAAACCTGAAGAAGACCACAGAATGGAGCTGTTGAAACTTTGTGGCAATAATATGAATACCACACAGAATAAGTTGAAATATCAGAATAAGTCTAGTTATTAGCTAAGTTTGGCCTAATCTGGCACTCAAACCACAGATTGCTTGCAGTACCTGCTTTTTAAAGTGATCACCCATCTAAGTACTGAATAGCTTTATCATTGCTTAATTTTGGTGTGAACCAGTGTTTTCAACACAAATTAATCTTAAGTCTGACAAAATAACTTTTGGAATTAAAAATGGCATAAATTTAACAGTTTGTACTTTGATTTTATTATTTCTTAAATAGATATTTTCTTTTTGAGTTTTAATGCTAAATATCGTTTTATTAGTGAATGGGCACCAGCGATTCTTTTGACTCTCTCTTTCTCTCTCTCTCATCTTCTGTCTCTATCATTTGTCACACTTAAGTCTTCTTGATGGCACACAGTGTCTGCACAGAGCTGATGAATGTAATATTTTTCTGTTCAGCCTACACTGGCACGCCCATGTGTAGGAGTTCATAGAAGAACATTGCTTACAAGTTCATCCTTATTTACCCAGCAATGCTCAGGATGTGTTGTTTACCTTTCTTGGATGGTTTGTGAGATTGGAGGTAAGTAGCTGTACTGCTGTTGTTTTATTGGGTACTGCATTCTGGATTTATTGTTCCGAAAAATAATAATCTATATTATTGATTTGTTTTGTTTAATAATAGAATGATTCATTTTTAGTTAGTGACTTTTTTATGCAAACAATTTATTAAAAAAATAGATATTTCTTAGATGAATGAAAATATAAGTTAATTTAAAAGAAGAAAAACCTGGTTTTTTGTCCCTGGCAACACTAGGAAATCCTGCTAGTTATAATAATAATAATAATAATAATTCTTAAGTCAAATGGCAATTCCCAGAGGAATGGTTTTCTGACTGGAAGGAATAGAAGTGAATGCTAATTCTGGCGGCACTTTAAGAATTTCTAGTGTTCTTGGAGCAGTTCCATTGACCTGTCAAGCCAAATAGTTGTCCAATATGCCCCAGATGAAAACTGCTTATTGAAAATAACAATATTAATTTTACTTTAGTAAATTAGAATTTGGCTGCGATACAGCTCCTTGACTTCTCTTCTTTTACTCCTACCCCCCCACCACCAAAAAAGACTAAAACCAAAACAAAATCCGCTAAGATGGACAGGCATGCAAACCTTAGAGTTTTTCTTTCACTGAGTGTTAGAATCAAATATGCAGCTATCTACTTATGCAATGTGATTAGTTGTATTGATTTCTTAGAATTTTGATAAATGTAGAGAGACTGGCAGAAGGATGACTAGAAATATTTCCAGGATTTTTGGAACGGCAAGTCAATGCTGAAGTGCTTGTTTTTTTTTTTTAGGATCAGCTTTATAAATCTAAGGTGGTAAAGAGAATTTTAATTATTTTTCTCATGGGTTAATTACTAATATCATTCATTTATAAGCTATAGTTTTTACCTAACTTTAATCTGTATTTTAATACCTTTGTAACTATTAACAAATTCCATCCGAGAAATTTTTGCATGTGGAGACTAGGATAGACAGATTGAGCTAAGTAAAATCTAACCCACCTCATACCAAAGCACATATAAATTTTATAGATAAGTCAGTGGATGAAGCAGGTTACAAAACTAATTCTTAGCACACCAGCTTTCTCTGAAATGATTTTGCCAATATAACTGTCTCAACCAGCTAATCTCTATTATTTGCTCAATCTGTTTTACTAAAATTCAACACCAGGATTAAAATAGCAACTAATAATTGTTTTTCTTTAATCCCACCAAATTTAATCTACCTTAAATACATAAGATTTCTATAATTCATATCAAATTTTGTGAGTTCTGGAATTGCAAAATTAATTTGATGACAAATTCTTTTTTTCTTGTCAATTAAAACTCGGTCTCTTATTCTGGCCTGGAATTTTGGATATAAATGAGTCACGTTATTCTGGCCAGAAGTCAAGACCTGCTATTAAGAGAAGGTGGTCTATGTGTATTTCAAAATCCCAGAGAATTTCCAGCATCTCATTTTCTGCAATGGATTTTTGCTGCTATTCAAAGAGATTCAGCTTCTCTCTGGTGCTTTCTCTTTCTTAGTCATGTTTCATAAGCAATCTTGCAAGTTTGTTGCTTGAAGTATCTGTACAGTTGTTATTCTTCCCATTTATGTTTTCTAGATTTAGTTTTTGCTGTTTTTCTAGCTATTGTAATTTGTCTTTCTTTGCTACTTTTCCATTGGCCAATTGAGTTGAGTGTTTGCCAATAGGGTTCAATCCCAGGTTGAGTCATACCAAAGACTCAAAAAATGATACTTGATGCCACCTTGTTTAGAACTCAGCACTACAAGGTAAGGATCAAGGGTAAAGTGGAGCAATCCTGGGAATGGAGTAGCACCCTCCCCTACACTACTGTGTAGTAGCTATTGAAAAGGGAGCTTTCGGGTCACCCTCAACTAAGGTTGTCAAATTTACTTACTTACATTCCTCAATACTGGTGAATTTTTTCTTGATCCATTCAGTCTGTTTTACATTTTGGATGCAAAGCCTTGTGTATCGTCATCAATTTTCTTGCTTTTTGGTCCATTTGTATGAGTTTCTTCTTTATCCATTTTAAAAAACTGTCCAGAGTTTCTTACTGGGGGGGATTTCTTAGGTGTTTATTCCTTTAATGAGATTTCTGTTGCAGAGTTTAATTTTGACAAGTTTTCTTGTTCTGAGATACTTTTTCTTAGTTTTTCTTTCATCACAGTTTGTTTGATAGTGTTCACTTATAATATTCCCAAACACTTTTAATTTTCTTTTCTTTAAAGTGTGTTGATATTTGCTAGATTTATTTGTTCTGTTTCTTCCATTGTTTTTCTTTTCCCTTTTTTATTTTTATCATTGAACTCTTTTTTAATGCTAAATTCTATTCTTCTATTCTGGCTGTATATTCCAATTGCGTGTATCAGGGTTTTTAGTTCTTTTTCATTTTTGGTAAATATTTTGATATCATCCCTATAATTAGTCTATCTTTTCTTTTGATTTTGTAAATTTGTAACTTTTCCCTAAGTACAGGATTCAGTGACATCAATGCTATATAAATTGCAGTGGCGAGAGTGCATCTCCCTGAAAGATACCTATTTAGATTTTCACCTTAGCTATGGTTTGTCCTCCTGCTGCTAATTCCACTCTCCAGGTTTCCTTGGCTTTCATGATGAAGTTTATGATGTTTTTGAATATTTTCTGCTATTATTATTATTATTACTATTATTATAATTATTTGTTTGTCATGCCTCCTTGAGCAACGACCTTTTTTATTATCTTTTCACATCACCCTTAAAAAAAAAAAGAGAATTGATGCCCACAATGTTTTACCTTCTCTTTATACAGATCAAATTCTGTAAAGTTATTCATTCAATAGTTCCCAAATATGCCCTCTTCTTTTTCATACCATTTTTCTGAAATCATCCAATTCTATCTTTTAGTTTATTTTCACTATTCTTGTTTTTGATGAGGTAATTTTTTCCAAAAAATATATTAGCAAAAATATATAAAAATACATTAGCAAAAAAATCAAATTGATCCAGAGACTTACATTTTGAAATCTGTTTTGACAGTAAATTTTCAGTTTGAGGAGAAATATTAAAAAAATGTCTACTATGATTAGAAATTCTATTACTTTGAAAGTTTCAATCAGATTACCTTTTATTATTCTTTCTAGTAAAATAGATGATC
The DNA here is from genome assembly GCA_963585895.1 of Sepioteuthis lessoniana. Classification (NCBI taxonomy): domain Eukaryota; kingdom Metazoa; phylum Mollusca; class Cephalopoda; order Myopsida; family Loliginidae; genus Sepioteuthis; species Sepioteuthis lessoniana. The sequence continues at coordinate 4,722,859 of OY757918.1, read as the reverse complement.
CTAATTTCTCCAACCTCTCTTTATAACTGTAATCTTTTACTCTTTTTATTAGTTTTATCACTCTTCTTTGTATGCCTTCCAATCTTAATATTACACTTCAGTTTCCATGTCTAGACAATGAAGCCTAGGCCTGAGTACGATATTCAATATATCTTTAAAACAACATTTGTTTTCATTTATGCAGTTAAAGATGGAAGACTTTGCTTAATTGCAGTAGGGATTGGAAAGGGCACCTTGTATGGTTTAATGATTAAAAAGCTAATCAATTACTATTGTGTTATGAATTTTATCCTCACTGGGTAACCCATTTTCTTGTATTTCAAGACTCAACTTTGGTAAGGAAGGAATTTGTCTAATTAATGTAAGGACTGAAAATGGCATCTCATGTAATGGTTAAGCTTGTCATGCAGATTAATTATTGTGCAGAAGTGATTTTGATTCTCACTGGAATCCCTTTCCTGCTTTATTCATTTATCTAATTTTCTAATTAATCATATCTATGCAGTTAATGGTGGGAGAATGCAGTGACAATCTATAAATATCAATACTTACAAACAAGTCATCAAGATTTTCAAGCTTTTTAAATTCTAAAACTTATCTTTATATGCAATTTTCTTGCCCAGTCGGCTGGGGCAGGGGGCTAGAGAATACACCGACTGCTACTCTGCGGAGGGGTAAGACTCCCCACCAATGAGTGTCCTGGATATGGCACTTAACAATCTGATGATGAGGTTCCAGTAATTCTGGAGCTTTTGAGAATTTGGAGTACCCCTTTATTGCCATCACTCCCAAATCCACTCTGGCCTGGAGTGGTAGCAATTGATAAGGGTCCTATCAATGGGTTAAATAGAACTAAACTGTGGTTTCTTGAGTTTACTGTTTTTTGCATTTAAACTGCATATTTATGCTAATTTGAATTGTTTAAAATAGAACTGTTTTGAGATTTAACTGTGTTCTTATGCTAAACTGAATTGTTTGAAATATTAGAGATTATTTGTATAAAATGGATTTGGCATTAAATAACCTATAAAGGTTGATATGCCATAAAAACACAACCAACCAACCAACCAACCAACATTATATTCTATTTTCAAATTCTAGGAACACTCGGCTGAGTTCCATAGGACCAATATTTAAACTTTTTAAACATCGACAAATTTCCTGGACCCATACACAACAAACACTGAGCTGTTATAAACATTGTTGGAATATGTCTTGATAAACTCCAGCATTTTGTAAATTCCATGATGTTTAGCCATTTGTATTAAAGCTAAAGGAGGGAGAACTTCATGTTAATGAGTCATGTCTTATGTTTTGGAATTTTATGTAAAAAAGATTTCTTCAATATAAGAAAAGAACAAGTAAAAGCATTGGTAGAAGCAGGCAAAGACCAGGCTGAAACAAGCACTGTTCAATCTTCCAGTAGCCTTGTCTGGGCTGCTACAAAATACTTGCTCTTTGGACTGTAAAGCACTGTAACTATTAGTTAACAACTAATGTCATAGCAATAATTCATTAGGGTTAGGGTTAAGGTTAGGTAAATTCATTGGGTGGTAAATTTATTGTTGGTAAATTTATTATCAGTGAATTTATTGCATGGTAAGTTCATCATATTAGATTAATTGATCTGATGATATAGGATTTGCTTAACACTAATCTTGACCCTTAACGTCTTTTTATAAAATTCTTGAAACAATGATTAAATTCTGAATTTTGGCAAATAGAATTTACCTGCAATAGATTTTCCATTTAATGAATTTACTACACAATAATTCTATAGATGGTGAATTGATCACACAGTGAATTTATAATGAAGAATTCACAGGACATAGTTAATGAACTGACAGTAGTTTTTTTGCATTTCAGTTTAAGTGTATAACAAAATAATTTCCTCTAGTATGAGAAAGAGACAAATAAAAGAACCTGTAGAAACAAGAACAAGCCAGGGTAAAACCAGCATGGCCCTATCTTCCAGCAGCCTTGTCTGAACTGGTTTAAAACATTGGCGCTTTTAATGGTAATGCCTTGTAATTATGAGTTCACAACAGATGTCATAGCCATAATCAGTTATGACAGATGAAAACCACCAGCATGACTGCAGCCTGTAAAACAACTAAAATTGTCAGTTTTGGCTTTTCATGTAGTTTTTCGCAATGTCGAGAGACCAAAAAATGTTTATAAACATGAGAGAAGGGAATTTTATGCACGGGAGAATTATAATAAAAAAAAAATTTGGTTTTATAAAATCTATTTTGGCAGATGGGTGAATCTCTGGGGAATTGATAGAGTTGTAAAAATTCCTTTGGTAATTTGCTATTCATCTGCAAATATTCTGTGAATTAGAAAATCTTTCTGAAAAGAACATTTTTTCCATAATGCACCTTTTGAAAAAGAAACATTTTTATTATAATAATGATTATGAATATTCATTAAAGCAAAAATAGTTAAAATAAATGCTTAAGATGTTTTAATAGAAAAGAATTGAATGAAGACAATAATAGATCAATCAGGTAAACGAATTCAATTTAAAAGAAGAATCTATTATTCTTACAAAGGAAAATATTTCTAAGAAATTATATATATATATATATATATATATATATATATATATATATATATGATTAGAAATCGGAAAATTTTAGAAATAGTATAAGTGACTGTTCAAATTTTGAACACTATTTCAAGATATTAAAATGGACATCTTTTATCCTTATAACAGGAAAAGTATATACTGCCATGAAATATATATATATATATATATATATATATATATATATATATATATACTCATGAATGTAATGTAGATGTCTTTTTAAAGAAAAAACAATAATAAAGGCAATGTTGTAATTACTCATCCCTTCAAGATCACAGCTGAATTCAATTGAGTAATGGCAGAGAATCGGAAGCCTGGAAACATCTGCTTGTGCATCTTGGGTTTCACCCTAATTATTAGCAGAGGCCAAATTTCTTGTCTGTTTATAGGTTTATGAATAGAGTCTCATTTGTGTGAAAGACTTAGGTTACAAATGGCTAATATCCTCATTAACCCTTCATCATAAACATTTCTTGTAAAAGTGCAGATTCTATATGAACACTGGCATTGTATATTAGACCCTGTCATTTTGTAATATGTTCACATGCATTTGTCTGTGAAGAATCCTTGGGCTTGGGATTGGTACTGTGTCTTCATAATATCCTCAGAAAATGATTTTCTATCCATTCAAATTCTTGCTTCAAACCAAAGAATGCCTTGGAGATATGGGAAATGTTTGATCGGAAGAACAGCAATTCTTGGACTGTATTGAAAAAATTGCATTTTTCTCGTTTTGAGTGAATATAAGTTTTGACTTGTCTATTTAATAAATATTATGTGGGATGCCATGGGTTATATTAGGTGTTTGTTGGGACTCAACAAGATGATATCCTAACTTCTAATGGACAATTTTATGGATTGACATTTTGCAAAATCAATGATTGATTGAGTTATTGATTTGTCAACCTGTCTGAGGTTACTTCATGCCTACAGATTTGGAAATCACATATATTCTGAACTTATATTTGCATTTATATTTTTTATAGAGTTGTTTTTCAAAATTGAAAAACTGATTTATTTTAATGACATATCAACCCATTGAGGGTTATTTTATACCCAGAGGTTAAGAAACTGCATTCATTGTAAGGTCATATTTACAATTGTATTGTTGCTTCTTTAGAGTTTTTTGCCGCTGTTGTATGGTTCTAAGTATTCATATCTAACACCAATAATTATATGGTTTCAAGTATCTAATAATAATCATTAGAAAACAATTATAGCTTCAGGTACCTATTTTTAATACAAATAATTTACGGTTATGTATCATCAAGTATTCCAATTGTAAATGAATAATTTGTAAAAAGATCTATTTGGCCCAAAGATGGGAAGCTAATAGACCTCCACTCCAGGTCAAAGTAGACCTGTTAATAATGGCAGTGAAGTGGTTCTTCACACTCCCCATATCTTCACAACTGAAGCCTCACTGTCAGATGTTAGTGTCATACCCCGGACAGCTCTTTTTAGAGGTATCTTGCCTTGCTACGGGGGATAAAGTCAAAATATTCTAATCCCTGCTTAGTGATATAGATCAGAGGTTCATGAAATCATTCCCAAGAAATTGGAATATCAGAAAATATCCTCTCATTGAGTCTCAATACAGTTGAGTGAAGAGCAATTGGTGTTATTGTCTTTTAGATGAATATTTTCGATGCTTGTGCACTGAGATGAAAAGTGCATCAATCTCGATGATGGGTACGTGTAAAAGGTGCATAGTAGTTAAAGTCACGTATGCACAGTTTTATTTGCATGATAATAAATATGTTGGATTAATAATGTTTCTACCATTTTTTAACATCTCTCATATTTAAGAAACAAAAGATTGTATTGAACTAAAATTAAAAAGACAAGAAAGACCCCTTTAAACCAGATTATATATGAAATTTGTTTTCAAAATGTTTCAAACAAATATAAAAAGTATTGAAAGTATATTTCAGTGTATTCACTTTCCATTTAATAATTCTATAAATGCATTTGAGCATTTTCTCCTTTGAGCAATTCAAATATTTTTTCTCAATTAAGTAAAGTAAATGAATGTCATTTCTTTATTGTTTTCAGCCTTTTCAAACTTCATCAATCACAATAATCCATTAGTGCTCGGTTTCTGCATTTCTACAAGCAATAACTCCTTACCAACTGATTCAGCCTTATGGCTATATCATCTAAACAGCGATCTTAGAAGTCTGTACAACAGAGCAGCTTTCTTGGTACAAAAGATATTCATACATCAACTCATTTCTCATCGATATTTATATACTTAACATTTTTTTTATAAACGTCTCATATGAGGTGTGATCAAAAAGTATTGAGTATGAAGCTTTAAAGATTTTGATTTACATATTTAAATTAAGATGTATATATAGCTGGGAAACTTATATAATGAAGAGATGACATCTAGATGGCTAAAATGCTGTCTAAACTGCAACACGCCATCATCTAGATGATTCAATGCTAATCTTAAAAGAAAATTATGAAGCTGTTCTTGTTATTGTTTTTAAGCAAATTGTTTAATTTAAGAATATATTATATTGTGAATTAGCATTCAGGACCACAAAACATAACTAAATGAATGTCTTGTTATGACTGATTGATTCTAATGGCATATCAACTTGTCTAGGGGGATCTTATGCATAAAGATTTGGGAATCTATGTAGTGCAATGGCTAAAGTACTGGGGTACAACATTGTAGTGAGCATGTCCGAACAACAGTCATGCTATTATGTTCATTTTCAGATTAATACCCTTGAGAAAGGCATGAACCTCCTTATTCCCCACCAATTATTAGTTAAATGGTACTACTACTTTCCGTCTACAAGGAAGGGTTTGACATTAAATAATATAAAAAGGTTGATATACCATTAAAAACAAAGAAACCAAAGAAAATCACTTGAGAAGAAGCCAATTATCAGTTCAAATACAACTGAGCACTAATATATATATATATATATATATATATATATATATATATATATATATATATATATATAGATAGATAGATTGACTGAGAGACAAAAAAGAGGGTGAGATAGAAAAAGAAAGAGATAGTGTGTGTGTACATGTGTGTATATCATTACAATAAGATTTCTCCTCCGTTCATCAGTAAGTCAGTCAGTCAATTAAGGTAGTTCATTGATACCATAGATGATATCCCCATCTCATCTTAAGCAAATGAAATAGGGAAGCCTACGCAAGAGAAAAGATTAAGGAGGTTGCAGATCAACATCAGCACCATCTTGACATGCAATGCGGAACTCAATTGGCACATAAAATCTAAGACACCAGCAGCTGCATGAGTTGCATTATCTTGCAAGACTCCATCATGTTAATAATAATAATAATAAACATGTGTACAATCTATTTTTTCAGCTACTTTTTTCAACAGTTTTCCTTCCATTCTGCCCTGTATCTATCCACAGCCAGTGTCCACCAGATGGAGTCAATCAGTTGTGCTGGAACTAACTGAACAGCTCCAGTTGTTCAAAAAAAGATCAGGAAATGAGGTCTATGATCAGAGCAGATAAAAGCAGGTGAAACACTTCACTAATATATATATATATATATATATGTATATATATATATATAAATATATATATATATGCCATTAAACATAGAAAAAAAACCAAAACAATGTATATATATATGTATATATATATATATATATATATATATATATATATATATATATATATATATATATTAGCATAGGAAGGAGAAATGGTGGCTATAGAAAGAATGAAATGTGCGGTAATTAGATTTCTGTTGTAATTTCTCAATTTATGAGCTGCAAAAATGCATATTATATATATATATACATATATACACACACACACACACATATATATATATATATATATATATATATATATATATATATATATATATATATATATAAAGGTGGCAAGATCAGGGACAAGGGTGCATTCGACCCAACCATCTATTCTTTCCGACACCCCTCACTCCTGCTCCATTTCTGGTCTTGTCTGCAAATCACAAGCTGGACTGAAATCTCAAAATCGCCATAAATATTCAAACTGATTTTGCTTTTAGACACTCATATGTAGAAATCAATGGGAGGGTCCATTATATATATATATATATATATATATATATACATATTACAGTGCATTATCAACTAAGAGGGACCCTTTATTTCAAAACCACAAAATCCTTCTGGGATGAACCATCAGTTTGCTGGGGCTGTACAATTTAAAAACTGCATCTCTGCAGTGAAGTAAACCCCCACCCACCTATCGATGAGAGTCCTAGATATTACACTAAACCATCTGATGGTTAGGCTTCAGTCTTGGAATTTTAAGGAATGTGGAGTACCCTTTTATGGCCATTGTTCTCAGGTCCACTCTGGCCTGGAGTGGTAGCAACTGATAAGGGATATATCTATGGGTCAAATAGAACCATTTGACTAATAAAAACTGTGTGCAAACAAATGACTGATGCTAAATTGAATTGTTAGTATTACATAGCAATAGTTAAAGGCATATGAATGTGTGCAAACAAATGATTAATACCAAATAAAAGCATTTGTGTTAGATAAAAATACTTGAAACCATTTGATATGTGCAAATAAATGATTAATATTAAATAGAATTATTTGTGTGAGATTGGAAAACTTGAAACCATTTATCTGTGTGCAAACAAATGAACTCTGGCTTGTTTCAAATATTATTTGCAAACTTTTCATTTACAAATCATATATATTTAATATATATATGTACAAACATGATCTGGCATTAAATAACCAATAAGGGTTGATATGCCATAAAACCTGACCAACCAAGCAAAAGATGTATAGATTACAAACTTTGCCCTCAGTGGATGTGGCTCTGCTTATCTTTAAGGGAACTGTCTTTCTACTCTGTCCTATACATTAGTTTGTTCAAATGAATAATGTTCCTTTAAATTTTATTTGATACTTTTTATATAACCTTTCATTGAATATTACTGCTGGAGATTGTCTTATAATGTCCAATTATAAGACAATCTCCAAGAGTAATATTCTACCTGATGTTGCAAAGAAAAAAAATCCATATTGACCTTTATACATTTACTGTAAATTGCAGCCTACTGGCCCAAATTTTTAGCTCAAAATTCTGGATTAGACTTACACCTGCTGTATTGGCCATTGTTGCAGTAGTGTATATGTACATAATTTTTCTCAAAAATCAGAATTATATAAGCCATATATAAAACATTAAAATCTTATACATTACAGATTATATTCATATGAATTCAAAATTTATTGCACTATCAGGAAATTGTTCAAATAAGCAACATACTGTAGTGGTCTGACTGGCTGCCTAGGTGCTGTGACATTCCAGTTAGTATTTACAGTCAGTACAGCTGCTGTTGAAAACAGCATGTGATCTAGTGCTAATATAACAGTTATCTTATATTAGAGTTTAATTATTTCATATTAATTTCTGTGTTAATTTGTAAAATATGTTCACCAAATACAAGTTTAAGTTGTAAGAGTTTGTGTGAGTCTGGTGGAATTACAGTAAGTGGTCTATATCAATTGTTTAGAGTAACTGCTTGACTGGTTGACCACTCTGTGATAAAGGGTTGAATTTTAGCCCTACCGTATAAGTCAACCACTAGTTTTGTAGAGATTTTTTGGTTTAAAACATTTACTTGTACACCACAATTTATGGCATTATATATATATATATATATATATATATATATATATATATATATATATATATACACACATAAATTCCAGCTGCTGTGACAAACCCAACATATGTTCATTCTGGGATGGGTTAACTACAGGAACACCCTTTTTCTGGGTTCTGAATACTTTTAATACTTTTGTTGTTTTGACTCCCTTTCCTTTTTGCCTGAATATATATATATATATACTGTAATCCATATTACTGTTTTTGCCCACAAATAAAGTGTGTATTTCATCTGAAGAGACGAAGATTATATTTATCGCCAAAATGAATTTATTATGACAATTTAACCAGGTTTGAGTTTTCTTCTAGTTCCATTGTATACGCTCTGAATGTAAGTTTTCTAATATATATCTGATAAAGAATATATTACAAAAGCTATGCATTGAGCACTCCCATAGATTTATATGAAATCCCTCAAATATTCTCTACACAAATAATCCACATCCATTGTCTTCAGATGCCAACTGGATATTACTGATATATATATATATATATATATATATTGGGTTCATGTTTGTGTGTGTGTGTGTGTGTGTATTAAACTTTTGTTTACTTTGATTTCCTAAAGGGCAATTTTCAAGAATGATTCAAAAAGGCAGTGGCATTCAAACGAAATATCATTTTCCTGCATGGCAATCATCTAGCTTAAACTCCCTGTTTAACTGTTGAATTCTTTAGCGAATTGAGTTTTAAAGATAACAAGCTTATAGTGTGGCTCTTATGTTCTCTGGATCAAAACCCCCATTCAAATTCTTTGGAGCCTAATCAAAGGGTCTGTGTTTATCAGAACAGGAAGCAGTTTGCATCAAAATATGATCTTTGGATAGTAATGTTAGCTAGCTTCAAAGCTGTTATCCCTGAAGAAATTCTCAAATTCACCTCCACAATCATGTGTTTCATGAAAAAAAAACAAACTGCAGATCAAAAAATATCAAAAATCATAATCAAAAGTATTGAGAATTGTCACTGACTCATCTGAACAGCAGTCAAGAAGTCTAGTCATCTTCATTGTATAATGTGTTTCTCAGCTGTGCCCACAATTTCATTTAAATTTTAACCCTTTGAATCAAGGACTAGTATTATGCTGCTACCGAGAAATATATGTACATATATTTTGCCAGTACCTCTGCCACAAGATCAATTTTTAATCAGGGTTTTAGTTCTATAATGTCGAATACCATTCGAAGGTTAAAGGTCTCCCCTACTATTAACCAATGACTTGAAGGGGAATGGTTGAATCCAAACTTTTCCTGATGGTATTAGTGCTATATGAAATAGAAACAGATCTATTTGATCCTTATATGAGACTCCAGCTGGCACAAATACTCCAGAGGGAACCTGAGAGTAATTACCGTGGAAAAGTGACTCCTTATAAATCCTGTATTAGAGCCTCTTCATTGGATACAAAGGACATTTATTAAGGGGTTCTCAAGTACACATATTATTTAAAAGAATACAGAATCAAAATTTGTTGAATATAATAAACTATAAAAAAGAAACAACTGGTAAAAAACAAAAAATACCCAGCTCTCTTTGTCTGTCTGAACTTGTAACATCTTTGTTTGAAGGATTTTGGTAATTTTCCTTGTCATTTTTCTTCCAGGTTTTGACTTTTTAAATCCAAAGGGGAAGAAAGCAAAAAGGAAAGAAAGAGGCTGAGCTAGATAGAAAGATTCAAACGGAGAGAAAGAAGGAAAAAGAAAGAACGATTTTGTTTGTTTGGTTAGGTTTTATGGCAAATCAACCATTGTAGGTTATTTAATGCCAAATTCATTTTTAATCATATAAACAGTTCTCTTTCAAACAACTCAGTTTAGAATAACTACACAGTTTAAATATTCTAAACAGTTCTATTTCAATCAATTCAGTTTAGGATAAGTACAGTTTTTTGTTTACACACAGTTAAAGGTAAAACCAGTTCTATTTTAAACAATTCAGTTTAGCAAAAGTGCACAGTTAAGTTCTATTCCACCAATGGATAGGACCCTTATCAGGTGCTTCCACTCTGGGCCAGAGTGAGCCAGGGAGCGATGGCAATAAAAGGGCGCGCTGCATTCTCCAAAGCTCCAGCATTACTAGAGCCTCACCATCAGATTGTTTAGTGTCATAACTAGGACACTAGTTGGTGGGGGGTCTTACACCTCTGCAGAGATACAGTCGGAGTGTTCTACAGCCCCAGCCGAATGGGAGAAAGAAAGAAAGAAAGAAAGAAAGAGTGAAATGAACTGATTGATTAATAACTAAATAAATACACTCAGAGAGAAAAAAAGAGAAAGAGACACAAAGAAAGAAAGAGAGAGAGAGGGGGGAGAGAATTGATTAAAAAAGAAATTGACCAAAGTTCTTACTGTTGATTGATTGCATGCTATAACTAAGAAAGAAAGAAAGAAAGAAAGAAAGAAAGAAATCAACCAAAAACCCCTAAACAACAACAAAAACAACAACGAGTTTTAGCATCTATTAACTTTATCAGGTCAGCCATATTGTAGCAATCTTCCTCTAACAATCGAAGAGGAAGATAGATGAGGCAAACTTTATTTAAATAAAACACCATCAATTGAAGCTGAATGAAACAGGTTAAAAAAATTAGAAAATTTATAAGAAAAAATAAAAGTAAATGATTCATTTTTATTCTTAAAAGAAAATAACGGCAAGTGTGAGATAATTGAGAGCAAAGAGATGACAAACAAAGTCACAAAATAAAGCCAAGTTGATATCATGATATGCAAAAGTTTTAATTTGGTGAGCAACATCAGTAAATCAATAGTTGCAATTTGTCTTGCTCTTACGTGTCGTGTATCTACGATTGAACGTGGGTGGAAGTTTACTTATTGAGTTAGGATGAGAGGACATGACGGTTAAGTCGGTCCTTTGTATTGTCTGTAATAGGGATGGGTTGGAAGAGAGGAGAAAGTCTGTGTAATAATGGATCACAAAAGCCTGTAGCGAATTAAGGACTCTATGAGAGACCAGCAAGGTTACCAGTTATTGCCAAGAATCATTAATGAAGTTTTATTCGACAAGTTCTTGAAAGCTCAAATTGCACTCAATGAAGCTTGGGTTAGTTGCCATGGTTGGGTTTGTTTGGGTTTTTATTCTCATTGGCCTTGTGGTTAGAGTTAGAGTGTTAACCTATAGTCCGGGAGACCTGGGTTCAATCACAGGTCGCGTCATACCTAAGACTTTAAAAATGGTACTTGATACTGCCTTGCTTAACACTCAGCAATATAAGGTACGTATCAAGGGCAAAGTGAAGCAATCCATGGAAAAGAGTAGCGCCCTCCCCTACACCTCGGTGTAGTAGCTATTGAAAAAGGAGCTTTCTGGTCGCCCTCGACTACGGTCGCCAACTTTACTTACTTTAATACCAAATCCTCTTTATACATATTTATTAGATATATATGATTTGTAAACACATTTTGTAGATATCGTTTTTAAACGAACCTGAGTTTTCTTTTTGGCACACAGTTAATTAGTTTCAAGTATTGATATATAAAAGTCAAAATTTACTATCAGTTATTTCTTTTTCACGTAGTTTGTTCTATTTGACCCATAGAAAGGACACTATAAGGCGCTACCACTCCGGGTCAGAGTGGACCTGGAATCAATGGTAATAAATGGGTGCTCCACAATCTTCAAATCTCCGAGACTGGAACCTCACCATGATTTTGTGTCATCCAAGTCACTCGTTGGTGGGAAGGTCTTACCCCTCGGCTGAGATGCAGTCGGTGAATTCTATTGCACCTCAGCCGATTGGGCTGAAATGAATCTTGAAAATGTTGTGTACGTGTTTATTATTTTAATAAGTTCAACTTTTTGGGAATGTTGCTTTAGGAAGTTTTCAATCAAAGATGTAAACTATTGCTGCATAATTTTTGGCCTGTCAAATAGAGTCAATATAAAAGCAGAAGGAACGATATATGACTAAAGGTAAATAAAAAAAATAGAACCCCTTTCCACATACAAAAAAATCGTATGTATCACTCTATAAAACTGAGAACAGTTAAATTTTAAAAAATAACTAGAATGAATATGAAAATACAATCTCTCTCTCTCTCTCTCTCTCTCTCTATATATATATATATATATATATATATGATATGATTAATGTAAAATAAAATAAAAACAAATTATGCTTTTTTTCTACAGTAATTAATATCTGGGATAGTACCCCTAAAAAAAGGGTGTAGCCAAAATCATTTTTTTAAAAACGAGTATCTGACGATGAATTTACCTTTGCAAAACTGGCAGTGAGGTGTAGTTCCCATAACGGAGTGACTTACATATTGGACTGTGACATTGTAGTGAATTCAAAATCCAGTCATGCGTTCAATATTTAACCAAATATATGCGATTTTCATTCAATAAATAAGAGTTGACAATTGGATGCAAAGTTTATAGTTGCGCCTTTTTCAAGGAAATCAATTGTAATGGGTCCGTACAACTCTTAAAAGACTGTCAACATGCCCTTCTTTTACAGCTTCCAGAACTTTTCAGTGTGTTTCCTTTTCTTGGATTGTCTTTTCCACTTTGGCTTTTAAAGACAAATCCATATTTAGACAATTTATGAATATTTTTGGCGAAAACATGCTTCTTCGTACACATCACATGCATATGCTTATGTATATATATATGTATGTGAGCAATGAAAAATTTGAGTACACATTAACTTACTAAGCTTTTTGCTTAGATGTAGTACAAGGTCATATGAATGGGGCACCCAGTAAGACTCGAACTCACTCGTGAATGTTTGTTAGTCTAGCTTGCTAACCATTACACCACCTGAGGTACTCAAGATTATATATGTATGTGTGTATGTATGTATGTATCTATGTATGTATGTGTGCAATGTTATAGGTGCAAATATTTCTGTTTATGTTATTTATGTTGTATATAAAAAAGTTTTAAATTTTTTTAAAATTTAAAATTTTTTTAAAATTTAAAATTTTTACAGAGTCGATTTTGTCTCATATTTTTTTTAAAAAAGTTAACTTTTCTCATCAGATAAAAAAATCATAAGAAATCTAAAAAGATTTTGATAAAATTAAGAACCTTCGAATAAAAAAACGAGCCAGGAAGGTGTGACAAAATAATAAACAAATTCAAGAAGTTATCTTTGTCGCTGGAAGAACTGGAATTTCATGAATAGCACACAACATAATATGAATAACACTTTCGAAATGTTAACGTCTGGACATTTTCAAGTAGGAAAAGCTCTAAAGAATTATGCAATTTGTGGGGAAAAGCAGGGGATTGTATATAAAAAGGCCAACGTGCCCCTTTTTCCTTGCAATTATTAATAACAAACTGGTCATTTGATTTCATTTGTTTTGTTTTTTGGTCTCCCAAGAGAAAAATACATGATATCAAGTGAAATAATCTTATTCGGTTGAAAGTCTCTATTTCACTTTTTTTTTTCTCTTTTGTCAACAAAGACTTTCCGAGATGTAAAAAGTTATTTTATCGCGAGTTTTGTTTAAATGTCTTCGGTTATATAAAATTTTGCTGTTTTCTTATTTTGACGTTCTCTTGGTTTCTTTTTCAAAACCAACAAAACACAAAATTTTCCCTTATGTATTGGCCTTTTTTTTTCTTTAATGCCATGCCATATTTCACTCTATTATTTTCTATTAACAATGGAGAGAGAGAGAGAGAGAGAGACAGACAGACAGACAGACAGACAGAACTCTTCCGTGCTGTCGGCGTAACTTGATAATGGTATATATATATATATATATATATATATATATATATATATATATATATATATATATATATATATCTTACTCTGTTCTCTAGCTCTTACTTTCTTCTTTCATTGTAACTTTCTATATGTCACATTTCTCTCTTTTTTGTTTTTTCTTCTCTTTTTCGCTTTTATTTCGTCTTCACATTGCTTACTGTTTTTTTTTTCCTGTTTTTGAAAAGATTTCACTCGATTGTTGCTTTCTCAACTTTACTGATTCGCCTCCATAGAAAAAATTAGTGATTAAAAGGTAAATAATCCTATTTTAAATGAAGGAAACTATGCTGTTAATTATTCAAAATATATCTAACTCGCCATAATTCATCTAAATAAAATCTGACGATTATCAGCCAACCAAAATATTCATAACTATTTCTTTTACTAAAACATATTTACTTGTCATTTCAGTAAAAATAACACGTAATAATTGTTTTGAAAATTTACAGAATTTAAATCAATATATATTTTTACACACATATATATACAATTCCAGTTTACGAGAAATTTATAATTAAGCATATACAGGTATATCAATTTAACAATTATGTTAAATAAATTTATTATTATCATAACTTTTACTCCTTTGAGAGTTTTTCACACCTGCATCAGCTGATGGCCTTTCCCAGGAGTTTGAGTGACAGCAAGTCTCTTCAAGTCTCCAGGACTCTTCACAGTATTATGGCCAATCTTAGCTGTACAGTCATTTGGATGGTCTCCAATCGTGTTCTTATTTCCAATTCTCCCAGTCCCTGTTCCAATCATTTGATGACTGTACTGAGTGCACCTAATACAACTGGTATCATCGTCACTTTCATGTTCCATAGTTTTTTTTTCAGTTCCTTAGCAAGATCCAGATACTTATCACCTTTTTTACTTTCCTTCAATTTTATTCTGTGGTCTGCCAGGACGGAAAAGTCCACAATTCGGCAAGTTGTCTGTTTATTTGTTGACTATCACTAGGTCTGGTCGTCTAGCTGAGATTAGGTAATCCGTTTGTATCTCAAAATCTCAGAATTTTGTGCGTCCCGTTCTCCAGAACGAATTCTGGGTTGTGCTTATACCAATTGTCCGCATGGTCAAATTTAAACTTTTTGCACAATTGCCAGTGGATTACCTAGTCGTGTCTACCCTTATACTCTCTTTACAGTAACTTGCTTATTATATGATTGATCATTTCATCTCTATCACCACATAACCTACATTTGCCATTTTGTTGCGTCTTATCTGTTCTTACCTTGATATAGTTGGTCCTTATGGCGATGTTCTATGCTGCTATCAGAAGAGATTCAGATTCTTTCTTAAGGTTTCCCTTTCTTAGCCATGTCCAATTTTTTTCGTGAGAGATTTCGTTTGTTTGTTGCTTGAAGTGTCCATACAGTTGTTTTCCTTCCCATCTTTCTTTTCTGGTTATTTCTGTTCCGTTGATGCTTGTGTTGTCTGTATTGTTTCTCATGGCTGTAATCAATCTTCCTCTCCGCCTTTTTTATGTAAATCTTTGAGTCATTTTATCTATACATCAGATCAACATTGAATGCTGGGAAGTCCTCTTCCTTTTTCTTTTCTTGACACATACAGACTGTCTGTGTCGTCTTTGGGAAGTAAAGTCTTATGCATCATCATGAGTTTTCTAGTTCTTTGGTCCATTTGTAGAAGTTCTTTTCTGGTTCACTTGCGGCATCCTTTCTCTTCCTTGGGGAACAGTCCACGGCTCATTAGCGAATCGCAAATCTCTTCCTGATTTGTGACGTCAGTATTTTCCACATCATCAGTAGACACGTAGTTGTAGAGAGTGCTTCCTTTTCTGGGGTCCTTCTGGATCAAGGTGGTCTTTCCTTTTGCCATCAATTCGGGTATATTTGTTTCTTGGTTCTTTTCTACTTTTTTGAGTGTTGATACGAGTAAATCAAGGAGTATTTTTGACTTCAGTACTTTTTTTGGCTGGTAGAATTTTTTTCGTTGTTTATTTGCTGGTTATTATAATTATTTACTCATTAGAGATTTTCACATCAGCGTTAGCTGATGGCCTTTCACTGGAGTTTGAGTGACAGCAAGTCTCTTCAAGTCTCCAGGACACTTCTCAGTATTCTGGCCGTTCTCAATAATGTAGTAGTTTGGATGGTCTCCACTCGTCCGCCTGCTTCCAAGTTCACCAGTCCTTTTAGTAATCCTTTAGTTACTGTTCCAAACGCACCAATTAAAATTGGTATAATTTTCACCTGCATGTTCCATAGTTTTTTCGATTCCCTAGCAAGGTCGTAGTACTTATCCTTCTTTTCACATTCTTTCAGTTTTATTCTGCGAACAGCAAAGTCGACAATTTTGCATGTTCTCTTTTTTTTTGTTGATTATTATTAGGTCTGGTCTTCAGGCTAACCAAAATGGCTTCCGAAGAAATAGATCCACGACCTCACAAATATTAACCATCCGCAGAATCCTTGAAGGTGTACGGGCAAAGAACCTACAAGCGACATTAATATTTGTCGACTTTACCAAGGCTTTCGACTCCATTCACAGAGGAAAGATGGAATAAATCCTACTAGCGTACGGCATACCTAAAGAAACCGTAGCGGCAATAACGATTCTCTATAGAAACACTAAAGTAAAAGTACGATCACCGGATGGAGACACAGAATACTTTGACATTGTAGCAGGAGTACTACAAGGGGACACGCTGGCCCCGTACCTCTTTATCATTTGTCTAGACTACGTACTTAGAACATCGATTGACAAAATCAAAGAGAATGGCTTCGAACTGACGAAGAAAAGAAGCAGAAGATACCCCGCAACAATAATTACCGATGCCGACTACGCCGATGACATAGCGATACTGGCAAATACACCTGACCAAGCCGAAACACTTCTGCATAGTTTGGAACGAGCAGCAGCAAGCATAGGCCTCTATGTTAATGCACACAAAACGGAATATATGTGCTATAACCAAACGGGGGACATCTCCACTCTAGAAGGAACCCCACTTAAACTAGTAGACAAATTCACGTACCTAGGAAGCAGCGTCGAATCAACCGAAAAGGACATCGAAACGAGGTTAACGAAAGCATGGACAGCTATCAATAGGCTATCGATTATATGGAAATCAGACCTAACCGATAAAATGAAACGCAGTTTCTTCCAGGCAGCGGTCACATCGATACTGCTATATGGATGCACTACATGGACGCTAACAAAACGACTGGAGAAGAAGCTAGATGGCAATTACACAAGAATGCTGCGTGCAATCCTGAACAAGTCCTGGCAGCAACACCCCACAAGACACCAACTGTACGGCCACCTGCCCCCTATCACGAAAACTATTCAAGTTAGACGAACCAGACATGCAGGACACTGCTGGAGAAGCAGAGATGAACTCATAAGAGATGTACTCTTATGGATCCCCACACATGGCCGCGCAAAAGCAGGACGACCAGCTCGAACGTACATTCAGCAGCTATGTGAGGATACAGGATGTTTTCCTGAAGACCTACCTAGGGCGATGAACGATAGGGAGGAGTGGCGAGAGAGGGTCAGGGATATCCGTGCTACCAGCACGATATGATGATGATGATAATAAAAAAAATACATTTCTTATCTTAATTTCAGTTGAGATAGCCTGCAAAAAGCATAAGCATTAACAATTTTAAAGAAGTGGGCATATGACTTCATATTTAAATGAAGCGTCAGTTTTTTAAACCTTAGTAGAAAGAATTGGTGATAAAGGTGTCATTTATTAATAAATATTGCTGATGAGGATATAGCAGCCAGGTAACCATTGTATTAAAAATTAAACCCAGAAACACAATGAAAAAAAAACTTTCTTTATTAGTGATAAGAAAAAATTCATTGATAAAAGTAAAGGAAAAAAAATACATCTACGTTTAGCTAGACATCTAATTTGTACAGTTAAACAAAAAGATTAAGATTTGGTTTTGGCCTAGTGTTCACCAATGGTCCGGGAGACCTGGGTTCAATCCCAGGTCACGTCATACCAAAGACTTTAAAAATGGTACTTGATACCTCTTTGCTTAACACTCAGCAATATAAGGTACATATCAAGGGTAAAGTGTAGCAATCCAGGGAAAGGAGTAGTGCCCTCCCCTACACCTTGGTGTAGTAGCTATTGAAAAAGGAGCCTTCTGGTTGCCCTCGACTATAGTCGCCAACTTTACCAACTTACTTACCAGATGGACACAAAGTAAGTGTTCAGTTTATCATTATATTTAATTGTAAGTTTTGAAATTTTCAGTTTAATATTTTTCTTTAATGGTACATCAACCTTCATGGATTATTTAATGCCAAAGTCATCCTTATAGAATGAAAATAGTAGTACTATTTAACCCATAGTTGGTGGGGATAAGGAGGCTCTTACTTTTCTCAAGGGCATTTGTCTGAAAGGGAATGGAATTGCATGACTGGAGTTTGGACTTGCTTCCGACAATGTTATAGCCCAGCACATTAGCCATGGCCCCTTGGAATTTTTAAAAGTTGATATGCAAAGCCATATTCAGAGGTTCCTTTACTAATCAGGGAATATTAGATTAACTTTAATTGACCTTAAGTTATGAAATGACTGACAGACAATCTTTACAAAAAAGGGAATTAAAGAAATCTTTCCATCTTAACAATTACTTCTCGTTGGGATTGCCAGAGAAAGGCATGAACATTAAAACTACTAGTGACATGAATTCATATTTAAAAAAAGGCTTTAATTGTTAAACTCACAGTTAATGTATTGAAAAACTCATCTTTTTATTGAACATCATTTGTATTTGACTACAAATAATTTTAAGTGAGAATTGATTTAATTCATTTAATATAATGAATTATGACACACAGTGTTGATCAGTCTGTTAAAGAATTATTGTTGTTCTGCTTTTATCTGCATATTCCTTCCATATTCCATTAATTTGATTTTGTCCAGAGAGCAGTTGAGGGGACTGCATTTAGATTTCCCATGTGTCTGTTTTAAATGCATGCATGTCATTTTATAATGTATGTTGAGGAAAAACATGTGTATTGAACTGATCAAATTTTGATTCTTAAAAAAGAAGCCTGATGTCATCATTCAATTTTGTTTTAATTTATACTATTCTCATTTTCATGCTTATAAATTTTTACATTGTATTTTATGAATGGATTTTAATAAAATCAGATTCAACTTAATTAATGACAGTTATGTCTTTATTTTTTTTGTTCAAAGTGAATGTGGCATTATGGTTTTAAAGGAAATGGACTCAAAGTGCCAAGTGCAAATCCTATATGATGATGTTTGTGTTTCATTTCATGCTAAAGATATTTAGAAAGACATGAATCCTTCTTCTCTGACCGGTTACTAGTAAAATCAGAGCAGATTCTTTAGAAGGGGAAGAAAAAACTTTAAAATCAAAATCTGGATTGTTGTGGCAAGCAACTCCACTCCATAAAAATATTACTGATTCTGCAGCACTGTTAAGGATGGGTTGTGGGGATGGTCTTATACTCCCAAATGAGTCTGTGACCCAATTCTCCTCAATAAGTCTGTGTCCCTATACTCCCAAATGAGTCTGTGCCTCAATTCCTTCTAGATATGTCTGTGTTACTATACTTCTCAATGAGTCTGGAAATCTGGGAAGTATGGAGTAGTCCTTCATTTCTATTACTGCCAGGTCCACTCAGACCTAGATCTGTTGGAGATGATACTTACAATGATTCTGTCATTAAGAAAGAAGCGTTTAAGTGTTTAAAATGATTGCAAAGATACATTTTTGTACTTAATATAATTGGAGACCATAATCATTAAGTTGACTTTGACATAAAATAATCCAACAAAGGCTGACGTCATAAAAAACCAACCAACCAACCAATAAACAAACCAACCAACCAACCAACCAGCCAGTCACCCAAAAACAGCCTTTATTCAATCTTTCAGAAGAATTAATTGATACAAAATATCTACTAAGAATGAACAGTGGAATGAAGACAATCAACCTTATGGATTAAACTTGATACTCAAAAGCCTGTGTTAACTTGTTAAAAGTTTGTGTTGTATTGTCCCAGAATATGATGCTGAATTTAATCTGGTATTCTATCTTTGTGACACTCATAACCAAACATAAATCAATAAATAATGAGTCAGCCAAACATGAGAAACAACCATTAACTAAGTAATTTCATATGTGTTCAAGGCTAACTTTGATTAGGTGATATTCAATCAGGGTTGTCAACCTGAAAAACAAAGAAAATCAGTCTCATTATATCCTAGACTAACGTTGTATTGTCTCACAGTTGCCTTAGCTTGGTTTATAATATAACTGAATTCAATAAAACAAACTTCACAATCATTAAAAACAACATGATAAAAATCTTTGAGGAAAAAAAAAACAGATATCATTTGACTTGATCTAATCAGTGTAGTTTTTCAAATTCAATAAAATAAACAAAACAAAACCTTTTCTCCTCACATAGCCTTGATTTTTTTTCTAAAAAAAATATTAAAACAATTTCACAAATAATTATTTTTAATGTTAGTAATAATTGTATTATTTTAGAACTACTTTTTTTTTTTAGATAAAAAAACAAAAAACAAACACCAAATCAGTCAGAGAGAATTGTTAGTCATATTGATCAAACATGGCTGCCAATATTATGTTGTTGTCAGTTTGAAATAACCAATTATAGTTGCAATCATTTCTTTCTTTCCTTCCCTTTCGACTGTTATTTCCAGGAACATATTTCCAGTGAATAATATAGGAAGGCATTATTATTCTTTGTTCGTCTTGGGATAACATTCGGTTAATTTATTTTTTTTTATCGAAAGCACCTTTACATTTTTTTCTTTCTTTCTCATTTGCCAGATCTCTTGACATCTATTTTTCTATTTTTATTCAATTCCAAAAATGATGAATATAGATTAGTCAGTGAATGATTTGTAGAAATCTAAGTAGAAATGCCGTTTACTCATTTTCTTTATTTTTCATTTTCTTTGTACAATATTCTTTTTATGAATAATCTACTTATACATAAAATGAAATATGACTTTATATATATATATATATATATATATATATATATATATATATATATATATATATATATATATATATATATATATATTTGTATGTATATATGTATGTATACATGTATATTTGCACGTATGTATATATACTCACATATGTATATCTACAACCATATCTAGATATGCATAAATATATGCATATACATGCACACACCCATACACATACACACACACATACACCCCCTACTGAAACACACACACACTTATGTATATATACACACATGAAGTACTATAGAAAAGTATCATGAAGCTATATTTACCAAGGTAAAAAAGAGCAATGAATCAATCATTAACTATCTTCAAATAGTTCCCTCAGCATTCAATACACTCACTCCCGTGAGTTTTCTATTAGTTGAAGCACCACTGAAATTCCACTTTCATACAATTAAGATATACAATGTGTGTGTGTGTGTGTGTGTGTGTGCTAACCTTGGATAAAAAAATAATATAGTGAATGATATTTTGTTAAACAAAAATTAATTCTATTTTTTTTCTTTACAAATGAATTCTGAATTTATTTCCATTCAAAATATTTTAGTTCCTACCTCCCCACAAGTGGAAGGGGGCTTTTTCAGATGGCAATTCTGTTTTCTCTCTGAATGAATTAGACCCTCCAGATCAATTTTAAGCTAACATTTCCCAACCATTTTTTGGATCAGTGGAAGGAGAAATTCAATGTCCCCACACATTACCTCTTGACAAATTCCATTGAAGCACCCCTTCAGATGAAAGGAATTCACATGGCAAGTTTCATTTAGATTAACCCATTATCCAAGGAATCCATGGGTAACAAGCAAGCACATATATCCACATGTGCATGTGTGTATTTTTCTGTACGTGCGTGTATATATAGATATATATATCAGCTGATCTAAAAAGATATTTAAGATATGCTAAGATGTAAAAAATTAGGTAGAGACACAGCAAGGGTTTCTTTGAAATGGCTTCACAGATGTTAGAGGTAGAGGAAGCTATATTACTTTTCAAAGTTATATGAGTTGAATTGAAGGCTTCCCTTAAAACTAGGTGACTCTTATTGATAAGACAACTAAATGCTAAAAGTTAAAAATACTAAAAAACAAGTTGTCAGAGAATGTAATCATAGCTTAATACACATTTTTAGTTATTATACTGATCACACACTCACACATGCACGCACTCACACACACTCATACTCCCACACATATATAATCTTTCTAAGATATATATGTGCGTGTGTATGTGTGTGTGTGTTTATTGTTGGTAAAAATAAAGATTTATTCAAATGTAGTTTTTACTTATAATAATAGCTACAGGATCTTGAAATTTACAGAAAGTGTATCTCTTGGTATTTATCTTGTATATTGGAAATAGTTACAATAAGATAATGATTTTTTTTTTTTATAATGCTAACACGACTTCAATCACCTAATAAACCAAGTCAGATATTCAGTTACAGCAAAAATAATTGCTGTTTTTTATGCAAAAATTTGATGCCTATTTCAGAATAAACTATTATTTATTCATGTTGATGTAATATACAATGTGAATTTTTCTGTACTAATTTCTGTTGATGGTTTTATTTCCATTGTTTTTCTTTGCTTATTTTAGGCTGTCAAATAATGGAAAAAAGTAAATTTGATTGATTTAATTTGAAGACTTCAAAATGGGACCTAATACAATAAGAACTTCTCGCATTTACAAGTAAATATTTCACCAGGGAACTAGAGACAAATGTTAAGCTTAATATCAGTTCCAAAATTTCAGAATGGAGACAAGAGTCATGATATTTAGGAGGGTTAAAAGGACATAGTTTTGTGATTGATGAAAACGAATTAATAATGAACATTAATTAAGTGAATCCATACAAAAACAATTAGTTGCAGAACTAAAACTCAGTCATTTGACATTTGCCCTAAATTTGAAAATCAAAAAAAATTAATAAATTTTATTCCATGCTAATTCATTATAAGTTGATCTGATGAACAGAAAGACAAGAAACTCACAGTTGGCTGGCACCATTAACTCTGGGTCTATGCCATCATAACTTAAATATAGGTGTGCTCTATCAATAATATTGACTACTCTTGTTTTAAACAACATAATCAACATTAATATATATATATATATATATATATATATATAAAGAAATATTTTCATTTTAGAAATAATGGTAATTATAGGATAAGGAATATAATTTAATTATGTGGCAAATAATATGGGTAATATATATATATATATATATATATATATATATATATATATATATATACATGTATATATATATAGAGAGAGAGAGATAGATAGATAGATAGATGGATATATATAAATTCCTTGTGTGTCATTTACCACCTGATTGATTCAATGTTTATTTTGTTTCTATTTTGACAGCCCTATATATATATATATATATATATATATTTATGTGTGTGTGTGTGTTTTTTTTCTCCTACATGTAAATATCATATGTACTTTTATCTTAACAAGTCAGTTTATAAAACATAATAATAATGACTGATTGTCCACTTTTCTCACTTTTCTGTCTGATGATTGTGCACACAACATGAAATCTAAAGTGGCAGTCTTCTAGTGTTTGTCATTTGATATTTTTCCATTTTTTTTACCTGGCTTGTATTGGTTGCCAATTTTTCTCCTTTGCATGTATGTTTTTATTATCTATCTATCTATCTATGTATCTATATATATATATATATATATATATACATATTAGGGTAATTGTAATATATTGATAGATAATAGTTGTTAATTCAATAACTAAAAAAATTATATTAACTAGTTTTAGTTGCCCAGTAATTTTAGTCTTTATATTGTTTTTTGTCTGCTATTTGACTTCTATGTCCTGCAAGAAACATTTTAAGATATCTACACTTGTCATTTTATTGAGCTTTAGTTTGATACAAGGTCAGAAGTATGAGTCACCAGTGGGAATTGAACTTACTTGCTTGCCAATCATTAAATTACATGAGGTGCCCTTCTAAAACTAAGCCCAACTCTTGCAGAAATAAAAAAAAATAATTGAGAAGCAGTAAAATATCACTAAAAAACAAACCTTGTCTCTGGTCTTTAATAAAACCTATTTAAATGAAAGACTGCTACCAAAATATATTTTGTCTGTGAGTGCTTGTGTGTGTATATATATATATATATATATATATATATATATATATATATATATATATATATATATGTATGTGTGTGTGTGTGTGTGTGTGTGTATCTGTGTGGTGTGTCTCTTAGTGAGTCTATGGACATGTATGAATTTTCTGATTTGAATCAGCTATTATATGTATTTGAATGCTTTGGAAGGAGAAAAATATTGCAAAATACTGAAAAGTATAAATATAAGACGGATTTTTTCCCTGCATCTAAATTTAAGTTTAGTAGACTTACAATTTTTTTTTTTTATCACATATTGTTTTTGAAACTGTTTTCTTTTTAAGCTGAACTGTTTGCAGCAGTTTAACTACTAAAATTCATACCAACAATCTTTTTGTTTTAAATACACTATTTCAGATTGTGTTCTGAAGATTTCTAAGTCAAAAACCATGTTTTGTATTTTGTATTTTTAATTATACTTTTAATATATTTTTAATCATTCTTTTTGTAATTACACATGTGTGTTAGTTTTTTTCTTTACAAAAATCATTGTGGAGATAAACATTTTGTTTTAAGAAGATTTATGAAAACAAAATCTTGACTTAAAAACACTATGAAAGTGCACATTTCCATTGAAAACTACAAACATTTAAGATATTTTTGGTCTTGCTAAGCATTAGAAATAAAGAAAGAAAGAAAGAAAGAAGGAAATCATAGGAAGAAAAAAGTAAAAAAGGATTAATTAGAAGGAAAGAAAAGTTGAAAAAGAGTAAAGCAAAGATAGAAGACTGAAGTAGAGCAAGCTATTGAAGAAAGAAGAAAGAAATTTTAAGAGAAAAAAAAAGAGAAATAGGGATTGACTAGTGTAGTCTACCAAGCCATCATGCTTTAGTCAAATTTCTCATTAGCCGACATGAACCATCTGAATAGTTTTTCTTGGAACTTCCATAAAAATTTTAGGATTCGTATTTTCTTTGAAAATAGGCTGTGAAGATTGCATGTCTGCATGGCTGTGAGAAAGAAATCCACTAATGTTTTAAAGAAACTGCAGTCATGCACTCACATCTTCTTATGAGATGATGCAAAGTCTCATTCTCTGCAGCCATCTCACCTGTTTAAGAAACCTTTAAAATTACTGTTTTCTTCAAGAATTTTGCTAAGAATATATTTCCTAACAAATCTGATAAAACTAATTTTCTAAATGCTGCATTGCTTTGTATAAAGACTCTTGTTGTATATCCATCTTCTACCGGGCTAAATGTGTATTTTCTTGATCTGTATTTTTTTTTTCAGTTCACATTTTTAGATTTTGTCCTTTTCATATAGTTGACTATCATTAAAGAGACGGAAGCTAACTCTTCTATATTTCTTTGTGAATTGACTTTTGATAGTATTGTCCTTTTATATCACCTAAGTCGAACTCTTTGCCTCTAAAATTCAGTGTTTCCTGTTTTTTGTTTTTCAATCATGTAATTTAGTTTATTTTCATGCCACTTTTCTTTTCCCATGCTTATAAAAAAAGAGACAAGTTCCAGAACCTGTGTATGGGGTGGGGTATTTGAAATGATATTAATCATCATTACTCTCTTGTTTGGTAGAGAGAAAGATAGATATTGTTCATGATTACTTAAAGGCATCAGATAGGAAACTCAAAACACCTTATCAGTTAGAGGAGGACTGCTGACACATAGACATAAGCTCATTTATTACTCTTTTGACCATATTTCTTTCTTCTACCATATTCTCTTTGCTTGTTTAAATGGTTGTAATATTTGATTGTATGGTATATCAGACCTAACCGATAAAATGAAACGCAGTTTCTTCCAGGCAGTGGTCACATCGATACAGCTATATGGGTGCACTACTTGGACTCTAACAAAACGGCTCGAGAAGAAGCTAGACGGCAATTACACAAGAATGCTGCGTGCAATCTTGAACAAGTCCTGGCGGCAACACCCCACAAGACGCCAACTGTACGGCAACCTGCCTCCTATCATGAAAACTATTCAAGTTAGATGAACCAGACATGCAGGACACTGCTGGAGAAGCAGGGACAAACTCATCGGTGATGTACTCTTATGGACCCCCACACATGGCCGTGCAAAAGCAGGACGACCAGCACAAAACATACATTCAGCAGCTATGTGAGGATACAGGATGTTGTCCTGAAGACCTGCCTGGGGTGATGAACGATAGGGAGGAGTGGCGAGAGAGGGTCAGGGATATCCGTGCTACCAGCACGACATGATGATGATGATGATTTACCTTCTTAATAATACAAAATCTTATTTTATACAAAAGTATGACTTTTTCTACTTAATCCTTTTTTAGTGATAATACTGTTGTGGTTTGGTTTCTTTGTTTAATAGCATATCAACCTTTGTGGGTTATTTAATGCCAAAGCTATTGCTCCTAGAAGAACAGTAGTGGTACTATTTGACCCATAGCTGGGAGGATAAGAGGGTTCATACCTTTCCCAAGGGTATTTGTCTGAAAGTGAACGTAATAGTGCGACTGGAGTTTGACCTCGCTTACTACAATTGTGCAGTCCCTCGTTTTAACCATTACACCACGAGGACACCCCTCACTGTTGTGGGTAATATTTGCACAAGATAAGGTTCAAATGGCCATAATTTTCTTTTTGATTTGTCACTTCCCTTTGGTGACGTGATATCACAATGTTTATAGATAAAAGTGAATTCAAAAACAGTAACAAAATAATCTTAATAATTAGATAGCTAAGTTAATGACCATAGTCGAGGGTGACCTAAAGGTTCTCTTTTCAATAGCTGTCCCAGTTTGCCATAAGTAAAGATAAAATGAAATGATAAAGAAGGACAAATACTTAGATATTGCCCGAGAGCTTTGTTTCTGTTTTTGGCTATGGGAGCACTACTCAAGTAATCTATTTGGGACAGGAATATCCTGGTGGAGTCCATACCTTTCTACATCTGGTTGCAATTCAGACATTTCCTTCTTCTAGACAAGTTGCCATATCAAAATTAAAGAGCTCTGTCTGCCATACTATTTACCTATCTGTGAACAGAGAATACTTGGATTCATATTTCTCCAAGATGTATTAACACGATTTGAAATTCAAACAGCCTCATTTAAGATCTGATCTCAGATTACCAATAATGATAACCACTGCACTATGAGCGCCTCTGGGATGAATAGCATAAAAAATTATGGGTAATTCTTATACCCTCGGGTTCAAAATTCTAACCATTGAGCTTTGAGCCAACTCATTCAAATCAGACATATTTATTTGTCACCAAAAATTATAAAGTTTTAATGAAATTTGATTCTTCAATCAAAATTGTAATCTAGATTATTATGGTAAAACTTTTTTCCATTTATTTCAATCGAAAAAGTAATTTTAGAGGATAATGCAAGAATATGTGAAATCTGCTAATTGTGTTCAAAATTTCAAATAAAATAACATTTCGCTTAATAGACACCAGTAAAAAGAAGTGAAAAAAAAAAAAAAATGAATAATAAAAACATAAAAAAACATTCCAATTTAATTAATGCATTTGCTGTCAACCTTTGTGAAAGTGTTTTTGTATATGATTACAAATGTATAGAATCCAGATTAAACTTGGTGTGTGTACTTGTGTATTTGCGTAAATATCTTTTTGTGGATAGTGAATGTGATACTACAATATTGCAACCATTAGGTGAATTAACAAGAGAAATAAAAGCTATGTCATCAGAAAGCTTTAAATAGATCAACAACAAATAACTAAACATTATAATGTCTCTGATTTTTGGTCAATAAAGTGAAATTCTAAAAGGAGATTTAAAAAAAATGCAACAAACAAATAAACAAACAAACAAACAAACCTAAAAAAGAAAAACAAACAAAATCTATCTAGTTCTCAGAAATGTAATGAAAGAAGTAATCAATTCTTTTTTTTTGTGAGAAACAAAAAAGTTTTAAATTTTTTTCTAAATAACTTATAACTTTCTAAATAACTTATATTATAATGTCCTAATTTCTATATGTAAAACCTTTCTGTCATTGGTGTAATATTGTTAATCTGTCAATTGTTCTTTTATCAATTTTCTGTAAGGTGTGTAGAAAAGTTTCATGCACTAGTACCAGCAATTTGGCTGTTTTCAGTCAAAACTTGTATTGGGTGTTTATTGCTGCAAGGGACAATATTTACTAAAGTCCACACTCTGCAAGGTAGAATATTAGCATTTATGAATCCATAGATACACAAAAGGAGAGATAAGATAAGCTCACTCACTCAATATACATACAAGAAATATGACAGCAAATGCACAAACAAATAAAATGTTCACATATTGTTCTATGAATAGGCAGTATATGAAAGGGGGATAAAAATGGTAGAAGGCCTTATTTGATGAAGATGAGTACAATGTACAGTAAAGCATTACTGGCTTGACCTTTTGTTTATAAGTTGAGAGACAATGTCTATAAACAGGAGGTGAGTCAAAGTCTTAATTGTTCAAAAAACAGAGATGAAAGACAATGACTTCATTAATCAAAAAAGATATGCATGAAAGAGAGGTGGATTCTTGGTTTCTCACGTGACTATGACGTATCCAAAGGACATACAAGGATCATTAAATAAGTTTCCAGACTTTTTTCGTATGAGCACTTTTATTGATAGTACACATGTGAATCTCTCGTCCCCTTAGAAGTAATCTCCTCCATTTGCAATGCACTGGTTGTACCGTTCCAACAACTTCTGGAAGGCCCCATGGAAGTCCTATTGTGTGAGTGTGTCAATGACATTCATCACAGCCTCTTTCATCTCCTCAGTAGTCTCATAATGACAGCCTCTGAACTTAGGGAATAGCCAAATGTCACACGGGGCAAGGTCTGGACTATAGGGAGACTGACGAACTGTCTTGATGCCCATCTTGGTCAAATAGTCTGTGACAATGATGGAGTTGTGGACTGGTGAATTGTCCTGTTGGAAATGCCACTGACTCAGTTTGAAGAGTGCTGGCCACTCCCGACGGAATCTCTTCTTGAACTTCCTTAAAACCTCAACATAGTAACCCTAACCCTAACCCTTTGGCCAATCAACTCTGGTCTATTGACTTCCTTACTCCTGCCACACCTTTCATCATCCCTCACAGACTCCCTGCCTTCCGTGAATCTCTTATGCCACTCAAAAACTGATGCTTGATTCATGCAAGATGTTTGAAAAGCAGTCTGAAGCATTCCATACGTTTCTATGGCATTTTTTCCAAGTTTAAAACAGAATTTTATTGCATATTGTTCTTCTAAAGTGTCTTCTCGTCCAGATTGCATTTTTGAAATTCACCAGCCGTGATAATCAGGCTTTAGTAGGGTGTATTCCAATTGTTGGTGTAGCTGTTGATTTGAACGTGACATCATAAAAATTGGTGAGTCATCTCATAAGATGTATAGCTATAACAGTGAATTTTCAAGAGTCTATGACAATTTTAAATGCCTGTACAAAAAAAAGTCTGGAATCTTATTGAATGCACCACATATGTCTCTAGTCTTTTAGAGGTTTGTGTCATTTTCTATCAGTCCATACACTCATATTTCCATGTTTATCTTTCAATATTTTTTTTCTATTCATTTATCACATTTTAGTGCAATATTATCATAAGGAAGTTCAATTACCTACTGCTCTAATACTGCAATGTCGTATATAACCAGAACACAATAGAGAGGTGGACTCAAGGCTGCATCCTCCATTTCCCTGAGAAAGGTGACATCGGAATTGCCAAGAACTACTGAAGCATAACCCTTACTTCCGTAGTAGCTAAGGTTTAGAATGCTCTGCTTCTCAATCACGTCGAACAAGAAATTGAGAAAATTCTAAGAAAGAATCCAAATGGATTTTAAAGAAAGGGATCCATAACATCACAGATTCTGACAATCCATTAAATCAAAGCAGGAGTTTGTGTAAAAAAAACCTTGAGGCAGCCCTCTTGTTCTAAGATTCTTCCAAGGCATTTGATTCCAAACATAGAGGGAAGATGGAGCAAATACTTTTAGCATGTGGTCTCCCCAAAGAAAGTGTCACAGCCATAATGATGCTCTACAATTAATTAAGACTATGTATTAATAAAATTATTATGTTACTATTTTTGAATTCACTTTTGTATAAAAAACATAAATAATTGTTATGGTAATATATAATTTTCACTGCAATATATAATCATTATGGTAATATATGGTAACATTGTTACAGTAACAAACACTAATTTTAGGAGATGGTGAAAAATTACCAAAAACATGATTATTTGTTCTTAAACCAATTATTACCAAAATTGATTGGTTAGTTGGTTGTTTGAGTTTTATGGCATATCAACCTTTGTGGGTTATTTAATGCCAGATCCATTTTAAAACAAATAATCAGTTCTATTTCAAACAATTCAGTTTAGCATAAGATCAGTTTCAATGTCAAAAGCAGTTTAATTTCAAACAATTCAGTTTAGCATAAGTACACAGTTTAAATGTAAGTACACAGTTTAATTGTCAAAAATATTTCTACTTCAAGCTATTCAGTTTAGTCTAACAGTTCTAATTCAACAATCTAGTTTAGTGTAAGTATAGTTTTTGTCCACACACAGTTAAATGTCAAAACAGTTCTATTTCAATCAATTCAGTTTGGCATAAGTACACAGTAAAACTTCAGCCAATAAGATATCAGAGAGGTTTCTTCTGTCATTTTGGTAATAGTGTTTTTACCAAAGTTGAAAGGCTGCTAAACGACATGTGCTGGCTTATTCTTCAGCAAGATAAGATTTAAAAAAAGCTTCAATGAATTTGCAGTAAATAGAATAGCTATTGTTAATAAGATCATCTGTGTTGACTGTTTTGTTTGCTTACAGCATTTTCTATAATTACTCTCTTGAATGTCACCAATGGTAGACATTAAGGTCAATGTTGAGTTATATTCTGTTTATAGAATTTAGATTATTATCTTCTGGTTACAACTCATTAATCTATATATACACATTTCTATCTTTACTCAATCCTCTGCTCACCAAACAGTCATTCTATTCATTTACTTATTTCTTTATATCATATCACAATGCCATATTATCATAACCCTTTACTCGGTAAAGGGAAATTTGGCCTTGCTTTAGGGAAATGTTAGTTAAAACCCAAAAATAAAAGACAGACATAAAAAAACAAGAAAATATCAAAGTGGAATTCAAATATGAATATCTCACAATCAAAAATAAGTACACCCTTATATATATTTATACAATTTTATTTTTGATTACAGAGTTTCAATGCTATAGAGTTTCGTAATAAATAATACCTAATAATATCCATTTTGATTGTATAATGTTCCGCAAGAAATAATAAAATCATGTTATTTTTGTTTAGTATAAAGTTAACTCTTTACGAAAAAAGTTTGAGGTCTACTTATTTATAAGTAATGCTCTACTTCTAGCATAAATAATCTTATGTGTAATTATTATCATCATAATTAGTTGTGAGCTTATTGAATGAATGAAATTTTCAATGATAAAAATTCTATATGCTTTGGGCATAGAACTACCAAAAGGGATTCAATCTGACTGATTCATTGTAATAATATGAAATTTTGTTCTTTTACAAAATTATGTAAAACTTGTATTTTTGGTTGTCAGTTTTGAATATTCCATCTTGTTCATATTGATTGGCAGCAAGAGATTTTCAGTAGAACTCTCAGACAGAAAAATCTGAAGACTTATGATACAAACAGTTTGATGATCCTATGTCTGACCTGAGAAACTTCAAATAAAATAATTGTCAGACGTTTTTTTGACTTTACAAAAAGAAAAAAATTAAGTAAAAAAAGAAACAACAAAACAAACAAACCAAAGAAAACAGATAATGGCAACGAGAGGGTGTGAGGGAATTTCGTTTCCAGTCTTGAGTTTCTATTATATTGTTTACTAGCAGAAGTAACTATCTTCACTGGTTAAGAAGTCAAGACTTGGATAGAAGACACATCGACTTTGAGAGACAAAGGTAAAAATCTTTTCCACTTATTTAATATCTCAAAGTAATATTTATTTCATAATCTTTGTTGTCAGTTAAAATATTCCATTAAATGGTTACAAATGATAATTATTATGAAAGATAAATCCACAAAATAGAAAAGAGATTGAACAATTTTATCATCTTGTGAAGTTAATATTATTTTATTAAAAATCTTTGTTTGGAAATACTTTTTAAATTTAAGTATAAGACTACCAATTAAACATTTTTTTTCTAGATTGTTTGTTCAAACTAATCAATAGTATTATATAGTTATTTCATATCTCAGCTTGAATAACTATATATAAAATTAGTAATGTTTTATTAAATGAATACAATTACAAAGGTCATTCAATAGATATGTTGAATTTTTTGAAAAAAAAAATTTTTTTTTTTTCAAAATTATTTCCAGAATTGCAAATGCATTATTTGGTATTGGGTTATTGTAAAAATAGTTCTGATCTCACATAAATATTTTTTAAGGCTATTCAAAATGGCAGCATATCAAATAGATTTCTGCAGGCTTGAACAGAGGTTTGTCATTAATATTTTGGTTGTTGAGAAATGCAAATCATGTGAAATTTGCAGAATGATGTTTTGAAATTAACTAAATTATTTGAAGTAAGTCAAAATAGTATTCAAAATGAAGACTTTTGTGGTGAAAACACCTGAAATGGTGGATTCAGTTAATGTACTCAATTTGGCTGACAGAATAGTTACAATAGAGGACATTTCTGAACAATTGGGAATTTCTGTGGGTACAGCACACAAAACTGTTCATGATGACCTTGCCTTTTCTTAGGTCAGTTATTATTTGGTTTCCAAAATGTTGATGCCAGAGCACAAAGCATCACACAGCAGCAAGAACAGTGAAAACCATAAGTCAGTTTGGTTAGGAACAGCTACCACATTCTCTTTACAGTCAAGACTAGCCCCCTCTGATTTTCTCTTGTTTGGCCTTCTCAAAGAATTTCTGTATGGAACAAAGTTTTCAAGCAACGATAAAGTAAATAGCTCTATGAACAAATGGTTAAAACCTCAGTCCAATGATTTCAATGCTGAATGAATACAAAAGGTTGTTTTTTGATAGGAAAATTGTCTTTTAAAGAATAGAGATTACATTGAAAAGTAAAGCTAACATGGGGGAAATGTGAATTGTTTTATTGCAACATGCATCTTATTTATCAAATGAACCTTATATATTAGTAAAACAAATAATTTTTTTCTTTTAAAGTTTTGGAAGATTTGTTGAATGAATGGCTACTCATTGATTATAATTTATTGTTAGAGATTCTATCTTGATCCTATTTACCAACCCTTCCGCTCGGGGAGGAGATGACACAAGGTCAATTTTTAAGCGGAGTTTAACAGGTTTGAATTCACAGTTTTCCTTCTCCTAGACTAGTTGCCTCACCAAGGCTGAAGAACCCAGTCTACCTTACTATTTACCCATAGCTGGAGGGGGAATAATTGGATTCAAACCTTTCCCAAGGGTATTAGTGCTATGTGAAATGCAATCAGTCTCGTCCAGAATTTGAACTCATGTCACCATGTCCATTTCCTATGACGATAACCATTACACCACGGGATGAAAGTCCACGTTTTCTTTATGAGCAGGAAAATTCTCACAGCACAATGGTTAATATGATGGACTGTGACATCTTAGTTGTCAAGTTCAAGCTCCAGTCATGCTATAGTATTCACTTTCAGACTAATAACCTTAGGGAAGGCATGAACTCCTTTATCCCCACCAGCTGTGAATTAAATAATACCACTATTGTTCTTCTACAAAGATGATGTTGGTATTAAATGACTCACCAGGTTGAGATGCCATTAAAAAACATAACTAAATTTTCCTTTTTAGAAACAAAAATATTTAAATGTAAAAATTTTCCTTTTAGTTAAATAAAAATGCATACAAAACTGAATTTGTTTGACATCAAACTAATTTTTGTAATTATGAAATGAAAGAATTATCAATAAACTGAGTGAGTTAAGCTATCGATCATATGGAAGTCAGACCTGATCAATAAAATGAAACGCAGTTTCTTCCAGACAGCGGTTGTGTTGATACTGCTGTATGGATGCATTACTTGGATGCTAACAAAACGGCCGGAGAAGTAGCTAGACGGCAATTACACAAGAATGTTGCAAGCAATATTGAACAAGTCCTGGTGGCAACACCCCACAAGGCACCAACTATACGGCCACCTGTCTCCCATCACGCAAACTATCCAAGTTATACGAACCAGGTATGGAAGACACTGCTGGAGAAGCAGGGACGCGCTCATAAGTGATGTACTCCTATGGACCCCCACATATGTGAGGATATGGGATGTAGCCCAGAAGACCTGCCAGAGGTGATGAATGATAGGGAGAAGTGGCGAGAGAGGGTCAGGGATATCCGTGCTGGCAGCATGACATGATGATGATGATATAAAAGATCTTGCAAAATGTGTATATAATATATCTTCATTAATTTTATCAAGAACCAATATTGTTTGGTTTGGTTCTATGGTATATAAATGCTTATTGGGTTATTTAATGCTAAAATCAGGTCCTTTTTTTTCTTTTAATTATAGCTTCAAGTGACTATATAGTAATTTATGAAGCTCTTTTCTTCGATGTGGCACAAGGCCAAATGAATGGGGCACACTTTAAGTGACTATATTTTAGTACAAATAACTTATGCAATGTTATATGGTTTTTAGTCTTCTGATCTAATTTTTAAGGAATTTGGTTTCAGTAGGAGAAAAACAATAAATATTTACTAACAAGTATATTTTCATTTAGCTTTTCCTATCAAATAGTCATATTAATCTTTTAAAAGCCAATGTATTCATAAAGTTTAATCCTTTTAAATGCATAAACATTTCATACATAGTTACAATGTTAATGTTTTAAAAACAAATGTCATTCAAAACCATTTTAGATACCATCTCAGATTTAAGTGAATTGTAGATGGAACTTTAACAAGTAATACCAAAAGGGGACAGAGTGGATATGGCAGTAATGGCCATGAATGTGTGATTCCATACTCCTCTATGCTCCAGAACTCAAGACTTAACACTGGATGCATAAATATTGTAATAAAATCATTTTATGTTCAAAGGATTCATTACTTTTAAGAGTTCAAAGTGCCTAAAAATTTGAAAAGATTTTCATTCTTTGTTTCTTTCTTTGTTTCACTGTTCAATTTTCTAATCATTTTCAAATTTTTTTCAAGTTATTTTCAAATTATTTTTTAATAATTCTCAAATCATTTTCTAATTATTTTTAATAATTTTCAAATAATTTTCTAATTATTTTTAATTATTTTCAAATTATTTTCTAATTATTTTCAAATCATTTTCAAATTATTCTCTAATTATTTTCAAATAATTTTTTAAAATTATTTTCTAATTATCTTCTAATCATTTTCAAATCATTTTAAAATTATTTTCTAATTATTTTCAAGTCGTTTTCAAATTATTTTCAAGTTATTTTCAAATTATTTTCTAATTATTTTCAAACCCTTTTCAAATTATTTTCTAATTATTTAAAATTATTTTCAAATTATTTTCTAATCATTTTCAAATTTTCTAATCCTTGCCAATCATTTTAAGCCATCATTGGTCATTTTTAATTGAAATACTGTTTTTTTAAAAATTTTATTGATTTAAATTCAGTTTTTTTTAGCCAATAAGGTTAATCATTACAGTAGACATTAGTGATATTTCATTGAGTAAAAATATTTATCAAATTTGAATATTATACACTATTTAATTAGTGGAAGGATATTTTGGGCTTTTATGTTTATGGCTGAAATATTTGCTTTTGTTTTGTAATTCATTAGGTGCAATCTAACTCTATCGATACTGAAGCTGTATTTATCCATGAAGACATGAACACTGAATAAAACATTCATTTTCTTTATTGTAGTCTACACATTTAAACCATGTGCTTATAACTAAATCCATATATGAATCAAACCTCAGCGCAAAGGAATAACTGCCCACTTGTAGCTTTTTAGGTAAATAGAGATAAAAATAATTTGGGTATCTTAATATCCCCATCTCTGTTGGGCTTGATTTAATATTTTTGATATTACTTATAGTTTATGTCTGTGTTAACTTGGATGTGTTAATTTTTCCAAGCTGTAGCCATGTCAGTACAACTGTATGGTTGCATCACAAGAAGTCTAACTCTAACCAAATGATTGGAGAAAAAACATGATGAGAACTACACAAGGAGGCACCAGTGGTATAATGGTTATTGTTATAGGAAAGGAACATGGTGATACGAGTTCAAATCCTTGACGAGGC
The DNA here is from genome assembly GCA_963585895.1 of Sepioteuthis lessoniana. Classification (NCBI taxonomy): domain Eukaryota; kingdom Metazoa; phylum Mollusca; class Cephalopoda; order Myopsida; family Loliginidae; genus Sepioteuthis; species Sepioteuthis lessoniana. The sequence goes on along the minus strand of OY757918.1, from coordinate 4,686,383 downwards.
TGCTTGCATTTTATTTTGTGCTAATACTCTTTGGAGAGGTACACATCTGACTATTCTCTCTCTAGCTATGATTAAATAGAAAAGGCACACCGTGCTTTTTAATAATGGCATAGGAGAAGATAAAATCTGAATTTAAATCTGGTAAACTCCAATGAAATGTCGACCTAAAGTCACCCCTTGCTCATGTTGGGTAAATTTATACACAAAGATGTTGCATGCTATTTTGAACTAGTTCTCGAAGCAGCTCCCTACAAAACAGCTATTGAACGGCCACTTGCCTCCCATCTCACAAATCATCCAAAAATACGAGCAAAACATGCTGGGTACTACTAAAGAAAGTAAAGACGAACTCATAAGCGATGTTCTTCTATAGACTACTACATATGGACACACCGGTGTCGATTGATCTGCAAAAATTGGCATTTACAAGTTCTGTGGGGAGAAAGAGGAAATCTAGAGGACTTAACAAGTGCGTTGGTCAGTAGGGATGACGACAGACAGACAGACAGAGTCATGTTGTCAGTATAGCTTGATGATGATGATGATGATGATAACTCTTTAATATCTGTAAATTATGATTTTCAACTCATTGCTTTAAATGGAAGGGATTTCAAGTTTTGTTTAAATGATATTTTGATTTCAAAATCTCTAGATTTTTTGGTTGATTAGTTTGACTCTTTGACACAAATCTTAATATTACTATTTCAGGATGAATGCAGTGTTGACTAAATTTGCGCTCTTTATTTGGCTAAAGTTCATATGTACTAAACAGAGAAGCAACGGTATCATTTAAATGTGAAGGAAATTTGTAAATAGTGAAGAAAAGAAATTGTTATTTGTAACAAAGATAAATGAGATATCATCTAAAGTTTGAGTGATTCATTGTGATTGCCCAAACAGACAAAATGCTTAACATTATAAAAAGAAGTGATTGAACAAAAAATACTAAAACAGTCAAAGAATTTATAGAAACTTGAATGCAAACAATAATTTTAGGAAAAATAAATAAAACAAAAGCACTTCTTAATATGCCAAAATGTTTTATCTGGTTTTAGCAGTTTTTATATATTTAATGCTTTCTTTTTGGCAACGTTTTTTTTTGTGAGAAGAGTTATCAAATATTGCTTTCTGCTACTGTAAAATAGGATCCGTGTATTCGTATTATTTGTATCAAGACCTATCGACTCACCAGAGAAGTGATATCAGAAAGAAGAATAAACATCATTATTCTCGGGTCAACTTTGACCTAAAGTGGAGTACCTGTTAGATTCCTATTAATGAGTCAAAGAGATCTGTCCCAGATAAATTCTAAATTAATTTTGAACTTACATTCATAACTTGATTTTTTTGGTGGGGTTTGGCTTTTATACATTGATATTGAAATTTGTATGAAGTGTTTAATTATCAAACATGATAGTGAATACAAACTTTTGTACCGTATATAATTTAGTGAAAAAAAAAAAAAACAACAAAAAATTAGATAAGCAACATCACAAAGAAATCGGAAAATAAACTAAACAATGACAGTGGAATACGGACAATCTCCTTCGATGTGTTGAAAAAAAAGGGTTGTGTTGGAATTTCCAGAAAGTTATCTGCTATAACAGACATATGAAGAAGACCGAAATATAATAATCAAGATGAGGACACTAGTCTAAACAGTATTTCAAGATAATTCTTTATCCCAGAAATTCTAACTTATTTCTTTTTTGTTTATTTTATGAATTTACCAAAGAATACCCTTTTAAACTCCATTCATATTTTGCCCTATTATTTAAAGTACATCGTCAAAACTGAAACAAAACAGAAACCCCTGTGGCATGAGAGAGACATCTGCTGATTTGTCCATTAACGATTGACAGCCAAGGATTTGATTTAATTGCAAATGGCTGACAAGGGCAATGCACTCTGAGTTTTAGAATCTTTCTAGCTTTAGGAAAAAAAAAAACTGAAACAAATTCTAAACATTTTCTTATATTCATATACATATAAAAGGACAATCATAGAGATTTCTCGAAGAGGAAATAAGAAGAATAAACACAAAAATTGAAACGATCAAAGATCACCAAACATCTCAACCAAATGAAACCAACTAGAACAATGAAAAATCCTTTGTAGACAATTTTGAAACTCATTATGGATACCAAAAGAATACGGGGGAAATCCACCAACAAGATGAATCCTAGAAAACTTAAAATGTGGGAAAACCTCCAAAATCAAAGGAAAATAGCATTCTTCAATGCTCTGAAAATAAAGAAACATCCGTTTTTACAAAGGTTTCATAGAAATGGGTGAAATCTTCATCCCCTAAAACTTTAAGGAAAAAAACACACCAGAAGACACAGAGGAGAAGAAAAAAAATGAAAGTAAAACTGAACTTTATACAATTAAAAACTCAAAAATATCTTCTTGAAGACAGAGCAACACATTATACGACAGAATAGTCAAAGAGCTGTTGACTGAAATCAAAGAACTTTGCCACACAATAACTCAAAAATTCCTATCGGAAAAAGAATGCAGAATGAAGAAAAATCTCCCAAAATCTAGAATAAAAAAAATACATGGCTGAGAAATCTACCTCCAAAAGAAAAGAAAAATATGCAGAGAAAAAGGATAAAAAATTGAATCAAAGAAAGCAAAAAAAAACAAAAAAAAACAACACCTCCCAAAAAGAACCTACATATACGCATTACAAAACAAACTCACACACTCAACAGAACAACAACCACACGCACCATCTTCATCCACAGAGAAAACCATGTAATGGAAATAAAATACACAATGCCAAGCATATACATAGCCACACAACCGAGGGATTGAAATACACACCAACACACACAAAAAAAACTCATTCAAAGATACAATTAATTCCCATACATACCATCACACAAAAAATGTTCCAACTACACTAGAAATAGCAATCACACGGTAAGAAATCATTTTTTAGACAAAGATAAAATTAATCCCTATGCATACTATCACACACAAAAAATTTGTCCAACGACTAAACGTAGCAACAAATGGTAGGTGGGTTGAATAACATCCACTATAATGCACCCCATAACGTGGGAAAGTATCACACATGATATCCCAGGGATAACAACATAGTAAGAAACCATCTTTACGCAACACAAGTTGAACAAGAACACCAGATTAAGTAACACATGGAAAAGATAATAACTTGAAACCGAAAATAATCAATTTATCGATATATGAATAAGACAAAAATTAGATTGAATAATTAATACTCGATCTAAAATTTTGCCCCACCTTATAAAGGAAGTAAAAAGTGACATCATGGAATTGGAACGAAAATTTAGACTGAAAGAAAGATTCCATAACAAAATAAAAATACAGACGACTCCATAGTAAAAAAAACAAATCCAAATTCTTCCTGTACTAAGATAATACCGGTGAGTTAAACACATTCTTCTAAAATCTCTGGAGCATTAACTTACAAAGAAAAATGCACCTAACTACCTCACACCCAAACAAAGACAAGCTTTAAAAATATACAGAAAAACAACTTAAAATATACAGGAAAACATAAAAAAAAGCAAAAACGGGAAGCTCAGTAATCATTTTAAATAAAACATATTACAGAACAAAATTTCAGGAAATACTAAGGAATTAAACCAACTATAAAATAATTAATACAAATATAGAAAATGATATCATATAAAAAATTACAAGATTCGGCACAATGCATGATGATATATTAATCAAAAAAGAAAAGGTCTTCCTAACTAACTACATTTCAAAAACTAACAATATTTACGGATTACCAAACATTCCCAAATCCGAAGAAATTAAAATAGCTGTAGAAAGATAAAAAAAAAAATTGAATAAATAAAATTTCCAAACTCCAATGACCTCAAATTTAGTAACAGCCCATCACGCACTACAAACTCGGCGAACTAATAGATATTCTACTTCAATGATTCCTTTATAAGATTAAAAATAAAACTACAGGGTGACCCCCACCAAAACAACCCATATATTTTTGACTGAAATTCATAAATTTAATTCTAGCCTTTTCTTTTTTTCTGGATAGGAAGTAGATTCTGTGCATGAAAAATTGGGACCATAGTATTCATCAACATGTCCTGGTCTACCAAGGAAAAGAATTAGAATTATTTTGCTTTATTTTTGTAGAAGTAATAAAAAAAAGTTTATGGGTTCTGTTTTTTTTTTTTTTTTGTATTTTTTGGTCACCCTGAACATTTGTGATGATGTTCACTTTTTAAGCTACATACCGCAAAAAACTAATCCTAATAGACTCATGATAGCATTTGACATCATCAACCAATATTGTAATATTGCCCATAAATTCGGAAAACAAGCCATCTCGTTTTGGATGCAAAAATTCACACGAATATTACACCGAAATTAAAAAAAAAAAATTATCACTGATGGTAAAGAACTAATCATGAATAAAAACTCTTTTCAATCGGACAACAAAAATTACATCCAGATCTTGCGAATAGCTATGGAAAATAAAATAGCCCAATGCACACCAACCTATTTTTAGCACACAAAGAAGAAAATTTACATGAAATCACTGGGAAAAATGCAATAATAATATCAAAATAAATTTTATTTGATCATAGAAAAGATACCCAGATGACTGCCTCATATTTTGAAAATGATCATAGGGCAACATTAACGATTTATAAACCTTACGTTATAACCTTCACCCTAAAATAAAATTCACCATAGAACCCAATTTAAAGAAGTATAATTTTTGAACCACCTCATTAAAAATCAAAATGGCCAAATTATCGGAGACATTGACCACAAAACAACAGACATTCAACAGAGTCAGCACCCTAAAAACTGCATTAAATTCATCTCTTACACCCTAGCATGTACGATCTAAAATATAGTCGCTAAGAAAAGCCTCTAACAACATCGCCTAAAAGAATTATTAGAGAGGATATCCTACAATATTAATGAATAAGAGATTTGAATTAGAAGAACTACGAACCTCCCCATCAAAACATAACAACGAACAAAGAATCATTAAAAGCAAACGACAACCAAAATCTTAAAACACACACTAACCTCTTCTAAATTTGGGAAACATACAACGCATGGAATTTCAAAATGCAAAAAAAAGTAAATAAAATAAGGGTATAGAGTATGTAATATAATTATATAAGGAAAATCCTACGCCTTCGAAATCCAGAAAACAACATTCAAAATAAATAGAAACTTTAGCAGCAATTAACAAATATAGTCTACATAATCAAATGCACAAACTGCAACGATATAATGGATATAAATATGAAATTTTAATTGGAAACCTTCACCCTTTTCTAAATAGAAGTATCAATAATATTAAGGACGATTGTTACTGTGAGAACAAATAAGTTCACTATTTTCAAATTCCTGATTATTTGGTTGTAATTAAGATAAGTGAATTACAGGCATGAACACGTAGGAAATAGAAATCCACAGTTCAACCAGTAAATAATAGAATATATGTAGAAATATTTTACATTTGAATAGAGGAATTGTATTATGTTAATTGAATTCCCATGACTAGAAAATGAGGCAAACAGTTCTATGCGACATACGGAACACTGGACTGCCGTTTAGACCTTATTTGGTCTCATCAGAAATGCATACCGTGATCTCCACCATTGGAGACCGAACCAGCAACCACAGAAAGCAGAGCCGAAACTCTACCATTGCGCCACCGGTCTACATCGCGTTCAGGCGATAGCAAATTAACTAGTCATCGTAAATGCGCGACCGCTTAACCTGTTTTCTGTGGTTGCTGGTTCGATCTCCAGTGGTGGAGATCACAGTATGCACTGCTGATGAGACTTAATAAGGTTGAAACAGCTGTCCAGTGTTTCGTATGTCACATAGAAGTGCTGGCCGGATTTTCTAGTCATTGTAATTCAATTAATACTGCATATTGTAAATAATCAAATAGTTCTTAAAATTTTCCTTGCATACTGCCAAAGTTGTTGCTAATGTTGGCAGTTTGCTTGCAATGATTAAAAAACGTTTGGTTTATTGAAAAGGATTCTTTTAATATTGAATATATAATTAATTATAGTTATGCATGGGGTTGTTTGGAAAATAATGGCTGATTTTATTAGATATTGAAATCGGCCATTAACTTGACGTATTTTGAATATTGGATACAGGCATGGTCATCATATTTGAAAAGGGATAAAACTCTATAACTTCAGAGAGGTAGGAATAAATTAATATTTTGATTTACAATATTTAGAATATGAATTATTATAACATGGGTTGAAAGAATTTAGATTGAACAACGAGAGACCTGGGGCATTTAATGGGAATGTTTAAAATTACGAAGGATTTTAAATCAGCCAACTGTTATATCTATTTTATTTGAAGAGGGATAAGCTGATCGAAGAGGATATGAACATTCGATCAAAGTGAATAAACATTATTCTATTTTATTTTATTTAATATACAAAAGTGACATCAGTTCTATTTTGAAATGGAATGCGATTGACGTTGAAGACTGAAAAGTCTTGTCATTTTTATTTCATTTTTCCATTTGAAGATATTTTTCCAACAATGAAACATTAAACAATACTTATATGGTCAGTGAGACCGAAACGTGGGCTTTCATAAAGAATATATCATTTGAATTTTGTTTCACATATTTTATATTTATGTGCTGTCGGATTTATTCCATCTTTTTCTCATATATATATATATATATATATATATATATATGTGTGTGTGTGTGTGTGTGTGTGTGTACGTATATATATATGTATGTCTATATATTCATATACATGTATGCTCATACATATATGTCATCCTCATTACCAAGTTGTGCTGATACCAAGAAGTTTCTTGTCTTTTGCCAACCGTCACTATTGTCCCTCGCTCCCAGCAGGTTTTCTAGACAGCATCCAGTGTCCGCACAAAGCTGATATTTATAAATTCTTATTGGTCGACCAAGAGTAAATCCTATTGGAAAACATCATTCATGTGTTCGTCTTTACTTCTCCACTCATGCCCAGAATACCTTGTTCGTCTTACTTGGATGGTTTTTGAGATAGGAGGTAAGTGTCCGTACATCTACTGTTTTGAGGGTTTTTCTTCCAGAATTTGTTCAAAACAGCATGTAGCATTCTTGTGTAATTCCCATCAAGCTTTTTCTCTAGACTTAAAAAAAAATGGTATTTCTTCCAAGCTGTGGTAGTATCTGTATTACTGTATGGATGCACCACCATATATATGTATGTATAACACACACACACACACACACACACACACACACACACATATATATATATATATAATCCACAAAGGGGTGTTTACGCAGGACATTATCAACATAGTTTAATAAGTGAATCATGCACAAATCAGGAACAAGACCAAGAATAATCCTGTGAGGTTCAGACTCGTTTCTTTAATCTCAACCGAAGTTTCGGAAAACACGTTGTCTGTCAACTGCGATACAAATCTTGACCTAGGCAATATCTATTTTCTGTAGCAATCATTCGTTTAAAAAACGTTTTAAACAAGAAAAGGATACGTCACTTGATTGATTACAAACCAGTTTTGTTTTACGATCAAGTCACACAGAAAGCAACAGGTTGTGCCAGTTTCATGAAATAAAGCAATGATGAGCCTATTCCGTTTTGGGGTCACAATTTAACTGTAAGCAATTTAAAGTTTTTGTTTCAGCTAATAAAAGAACCTGTGGAAATGTTTGTTTTCTCGAACCGCAATCCAAAGCTCTAACCATGGAACTATTCTAAACCAAACTTTTCTGTACTATAAAAAAAGGTCCTCCAGGGCTACAACAACGGAAAACTTATTATAGAAGTCAATTGAGAGAGAGATAATGTTACATCTAATGAAGAAAATTCGTTGGAAAGAAAACTCAGGTTGTAGAAGTCAAAAATCATGTAAAAAAAGAATCTTTTCAAACATTCGGCCGTGATTTTTTCTTCTCCCAGTAGAGTTGAAAGAAAAAGGAAAGTAGGTGGCTTCATTGTTTTATTTAGTGAAATATTTTCGGCTTTTTGTTTTCAATGATTTTATCAAAAATAAAATATTTCAATGATTTTTCTCTAAATATCCAAGTTTTGTTTTTGAGGCTTTAGTTTCTTTCTCTTCCTTCCTTTTTATCTCTCTCTCTCTCTCTCTTTCTCTCTCTCACTCTCTCTCTCTCTCTCTTTCTTTCTCTTTCTCTCTCTCTCTCTCTTTCTCTCTCTCTCTTTCTTTCTCTTTCTCTCTCTCTCTTTCTTTCTCTTTCTCTTTCTCTCTCTCTCTCTCTCTCTCACATACACACATCAAGGTTATCCATCGATATTTCTAATGATGTTCTTACTTTCCGTCTCTTGTAAAAAGGGAAAATAAATAAATCAAAATAAATGAAGATATTAAAGCGTCAGAGGGGGGAGGGGGGTTTGTAGACCGCCATTAATATCATTTTGACTGATTTAGTTGAAAGTGTGAGAACACTACTAGATGCGCAAGTTTTTGTATTTTGTCAGACTCTAGATATTAGTCGGACTATGCACTATGGTCTAATTGAGAAGTATTTCCTCTATCTTTCTATCTTCCATGGCTTATCTACGTAGCAGCATTGCTAAACAAGGTATACGAGGTATAATAAAAATATGTATTGAGACCGAAGATTCAAATTTAAAAAAAAGTTTGAATAAACATATAGGCGAAGCTGAGCAATTTAGGAATTAAGTGAAGATGTATAGACGTCTATATTTCATCTAAGAGTCATCTGGAAATTTAAAAAAAAAGGTATGAAGTCAGTATTGATGCTTTTTGATCAGCAGTTTTTGGTGAAATACAGGACTCTGCTGATACAAGACATTATATATTCACCAGACATAAGTTCCAAGTAAAAGACTGCTGAAATTTTTTTATCATTGTTATGAAAATTTTTCTGAAATATTTATTTAATCAAGAAGAGTTTTGAAAAATAATAATTGAAGTTATTCAATTTATTTTGCTTAATAATAGATTTATTAATTTATTTGCCTTTTTTCGGTCATGACGGGTACTTTTCCTAGTATTTTGATATTGTTAATGTTGTATATATTGTATTGCATATTATTGAAGTAATTACTGTTCAAGTGTTCAAGAAAATTAGATATTCTTGACTCTTTCAGTCAAAGCGGTATGTTACTATTAACTATTTTGTTTAAAAGATGAATTTCTCAGAAATAATTGGGTAGAAAACAAGGTACATTATAAAACAATAAAAAAACATTAATTGCTGAAAACAGTAGTTTGTTGTTTTAAGCAACCTGAAAATAAATGTCACTGTTAAATGAGATTTGCTTGAAAATAGTTTATTTTTCTTTTAAATAAAGTTTATTGGATTTTATTGTAGCTCAGTTTTTATTTCTTTTTATAGCATCAACTCAACACACACACACACACACACACACACACACACACACACACACACACACACACACACACACACACACACACACACACACATATATATATATATATATATATATATATATAGAGAGAGAGAGAGAGAGAGAGATTATTACTTAAAGAAAGAACTAATTGTTTTTTGCATTTAGCTTCTACCCTTGTTAGCGTTGAGGATGTTGCAGCCGATAATTTAACTGGCAATATTTTATGAGAAGCAAACTGCAATTCATAGAAATGTTTGTGTTTTTGTGTATATTTTATTAAAGAATGTTTAGAAATGTGAGTTGATAGGTAATAAAAATCCTCTGATTACCTTAAAAGGAAAAAAAAAAAAAAACAATCTTCCGACCACTGATTTAATTTAATTGATTTCGGTTATTCATAAGAAAATACCGGATCCAAATAATGCTGTCATTTTTGTGAGAAGGGATTTTATTTATAGGCTACAAATGGTTGCTTATTTATTTTTTTATTCTTATTTTTAAAGAGCATTTAAAAAACAAACAAACAAAACAAAAAAACAAAACAAATAGGAAGAAATCCAAGTTAAAAAATTTTTTAAATTCCTTTTTTAATCCCATGAATAATTTCATGTTTAGAATTACAACATGTCGTTCTTTAGTCGGATTTCAATTGTTAGAAAAATGTAAATGTTCAGACTGAAATTTTATCTTCACTGGGACAGTAAAAACAAAAATTTACAGGGAATATTTAAAGTTTATCTAGGACCTTTTTGTAGCGATTTACTAAACTTGGTTTAACACAAGGTCAGATGTACTGAGCACCCAATGATAACCGAACTCTGCTAGCATTGCTTGCAAACCATCGCGCTATAGGAGTTTAACACTGGTGGGGTAGAATTCAACGGATTAGCTTTATAAAAGTGTATTACCAAAAATACTATACTGCTGCCAACTATTGTGACACTATTTACAAGAGGATATGTATATATTTACCCAACCCCTCTGCCATAGACAGCGTGTGACACAAGGTCAATTTTCAGAGTTTTCCTTCTCATTGACTGGTTGACCTACCAAGGCAAAATATCCCAGTCTGTCCTACTATTTATCAATTGCAGAGCAAATAGATGGATTCATGCATTTCCCAAGAGTATTAGCGTGAAGGAAAATGCAAACAGTCCTGTCCAGGGTTTCAATTCGAGTCACTGATTCCATTTTCAACGACGTTAACAGTGGCTCTAAACACGCCACAAGAAGATATGTAACAAGAGTGTTTAATCAACAAAGTCTTTTGATGGGATGTTAGAGAATATTAGAGTTTGCATTGTGGTCAAATATAAAAATGAATAGTAGTGAGAATAAGGTCTGCGAATAACTCCCTGTTCTAATAAGATTATGAAAAATTCAGTCTTATAAGGCCTTTAAGTGGATCAGATTTAGATTGATGAAAGTTTGGTAAGTAAATTGCATATTATTTCCTTTATATTTTCGGTTTGATTAAAGAAAAATTGCCCCATGAAACCTATTCACCGAAAGCAAATGTTGGTCACTTTTTCTCATAGATTTTGAGATATTAACATCCAGCTAAGCTCGTGTTAGTGTGAGATACAGGAGGTACGACACCAATTACGCAAATACTCCAAAAACTTCTTGTTATTATTCATAATTCTATGGTTTTTCATCCTAAAGCGTAAAACTATTTCATTGATTAGAGTTTGTTTTTAAAAATATTTTCAGAAATGTACTTTTCATCGATATATAAACTTATTACCGATTTGTATCGACACTGTAGCTTATTTCTTGAGATCTCTTAAGATAATTTTGTTTTAATTATTTGCCCCCTTCTTTTCTGTCTTTTGGGACTCAGTGAATATACCGTCATGGAAAACAAAACTTCTTCGTTATTCTTGGCCATCTTTGCGTTGTAAAATGAGAATTTCAATTAAGTAAATCCCTGGAGAGCTTGTTATTAAAATCAATTCCTTCTGTCACAGATGATGCCAGCAGCAGCAGTAGCTTCTGACAATTATTGGAGGCGTCAGTTTAAATTAGCACCGATTTTTGAGTTTAGACCGAAGAATTCAAATTTTCGATGAAAAACAAAACAAAACAAAACAAAAAAAACCCCAACAAAAAACAAAACAAACAAACAAAAAACCCACCTCGCCCCAGCTGATACCACCCATAGAGAATCCAAATCAAGAGCACCTAATAAACTTCAGAATTAATTCATTGATTTCAGTCAAATATGTAAATAGCATGATACATTGATAAAAAGACAGAAATCAAAAAAGCGAAAAGAAAGAGAAGTGATTGATAAAGAATAGATACACGGGATTTGATATTTTTAAATAAAACAATCTGTTTTTGTATCTCTTCAGATTGGTGCATTTGAAGCAATGATTTTCAATATGAAAAATAGAAGTGGTGAGCTGAGTTCTAAATCTGACCGAAGATGTCTATTTGCCATTCGCACTAATGCGCTTGAGAAAGGTAAGGATCTATCTTCTCTTCTCTGGTGGTGCATAAAATAGTAGGAGAGACTTGATTCACTGGTCTTGGGTGGATAATCAGTCTAGGGGAAAGGCATCTATGAATTGAAAATCAGGAATTGTAGTCCTTAACCACCGCCCACTGTTTTGAGTGTTAAGTTTTGAGAACAAAAATCTAAGGAAGGCAACCTTAAAGAAAAGCATGTATCTATGCGATGACAGATTCCAAACTGTGACAAGTATCTAGTAAGTTTTTTCCAGTTTAATTCAGCTTAGTTCTGGTATAGGTCTACATAATTCCTCCAGCACTTTAATCTCTTCTTTCTTCCTGGTTTCCTCTGAATAAATATGGACATCATCGTAGATATCGATGGGCTACATTGACTGACAGTTCATTTAGGATTTGAATTTTTAACACGGAAATGAGTATACCTCTAATAAAGTGATCGGTGATCATCCTAGAAGAATACATTTTTATGCTGAGTAATTCAAAATACATTGTTAGGAATTTCAATAAATTCAATATTCATTGTTTATGTAAAATTTTCTCTAGAAGAATCGTGTGAACTGTAATCTATAGTTAAACAAATGTTAAATAATGTTAAAAAAGGTATGATTATCTTTTGACAACTTGATTTTAAACTATTATACCATCTTTGTTGCTCAGAAAACAGAAACTGCAGACAGCACAATTTGTAAAGATTGATCACTAAAAGATTTTTTGTAAGTTAAATTTCTTTGTAGCTCTGAAAACAGAAGTTGTGAATAGTTCAATCTGTAAAACAGCTTTCGAAAAAATATTTTGATTAAGTTAAATACTCGAACACATTACCCAGAAGTTCGAAATTTGATAAAGATAACCAGCTTGATATGTTTAGCTTCTGCAGACTGACAGTCTCATTAAATTTATTAACTAAGCTGAAACACCATAAAGGAATAGATGTTTGTATGATATCAATGGATGGTTTCATCTTTTCAACGGGTAAATATTGTTGCCTCTGAGTAAATTGTTGTCACTTAAATTTTACTTTCTAATGTGAATATTTACAAAAAGAAAAGGTCCAAAACAAAATATTCAATTGAACTTTGATAATAAAAATCTGAACATAAACCTATGAAAATCTATCTAATGTGTTACGATGTGACTGTTATACAGATGTCGATATTTGATAAAATCAGAAGTTTGTAATTTTTATGCGAAAATAAAACACTGATTTTCATAAGAATCTCTAGTATTTTATGTTGGTTACCTCTTAATGATATGAAGCGTTTTGTTTTTATTGATTTTATTGACTACCTCGAGCCAACCACAAGCTAAGAAAACACAACATGTATTGATTACGTTGTGTATTAAAGCCATGAATTAAAAAAAATACAATATGAATTAATCACCTTTGGACATGTGCATATAGGATTAGATATCAATAAGGTGTGTGAATGGAATAAAAAATGTTTCCTAGCTCAAACTTTCTCGTTAATATAGACAGATATCTTTTGAGCCTCCCTCAACCGACGCAAGTTCAATTGATTCTATGCTTGATGCGTGATAGATGATTTAAGAGTCAAGAAGAAGTGGCCTTTTCCATTTTTCCATACCAATGTCGGCCACTCATCCAAAGTAGGCTAATTGTATTTTTTAGAGGAAACAATTGATTTTTAAATTATTTTCAGATCACAAGGTCAACGAGTTCAGTGAGGTAAGAGTGTTTGCCTCGACTTCGAATCTACAAACCTTTTCTTCTTTTAATAGCTATCTTGGCATAAAACATTCAGTCTAGCAATTTTCTTCTTTTCGCCAACACTAAATTAAGGTATCTGCTGTGCTCAGAAAAAAATGGCCGCTTGTGAATGTCTCTAAGGGAAATCTGCGAATAGATTATGGTAGGAATTTGATGGAAAATTTGGCACAGGGACGGATATGTGGAAGGTAATTGACAAAGAAGAAAGAGAACTATAAATTTAAAATCAGGAGTTGGAGGCTTAACTTCTACGCACTGCCTTGAGTATTATTCGTTGAAAACAGCAAAAGGGAGATTACCCAAAAAACCTTCCCATATCTACGCGAGGCAGACTCCGAATAGTGACAAGAGTCTGCTAAGTTAGTGCAGATATACAGTTTGTGTATGTATTTTCTCAGTTCCTCCAACATGGGCAAGACACAAAACTGTCCTTTTTTAAGCGAGATAAAACTGGTTTGAATTCAGACATTTCCTTCTCCTGAACTGATTGCCTAACTAAAACTAAACAACCCAAACTGATTACTATTTATCCAAAGCTGGAAGGAGAAAAGACATATTTTTGCGTTTCCCAACATTATTAGCGTATAAAGAAACGCCAATAGCCTCATCAAATATTTGAATTCGGTTCAGGGATTCGGTTTCCTACGACGTTTACCGTTAAACATAGGGTGTCTCTTGATGGAAATTTGTGTTACACTTCCAAGACTTTAATCTTTTTACCTTAATATTACTTTATTGCCCCTGAATAAATGGGGATGTCAACGTAGCTATCGATGGGCAACATTAACTGATTGGTCGCTGACAGACAGATCATAATTGACGAAGGAGCAATGAGTCACTGACAGATTCGAATCGACCGGGCTTCATTTCCAGCTTGAAGCATTTCACGTGTCTAACCACACTGAAGTATTGTGATACAATGAAACAGTCTGTCTGTGGATGAGAATATGTATGCAACCCCCCAGGGTGGTTGAGCACTAGAGTGAGGAACTGCCGGCTGCCACATACGCGTAAATGCAAAAGCTCTTCGCATGAATTGAGCACTCAAGTAGCTGATACGTGTATATGAAAATATACCTTTAAAAATTCCTTCACTCACGCTGATATAACAATAGAGTAGGGGTAAGATGTCCGACTGACGTAAAATCGGCAGGGTTTCGATTTCAGCTTAAAGCAACTCGCGTGCCTTGGTACACTGAAAAATTGTGATATAACGAAACAGTCTGTCTGTGGATGCCTATATATATATTGAGAGAGAGAGTGCGAGCAATATATATAAAGTGAGTGAGAGAGGTTAGAGTAGCTACGGAGTTAACGGCTCTTAGTGACAGTTTCTCGATTCTCAGATCATCCCTTTTTTATGCTTGGTCTAATGATCACATAGGCAAGTAACTGACAGTCACAAAATACTGTTGACTCTGAGTCTACGCTATTCTCACATCTCTCTCTCTCTCTCTCTCTCTATATATATATATATATATGCATTGCTCCTCTCGATTCTGAAATGTGACACAAAGTTAGTTTAATGTGGGGACACCACAAAAGTAAGTCTCCAGTGTAGGGATGTTGCTAAAAATAGGACAACACCGTTATTCTTTTTGGGGGGTGCCTCAGGTGCTAGAAAAATCAGTCAAATTTATTCATGTTTATGTTTTTGCCTTTAAGTTTCTCGCATTAAGTATTTATTTTGTGAAGCAAGAAGATGGACGCTTTAATCTCCGAGTTTCATTCTGTTAATTTTCTTCTGGGACACACACACACACACACACACACACACACACACACACACATATATATATATATATATATATCACATTGCATTGTTATATTCTTAATAAATAGTAAATTGTGTTTTATTCAATGATGACTTTCAGCTAATTTTCATCAGATGTACATTGAAAATATTCTGAAATAATCTGCAATCATTCAGCAATTGAAGGTGCTTTTATTGCCAAGACGACCCAGAATACGACTCGTCAAAAATTGTGTTGACATTTCGAAAGAGCAGGAAGCAACCATTATGTAAATAAGTAGCTATTATGTAAATAAGTAACCATTATGCAAATAAGTAGCCATTATGTAAATAAACAACGATTATGTAAATAAGCAACCGTTACCGGACATTGGCCTAGTGGTTAGAGTGTTCACCAATGGCCCGGGAGACCTGGGTTCAATCCCAGGTCGAGTCATACCAAAGACTCAAAAAATGGTACTTGATACCTCCTTGCTTAACACTCAGCATTATAAGGTGCGGATCAAGGGTAAAGTAGAGCCATCCAGGGAAGGAGTAGCGCCCTCCCCTACACCTTGGTGTAGTAGCTATCGAAAAGGGAGCCTTCGGGTTACCCTCGACTATGGTCGCCAACTTTACTTTTTATGTAAATAAGTTAACATTATGTAAATAAACAACGATTATGTAAATAAACAACGATTATGTAAATAAGCAACGATTATGTAAATAAACAACGATTATGTAAATAAGCAACGATTATGTAAATAAGCAACCATTATGTAAATAAACAACGATTATGTAAATAAGCAACCATTATGTAAATAAGCAACCATCATCAAATAAGTTAACATTATATAAATAAGCTAACAGTAGCAACAACAACTGTTGTTGTATATTATAATTTCTTTTCATGGCCTTATGACAAAAACAGAAATATTTGAAGGATTATATTTAATGATAATTACATTAAACTTTTTTATAAGATATGTTAAAAGACGACATGGATTATAAGAATTAAGTTTGTTTGAAAATGCGATTACATTGTGACATGGAGAGATTAAACATATTTATGCCGTTAAATCTTTAAACAAATGTCAAATGTAGAAATTTCTACGCCAACTTTAATACACAAATGGGCGACATTATTCTGAATCAGCATATGTAGCCTCTAAGAAGAAGATTTGAATTATAGTTTTAAAGTTAATGCATTGCATTAATATGACAAAAGTACATTTGATCTCAATTCAGACATACGTAGGCATCTTTCACTCACATCTATTCACCTTTCGATATTGAGTATATTATATTACTGATATATATATATATATATATATATATATATATATATATATATATTGAGATTGAGATTGTGTATATTATTTTATTGATGTCATATGTAGATATATTGTCAGCGTGCATATTGTCTTAATGATCACACACACACACACACACACACACACACACACACACACACACACACACACATATATATATATATATATATAGAGAGAGAGAGAGAGAGAGAGAGAAAGAGACATCAAATATATTATTTTATTGCTATCATGTGCATATATTGATATCGTGTATATTATCTTATTGATCTCTTATAAATATATTGACATCAAGTAAACTATGTTTGTGACATCACCTACTTATATACATATTGACATTATGTATATTATCTTAATGTTCTCATATATATATATATATATATATATATATATATATATATGACTACTCGACGATATTTGATGGCTCAGTTTCTCGCCTATATGATCATCAAACCAAGCGCTGATAATTCCATTCTAACTTAGATTTACATATGCTCAATCATTGGTATTAAGCACACCTTAATTGTAAATATAGCAGACACTATAACTAAATTATAAATGTACATATGTATTTGTGTGCGTGCACACACACACACACACACACACACACACACACACACACACACACACACACACACACACATGTACATATATATTTTTTTTCTTTTGTTCTATATAGAGCTAGGGACAAAGTACAACTTAACATCTTAGAGGCGATCTATATTGCTATAGATCACTCCTCTCTATGTAGGCAGGGAAGCAGTCACATTTTGTATATATTTGGTGACGCATTAGACATTGGGGTGACAATTTTATTTTCACACAGTCCTTTTTCCAAATAACTTAAATAGTTCCCGTTTTTACCACTTTCCGGCGTTCTTGCATGAGTAGAGCCAGACGAAATGGCCCTCGCAATTTTATTTTTTAAAATTGTTTTTCCCCCTCTCTACCGATGATTCCGTTGATACTTTGCTTATATATATATATATATATATATATATATATATATATATATATATATATATATACACTGACGGAAAGTATAATCGCAAAACATTGAATATGTGTATCAATTTTCTCGAGATGAAACGTATTGGTACTATGGTTCGATTATAATATTTTAGTATATATAATAAGTGTATCAACAGTAATTATATTTTGTGCACAGATTATAATTACTGTTGATACACTTATTATTTCATCTTGACAAAATTGATACACATATTCAAGGTTTTGCGTTTATACTTTCCGTCCGTATATATGTGTATCAAAGTCATCATCAGTTAGGGTGTGGAAATTTTTTTTTATGACAATCTACATATTAGCAGAATAATTCAAGACTTGGACCGCAGCTGGTTATTTAACTGTCTTTGTCCTCTATTTTAGAGCGACAAACACACTTTTGCTAATAATCAAACAGCGAGATACAAGGCGCGTTCCAACAAACACGAATCTTCAATATATACATATACATTTTCATGAAGCCTAACTTTTATTAGCCGGTTGTTAGCCTCGAAACAATTTTCTAAGCAATAATATTCTATTCTCAAATCGATTGATTTGTAAAGATGTTGGTCCGTTCGACCTTCTAGGCCAAAACAGGAATACAAGCCCAGCTGGGCTCAATTAGCGTCTACTCTTTAAAATTATCCAAGTCGCTGTGAAACTCATCTAATTATATGTATATAAAAAGGTCAGACGTGAAGGTCACGCTTAAACATTTGCATGAAGTCATAGGAGATGTCACATCATGACGATTCTTTATTTTTTTCTCTCTTTCTATCAATTTGCGACAAAAAAGTCTTAACAGACCAAATTATACAATAACAACATTTAGTAGCACTCATCGTTAAGAAATAATTAATTTTTCTGACTATTATTAGTGATAACTAAAAGACAAATAGGTTTTTCTCGAAGCGCCCTTTTAACCTCACCTTGAACCCAGCTATATTGAGCCAACTTATTTTTTACACGAAGTATTGCCAACAAATTTTTAATTTGGACTCGTATATGTTTTTCCTTTATGTTCGAGTCACTTCTTTCACCTAAGATGTTATTTCTTACAAGTAACGACGCATATCGACGACAATAATAAAGAAGAACAAGTTACACTTCCCCATGACACACCATCTGTTTCTACGCAATTGAGGTATATTTATATTTTCTACTTTTTCAAGTCAACAAGTCTGAATTAAGTGGCATTACAGACTGTTAACATAATAACGAACCAAATGACTTTTAACTAACGATAAAACTAACAGGACTTTATTACTATCCTCTTACCCCAAAAAGTCGATGACCAATCCATTACATAAGTGTCTTTCGGTATGTATCATTCAAAAGTCGTACACCTTGACCTTTTTTCAGATTTTGATAAAAGGATTTTGGCGTAACTTAATATAATAAGTATTCTTATTCATCTTATTATGAGACAATTAATTCTAAAAATCTTGGATGCGATGAAGATTTCTTCATTTTTGGTGTTTTCACACTAAAAATCTTCTGATTACTAGAAAACTAAGCAGATGTTACTTATTTTTGTTAACATCGTGAAGTCACTTTGGTGCTCCAGTTGCCAGCTCCCTTCCATAAATTAAGCTTTGCTTCCATCTAAATTGTTTGATAAAAAAAAAATATTTTCATTAACAAGTTGTAAAATCTAAGGCTAGTGATTTCCACACTATGCAGTGAAACACATTGATGCACTGCGGGATCTAAATATGTGTGTCATAAAAAAGAATTATATCCAAAACTAAAAGAAGAGGAATGACTCATTTCCTTGTAAAATATTTGAGAAACTTGGAACAAAAATTTAGCTTTTATTTTCCATCATTAAACAGTTGGAAACCGTTGCATAAAAATCTAGTTCAATATTCTTTTGAAATTAAGTACTATACTTCTGCAACCAGTGTTTGTGGATAGAAAATAAAGATCGAAGAATTACTTACTAATACATTTTTAATTTTCTTTAAGGGAAAATTATCCTTCTCTCTTTAAGGAAGCTTTCACTATTTTTATCCTATTTTTAAATCTATTTCTATGCGAATTGCGATTTTTTTTCTTTTACTAACTGTAGATACACACAAGAAAAAAGAAGAGAAAAAATTCTCCGCATTAAAAATGAAATAAAAGTCTGTTTATCTCAACTTTATCCGATCATAAAAAAAAGTCACTGAGAAACATCAACATGTTTCTCAATGCTAACTATTCTTCATCAACTGAATGAAAAAGTAATTTCTTAAAATATTTTGCAGTTCAAATTATTCTTTATTAATAAAAACATATAAATACTTTTTTGAAATACATTTTTGAATTCTTCGTGCGTTTCTTACCATTAATTTAGAAAAGTTTATTAAAAAATAAACAAGATTTATGGATCCACAATTACAGATTCTTAAATAATCAAGAGTCTTTAAGAAAGAGACTTTTACTTTGTTTCGTAATTGTTCCCGAAATGATAATATATATTTTAATTACAACATTTAAACGTTGATTATGTAGGGTAGGGGTTTTCAGCGTTTTTAGCCTGAGCGCCACAAATCTTAACTCAGAAGGGTCCAGGGTCATGAACTTAAAAGATCTGTTAAATTTACGTCTCAAATGATTTATTATTGATTCATCTGATTGTTGTTTGTGTTTACAAAAGATCTAATATTTTGGTGAAATTCAAAAAATTGGCAGGACGAGAACATTGAACAGATGAGGATTTGACAGTTGCAAACACAGCGTATCCTTGGCATGTTTCCTTTTGGAAAATAAATGTTCACAGCAGTATGTAGTATCAAACATGCTCCGTATTTCGTGACTGTGGATGATAAAGTTGGCCAATCATCCAGGTTGAAGCACGAAATTCTTTTAGAGACCGAGGGTATAGCAAGCAAAAAAAAATTGGACTTCAAATCTCCTGAACACAGAAGATCAATGGCTTCTATAAGCAGTTGTAATATTATTTCTTTATAGTCAAAATTAAGAGACTAAGAGGAAATATTAGATGAGTCTCGAAGGCCTCGGATGAGAGAAACCAAATGTAGAATGTAAAATATTAGTATTTTTAGTTAAATTAACAATGGCTAACTATACAAAAGATACATTCTTATAAATATGATTTACAGCCTAGTCGGCTACGGGTTATAAAATACATTGACTACATTTCTGGCTATGATACTAAACAACATCTGATGTTGAGGCTCCAGTCCTAGAGCTAAGAGGAACGTGGAGTACTCCTTCATTGCCATTACTCCCAGTTTCACTCTGATCGAGAGTGGTTGTACCTGCTAGGGTCCCATCTATGAATCAAATGAAACTAGTTCACCGCGTATGACACTAAACTGCTTCTGATGGTGAGGCTCCTGTCTTGGGGATTTTTAGAATCTGGTGTACCCCTTAATTGTCACTTATCTCATGTCCACTCTGACCCAGAGTCTTTTTACCTATTAGTCCCATCTGAGGGTCAAATAGAAAGGTTTAATCATTTTCTTTTCTTGAAACCAGTTAACTGTGCAAACAAATGACTGATTTTAAATTGAACGTGTAATGCATAGCAATTCTTGGAAACATTTAACTGTATGAAAAAGAATAAATAATATTAAACAGAAAGAAGAATGTATCAAATAGCAATAATTGAAACCATTTAACTGTGTGAAAATAAAACTATTTGTGTTTGCAATACTTAAACCACTTATTTGAGTACAAACAAATGTTTAATATCAAATAGAATTATTAGAGTTTGATAGCAGTACTTGAAATCATTAAACTGTGTGCAAACAATAAATAATGATACTTAAAAACATTTGTATGCAAACAAATTAGCTCTAACTCACTTAAAAACTAAAACTACCAGTAAACTATTCACTTACAAATCATATATTCATATATGCATAAAAATCGATTTGGTATTAAATAACCATTAAGAGTTGATGTGTCATTAAACCAAATAACTTACACCTAAATATGTTGCGACGCGAAAAATTCTTGTTCCATAATTTGCTTTTTTCACTACCAATATACGATTGTTGTCTGAAAGTTTAATGTCTTAAAAATCTATTTTCAAGATTTTAAAAAGGTTAATATAATGACAAATCTTGAAAATAACCTTTAGAATACATTTATATGGCGGCATCCATCATGCAATTACACCTGGATCTTGGCACGGGCCTGGATCTCCTTTGCAGGCCTAAGTATGGCTGCACGGGAAACCAACAGTGGCTCAAACTGGAGGTCGTCCTACTGATGTTGTCTAAAGAAAGAACAAGGGTAGATACTGCTTGTTATCAGTTTCATCGTAAGAATTGCGAGAGCAAGGTTGAAAGACAGCGTCGGTCTCTTTTAGAGAATTCAGTTTCTGGTTTTGAATTCGGTGGTTTTCTTTCCCTAGACTGTTTACCAATGAAGGCTAGATTGATGAAATCAGAGAACAGAATTCGTTCCGGCCAAGACTGTTTAAGTTCACTTTACACCAATACATGTAGGAAAGGGTATCAATCTATCTCTTCTATTTCAGCTCTGGATAAAACACTAGGGATGACTGAACTATTTCATCATTTTTCAATAACCATTACGTCAGTCGTACCAATACGTAAAAGTTAACTGTCTTGAATCATACACTCCAAAGTACATCATTCATATTTTGCATTGTATTGGCATCCATCAGATAAATCCTTTTACAACGATAGAAGATGTCTTATTTATTACCTATAAGTTCTTTTTGAAGATTGAAGTAAGGTTGTCCGTTATTGTTCATTAGATTTTTTTTTCTTTTGGTCAGAGTTACATTGGTACGAACGGGTCATATCATTTTCAATGTAACCTGTTCTAGGCAACATAATTGGAAATAAGATGTCAATAAAGAAGGAAATGACAGTTTTATTGATAAAAAGCAGAAAGAATAAATCAAGGATAAATACACTATAACAGACTGTATAATAATAAAAGCATCTGGCACAGGTCTTCAAAGTGGATGTGAATATGAACATACAAGGAGAGAGAATGAAAAGAGAAGGAAAGAGGAAAAAAAGAAGGAAAAGTAGAAAAAAGAGGAGACTAGAACAACATTGTAGAAGTGGAAGAAGACGGAGAAGTAATGTTGTACAAGAAGAAGAAGAAGAAGAAGAAGAAGAAGAAGAAGAAGAAGAAGAAGATGAAGATCTAATGTAGTATTATTAGTAGTATTTTAGTAGCAGTAGACAATAAAAGGAGACAATTAAGTTATAGTAGTAGTAGAAGTAAAAGATAAACGTAAAAGAAGTAGTACTAGGTGTCGAACAAGAAGAACTAGTAGAAAACGGAAAAATAGCAGTAGTAGTTGTTGTAGTGGTAGTAGTAGAAGTAGTAGTAGTAGTTGTTGTTGTTGTTGTAGTGACAGAAAATAAAAAACGAAAAAGAAAAAAATGTAGAGTTGCTAAACACCTCATCAGTTTTCAGGACGCATTTTCAGTTGGTTCCTTTGTTTAATGGCATATCAACATTCATGGGTTATTTAGTGCCAAAGCCATCATTATAGAAGGACGGTAATGGTACAATTTAACGCGTAGTTGGTTGGGGGGATAATAGGGTTAATACCTTTTCCAATAATATAATTCCGAAAGTGAATGTTACAACATGACTGGAATTTGAACTCACATACTCCCCACCCTGGACACATTTCATTCATATTTTTGTGATGCAATTCTCTCTCATATATCACATCAAACAGTGTAATAGGCGAGATTATGCTGGACGGGATTAAATCACAATTAAATTATTGTTTGAAAAATATGGTATCACAGTAATTAATTGCAATAGTAATTAATTTTCTCTTTTTCATCAACTATTTTCCACACTAGTTGAAGTACCTGTCTACCCTTGGTAATATGTCAAACACGAAATTTTTTCGGATCGCTCACAAGATTTTATCAGGACGAATTAACATCGTAATAAAATGACAAATGAGAGAAAAGAATCAAACAAAATTACAAAAGGACATGGAATAAGATTCAAAAAACGATAAACTAAGACACTTATTAACCTTAGTTTTTAAAAACTTTAAGACTGTAGTCGGTAGAAAGACATCCATTAAGAAATTCCATCCATATTGTAAATATATTGGTTTAGATCGGCTTCTTTGTTTAATAAAGTATCAAAATTTGTGGGTTTTTTTAATGCTAAAGCAAAATGCTTATGAAAGAACAGCAGTGATACAATTTTACTCATAGCTGGAGCGATAAGAGTGAGTCATGCCTTTTCCAGGCGTATCAGTCAGAAAAATCAACAGAATGCCGCAAACGGTGTTCACACTTGTTTAGTTCGAGGCCGCAGTCCAGCAATTTAATCATTACACCGCAGAGATTCCCCAGACAAATACTTTTGAAAATAAGCTTTTGTTATGGAATATGTATCTGACATGGGGAAGATTTCCAAAGAATAGATTTTTTTCTGCTCGGAACTGCAAAAAGAGTTTTTATTGGAAACTCTTGAATCAGTGGAACCAATGAATGTATTTCATCTGAAAATCTTTGATGAAAACAGCGATGGAATAGAAATAAACTGGCAACATTTCGGCGATAGGAAAATGGTTGAAGTGATAAGAAACAGTAATCTCCCCCAAAATCCATTCAACCATTACTTCTTCCAAGTCAAAATAGACAAAACAAGCTTAAGATTAACTTACCCAGGTATGAGAATAATATTCTATCTAGGTGTGAATTTCTCTTTAAAAAAATTATCAAAGCTAGAGGTTTAACGGTATCAATGCATGAACTGGACATAGCGACCGGAGTTCAAAACCTGGATGAGGTTGATAGCATTTCACATAGCGTTAATACACTTGGGAAAAGTATATATCCAACTACTTTCCCATCAGTTATGGGTAAAATAGTTGGGCAGACTGGTAATGCAAACAATCCAAGAGAAACCAGTTGTAGATCTGGAGATGGATGAGCTCCGCCAGACAATTACTATCAAAGACACATTACATTAGTGGCACCCTCACGACCAAACCAGGTTACGGGGTAGATCCTTTTATTATAAAGCATCGAGTGTTATCTACTTTCATGAGCGATAGAATTGTTAGAATATTTTTGTTAATGTTCTTTGTGTCCTTGCTACTTTGTTTAGTTGTATGAATTTGAATTTCTTAAAAAATGTTTTGTTGGATTATTTTTCGGTGACATTTTGGGGAACTTTTTAAATCTAACAATAATTATGGAGATTCTGGTTTCTCTTCCATGTTCAGCAATTTGTGAAACTCTCAATCAATTTTTTAAAAAATTGTCTATTTTTCCTTCTATTGTGATCGATGCCACAATTAGTAATGCGCGTTTGCAAACACTGATTGGTACAATCCAGTTTATGTCATTTGATTGGTCAACATTTTACATAATATAGAATTATCATTTGTCTTGTTAGCATTCATGTTTCCATTATCAGAAATTGCTTTTTTCTTAGCATTATTATTACCGAAACTATTTTCTATTTATAATAACACAAGTTTTACGAAGATCGTTGTTATTATATTAATTCAATAAAATCAGAAATTAGCAGGTTAGAAAATTACGTGACATCGTATCATTTAGCGTGTCTCTTGTTTGATATAATCAAATCATACTCATTATTTTCTTTGTAAATATCATCATCATTATCATCATTTTATTATTATTATTTTTATTTTAGTCACTTTTGAGAGTTTTTCAAAATTATTATTATCATTATTATTATTATTTACTGAAAGTGAAAAATACTCTATAACTAGAATTTAATTGTTATCCAATTTGAGAAATTATGATGATTATGGTCAATGTGAATGTATATATAATCCGATTATGATCGAATTGTAAATTGAACTGGAAATTGTTTTATTCTCCAAAAAAAAAAAAAAAAAAAAAAACATCAGTACAAAATCTGTTAATGCAAGACACAACTAATCAAAAAAAATTTCTAAATATAAAAAAGCAAATCATTTGAAAAAAAAAAAAAAAATTACATTTGTTTAAGATTACTAATTAAGTTAATGGATTGTCCTCAAATGGAAAAGTTAAGTTATTACAACATGCATTATTGCTGAGTTATGACTAACAATCTGAAAAATCTGCTTTTGTATCGTTAAATCTCTTAAGTGTCACTGACATAAATTTCAAATCTTTTCTATAAAATCTTTTGGAATTTTTTAATGAACAATATTAACTCCTTAGGATAGGACACTTGTGGGGCGTAATGGTTCACAGGCTAGACTAAGTTTACTAGCGAGTTCGAGTCTTACTGGGTGTTGTGAATATGGATTATCTCCTCTTTAATAATCCGAGCTATAAAAGCTGTACATTTCCGCTTGTCAAGTGGACGAGTAGTAAGATTGAATAAAAGATTACTAGACAGAATCTCTTGTCCTGTTTTCATTACACTGAGTACCCCATACATCCGGATTTATGCCACAACGAAAGAATGCTTAGTAAATAACTATCTGCTTAAGATAATATAAAAATCTTATTATTATCTTTTCTATTATTTGGATCTATCATTCATACTAACAAATAGTTTGTAAACATAGTGTATACATTTTTAATAGGCAACAAAGACATTATCTAAAAAAAAAAATTAAGTCATAAAAAGTTTTTTTGAGAAATATTTGAAAGTCCTGCCGTGTATATATGATTTAACTCTTGAGATCTTACCCTGCGTAGATAGATAGTTCAACTAGTTTATTTGTAAATCGACAATTTATTTTCTAATGCATTTCACATTTATTGCTACTTGCATGCCAACGCTGATGACTCGTTGCTTTGCTCAGCGAACACAGAAATCGGAAAGGGTTTGGATTTTAAAATTCCTCGCTAAAGTAAAGATGCATTTTACCCTGAAGGTTGTCAGTATTTCAAAAGTCGGCACGTTAGATTTTGATGGGAACAGATTGCGATTAAAGATTCAAAGGAAAAATCCACAAACACACAGACGAAATCTATTTTTGTTGTTTCTTTAAGGAAATCACTCTTAACTATTTATGGCTGCTGATAAACTACGGCACTTGAGTTTGTGTTTTTGATTTGACCTAAAACTTCAGCATAAATTGTACGGGGTTGATCTTTGAGTACAACAGAGATCACTGGAGTTAAAAAAATACTCTATTTCTAACCAAACAGAAATAGAGATTTTTATATGAAGTAAAAATATTTTGATCTCATAAATGATTGGGCTGAAGAAAACTTCTGTTTTTCTTATTAAGTTGGATTTTCCCTAATTTGTGTGAAAGAACGTACGTTTTTGTTGAAATTTTGTACACTGTCACTTAACAAGTATTCCTATATAATCCAATCAATTTTTACTCAGTTTTATGGTTTCAAGTAATAATTTCTATTTAATAATATCCATTCGTTTACACACAGCTGTATTGTTTCGAGTAATTAATAGTAACGAATAATTTTTGAACAGATCTATTTGAACTATAGATGGGAACCTAACAGGTGTTGCCATTCCGGGTCAGAGTGAACTTGGGAGAAATAGTAATGAAGAGGTACTCTCCCCATATCTCCAGTGCAGAAGCTTTACCATCATATACAGTTTATGATTATACTGAGAACGTTCTTTTTTTATAGTGAGGGAGTCTTACTCCTCCGCAAAGGATAGCGGCAGTATATTCTAAGCTCTGCCAATAGGGCATGAGTTTCACGGCTATTTAACGAGAAAGAACTCGACACATCTATTAAAATGGAAGAACAAGAAGACTGTAAACAAAGTCTCTCAGAAACTAAACAGAATTTACATTTTTGTTTTAATTTTTGGTTGTGTACGAGGTATGAAGAAAATAGTATTGAAACAAAAATTTAATGTTTAAAAATTTAAAAGTGTAAATGTATTTATGGTCGACCAACTCATATTATAGATAGTTGATGTCTTGATGTCTAGATGTCTAGGCTGCTGGGGAGACAAATCAGTACCACTTTAATATACTTTCGATCAGTTGAAACGCTTTATCGAGGAAAACACAGGATTATACAAGAATAGTACCCTCTATATCCACTAGACTTTGAGTAGCTTTTTCTTATTTCCTAAACAATAATTTGAGGACATAGAGGACATTAAAAGAAATACAACGGTACAGCCTCACAGCTTACCAAAAGAGGAGTTTCATAGGTGCTTCGACTAATGGAAAATTCGCAGGTATAAGTGTATTGAAGAGAACTATTTGGATGAAAATTAATCTTTCTTTCCGTATTCATTTTTGTCTTGGATATCTTTTGTTGAATACACCTGGTTTTTACGTCTTTTTTATAATTCTGTATCCATCGAATCGTGCTAAAATAGACATCAGAATTATTTTATGATGGTATACTTATGATGGTTTACTTAGTCATTTCTTGACAAATATCTGTTAGCTCGACAGATGCCTGTTAGCTCAACTACAGACATGTTAAGCAAACCTAAGTTGCATTCAAGTTTAACAAAAATGAATTATAAATCTTGTTACTTCTGTCATGATCGACGAAGATTAAATGCATTTTGATCAGCTGAACACAGAATTTCAAGAAAATGAAGGCACTAAGTTTTGTCGCTAAGAATGGGGATAGGAACATACATTCGGTCGTATTAAAAGTTCTATTTAACTTTACTTTGTGCCAAATTTGTTGTGTCACAGCATCATCATGTTGTACCGTTAGCACAGATTTCCCTAACTCTCCCTCGCCACTCGTCCCAATCGTTCATCGCTTCCCGTAGGTCTTCTAGACGACATCCGTACAGAACTGGTGTAGATAAGTTCTAGCTAGTCGTCCAACACTTGCTCGTCCATTGGAGAACATCGCTTATGAGTTCATCCTTACTTCTCAAGCAGGGTCCTGCATGTCTTTTTCGTTTAATTTGGATGGTGTTTGAGATCTGTACTACTACTAACCTCCCATTAAGTAATAGAGTTTCTTAATCATGTGTATTATGTGCTAGTTATTTACCTACACAGAAGAAATATTTTGGTTGAGAAAGGTCGAGTAACAATCAAAATTCAGTCTTATGAAAGCAATACATATGAGAATAAGGTCTGAAAATATATCTTTTAATCAGGATAATACAATGCTACATTTCAAAGAAACAACGGCTTAAATAATGAGAAGACTGGAATTCACACTTGTTGCACGTATTCTAAACAGTACTGATTTCATATTATCAGACATCCGGTTATTTTTTAAATTTAAACGTGTTAAAAGGTCGATATTCTTCATTCTAAGTTTTTCAGTTAAGTTGTTGCTTGCAAACAGATCAAAAGTAAATCATAAACTTTTTTAATGGACAAGTGAAAATGTAAAGAGAACGTTGGCCGAAAAACATGAAGCAATAAATAGTGATGTTGTTGAAAAAAACTTTCACTTTTTCTAAATGTGATAAAAATATGATTATTTCATCGTGCCATAAACTTATTAAATAAGAATTGAGATTTTATTTTGAAAAAGTCCCTCTTGCATTTGGTTCGGTTCGGAATGGTTTTATAGTATAATAACCATTGTTGGTTATATCAATGCCAAATCCGTTTTTATACATATTAATAGTTTTATTTAAAAAAATTCAGTTTAGCATAAGTACAGTTTTTTGTTTACCCACAGTTAAATGTCAAAACAGTTTTATTTCAAACAATCCAGTTTAGCAAAACGTACACAGTTTAGTTCTGT
Organism: Sepioteuthis lessoniana; assembly: GCA_963585895.1. NCBI lineage: Eukaryota > Metazoa > Mollusca > Cephalopoda > Myopsida > Loliginidae > Sepioteuthis > Sepioteuthis lessoniana. Next base: position 4,657,089 of record OY757918.1, on the reverse strand, counting down.
TTGAAGCATAGATAGGATCCTATCAGGTGCTATCACTCCGGGCCTGAGTGGACCAAGGACCAACGGCAATGAAGGGGTACTCTGCATTCCCCAGAACTCCATCATTACTGGAGCTTCACCATCCGACTGTTTAGTGTCCTATCCTGGACAGTCGTTCGGGAGTCTTACCTCTCTGCAGAGATGCAGTTGGTGTATTCTATAGCCCTACCCGACTGGGTCATCTTGCGTGTGTTTGAGAGTATATCATGTCGCACTGCTAGCACGGATCTCGCTGACCCTCTCTCACCACCCGTCTCTATTATCAATCGCTCACAGGAGGTCTTCCAGGCTACATCCTGTATCAGCACAGAGCTGTTGTATATAGGTTGCAGCTGGTCGTCCAACCTTAATTCGTCCATGTGCAGGGGGTCCACAGGAGCACATTGCTTATAAGTTCGTCCTTACTTCTCCAGCAGTGTCCCACATGTCTGGTTCGTCTAATTTAGATAGATTTCGTGATGGGTGGTAGGTGGCCGTACAGCTGGTGTTTTGTAAGGTCTGGCCTCTAAGACTTGATCAATAAGTCCTGCAGCATTTTTGCGTAATTACCGTGAAGCTTCTTTCTCCATAAGTTTAGTTAGGGTTGTGTGTGTGTGTGTGTGTGTGTGTGTGTGTGTGTGTGTGCGTATTTAAATTTCGAGCTGAATAAATAAGAATAACACGTATGCATACTTGCGTTTATATAACGCATACAATCAATCTCTAGGTCCATCTCTCACACATACACACATACACAAACACACGCACACGCACATGCGCACACATATATATGTATGTATGTGTGTGTTTCTGTGTATATGTGTATTTAAATTCTTGTATTTCATGGTGGATAGATATGCATATTACTCGGGTATGCTTATACTCTCTCTCTCTCTCTCTCTCTCGCTCTCTCTCTTTCTCAGACACACACACTCATATATATTGAAGTATCAAGACTTAGAAGAGAACAATATATATATATATATATATATATATATATATGCACGACTAAGTATTGATGCTTTAGTCTTTCTGTTTTTCCTTTTTTTTAAAAAATCGAGCTTCATTTCCTATAATCGGCAATTCATTTTAATATGTGACAAGAGCATTTCGCAATTGCAGTGAATGTCTCTTTTAAGTAGACATTTGAAAAACTTGGGCATGTCACCTTTTGTGCAACTTGATACGTTAAAAACAGAGTTATCTCTTTGCATTTTCACTGCAGAAACTTTCTAATAAAATAGCATCAAACTGACGCAGAATTCTAGAAATTCGGCAGATGATGATTGACAAGTCTTTTCTCCAGCTGTCAGCAATTCGACAAAAAGAAAAGGATCTTTAAATGGGCAGCATTTTAACATTAAAGACTCTTTCTTTCTATTTAAATAAAAAAAACGATTTAATCGAACAGAAAAATGCGGTAAAAAGCAGTTTCTCTTCTATTTTCACTATTAGCCAAAAAAGAAAAAAATTCATTCTATGCGAAATAAATATATTTTTGTCGTTTAGTTTTGAGTGATATAGTGTCGAACATTGAGCGCAGGTGTATGTGACGTCGAGGCATTCATATCCTTGGGCAAAGTAATTCAGTTAGAGTGAGGAAAAATGAATATTTAGCAGCAGAATGTTTGCAGTGTAAAGACTGGCAAGACGTCAAAGCGAAAAAAAAAAATTCATAACTAAAATGTGACAGAAAAAAAATCCCTTTAAGAAAAAAATTTTGCGGCCGGATGTGCATTTACGCACAAATCATAAGCAAATAAATACACCTTTTACATGGCAAACATATGGATTTATAAAAAATACAGACAAAGTTATAAACTGAAATGTGTTGAAATTCACCAAATATCCGTGAGTTTTAATACGTTTGTTGGACAAGAAAGATATAAAAGACTATGAATATCATTCCAGATGTTCTTGGAAAATGTTTCTCTGTTGCTCGTAATAATTCATAGCAATAAACATATCAACAGAAATTTCCTCATGCACTTAATTAAACTAGGAACTTCTTGTGGTATAGTAGTAATTTATTAAGTGGTTTGCTCAGATGTAGCTTAAAAAGTAGCTAACAAGCTAGATTACAGGACTGTTATTAGTAAATTTAATTCGCACAGGGTGCCTCATACTTCAGACCTTGTGCTAAACTAAGTTTACAAAATGATTATTAATTAAGTCTGGTGGTCAATAACTAAGCTTAATTAAGTCTAGTACAAAGCCGCAAGTATGGGACACCCAGTGAGAGTCAAACTTAATGACTCCTGTCTGCAAGCTTAGCGTGCTCTTACACAACACGAAGTACCCAAAATGTAATTGATCTTTCCTTAGTCAGACACACCAATGGTATTTGCTATTCCTCTTTGGTCACTCCAAGCGCACCAACTACAGTTGGTATGAGCTTGACGCACAATGTTTCAGTTCTCTTGTATGGTCCAAGTATATTTCAATCTTTTCGCTTTCTTTTATTTTCACGCCGGAACAGTAAAATCCTCAAGACGTCAAATTCCCTCTTTTTTTGTTAAGTAACACAAAGTCTGGTCTTATGGCCGATAATAAGTGACCCGTCTGTATCTCAAAGTCCTAGAGAATTTTATGGGGCGCATTTTCAGGGATAGATTCTGATTTGTGCATATACCATTTGGTAGTATGGTCAAATTTCATTCTCTTGCACAATTCCCAACGGATCGTACCCAGTCATGCCTTTGAACTAGTTTGCTGCATCCACTTATGTGATTAACTTCTTCATCTTTTTCTTCACATAATCTACATTTGCTGTTCTGTTGCGTGTTATAGACCTTCACTTTAATATAATTGGTCCTTATGGCGTTGTTTTGAGCAGCTATTAGAAGAGATTGATTATTTTTTTTGAGTTTTTCTTTTCTCATGTATAATTCCGCCATTTTGTCGTTTGAATTCTACATGCATTTCTTTTTCTTCCTATTTTGTTTCTTAGTTTTTCTTGTTCTTTTTGCCGGGTCTTATATTGTCAATGTTGTTACTCGCTGCTGTGATAAGTCTTTTTCTTTGCTTTCTATAAATGTAGTTTTTGAGTCCCTGCTTTAACCTGTCTATGCAGTCCTCAATGCTAGCGAACCTCTACATCGCCTTTTTTTTTTTTGAGTCACACAAACTATAAATGTCATCTGTCGAGTGTAAAGCCTTGTGAATAGTCATGAATTTCATTGTTATCTACTCCATTTGTATGAGTTACTCCCTTGTCCATTTGAAGACTGGTCCTGAATATCTTACAAGGGGGACGGACATCCCGGGGGTTTATTTCTGATGAGATTTTTACTGCAGAGCTTGGTTTCGAGAACTTTCCTCATTCTTCTGTATTTTAAGCTGTGCGAATTTTCTCATCAGAGTCAGCTGGTGGTTTCTCACTGGAGTTTGAGTGACAGCAAGTTTCTTCAAGTCTCCTGGACTCTACTCAGAATTCTGGCCTATTTTAACAATGTTCTAGTTGTATGAAATTTAGTTGTATGAAATCTAGTTTATAATAAATAATTCTTATCAAGAAAATATCCTGTTGCTACCCATAACAAATCATATAAATTTTAAGTTTGAAAACTACAAAAGAATAATGAATTATTTGTCGTGATAAAATAATTTTTTATGTTTAATTAAACATTAGTAATTAGGTTTATCGATCGTTTTTCCGGCTTGAAATGTAAAATAATTAAATACCATTATTGCTTAATTAAGACTAAGACAAAGACAAAAATATTTAAATCGATAAATCACTTAAATCCTTAACTAAAATGAACCAAAAAAAATTAATTTTTTTTACAAAAACTACCAGAAAATTTTCCAAAAATAATTGTAGTTTGTAACTATTAGCTTTAAAGATTTAATTGATAACAAAAGTTTTAAAATACCTGGTGGAGCCGGTTACAGTAGGTAGTATAAATCAAAAAATATTTGTTCTTATATTTTTATTATTTTCTGTCTTGTTTCAGTTTGTTGTTACGAAAAATGAATGAACTTGTTTTAAACGGTTTAAACGGTTAGAATAACAAAATCTTACACTTAACATTCACTAATTTCAATCTAATTTTAACTAACATTATTTCACGTCATATTGAGGATTAATAATTTCAAATCTTTAAATTAACGATTGGAATTCTGAATTATTTTGTCGTGACAACTTCATTGGTAGTTGTTACTTAAAATGCCAAGAAATTAAACAATAGTGAAATTAATAATTGGCTTTTAGTGGTTGTAGATAAAAATAACAACACTTCTTAGTTTTAGTCTTCTTTCTCAACCATTGGGTGCAAACACACTCACACACACAGATACTACACGCTTATACGTACACCACACGACACACATACACACATACACCACAAGCAAATGTACGCACTCACACACACACACAGAGACACGCTTACATACATAGACATACACGCACGCACACACGCACACATCCATATACGAATATATAAAAAGTGTAGGGGGGTATGAATACAAACATCAATATTAAAGAATATCAATCTAAAAAAACATTTGCATGGGAAGTGTGTTCAAAAAGTACCAAGACTGAAGTATTAACTTTTTAATGTTTTTAACAAAACACAAGATTTTGCAAGTGCAACACCCTCCACACTCACCAGACCTTCAGTTTAGTGCAAACTCTTTTGTATATTACACAGAAATTTCTATTGAAATATTTGAGGACGTGGAGGACATTAAAGAAACATGACCGTGTAGATTCACATTATATCAAAAGAAGATTTTTCAGAGGTGCTTCAGCCAATGGAAAACTCTCTGGAATAAGAGTGTTAAAATCCAAAAAGATTATTTTGGAGAAAATCAACATCTGATTAATTGTTTATTTTTGTTTTAGTAAAAACAGCTAAAGTTTCTATACTTTTTGAACTCCCCTAATGTATCGATATAAAAGGCGGTCGCTGTAGAACGAGCTAATTATGCATGCCATTTTTAGTGATCTTACTTTTCAACAAATGCAGCATTATTGCAATTATTTATATGTTTAGCATAAAACAATGGCTTATAGTGCACCGAGTAAGAATCGAACTCGCCAATAATAGTCAGCAAAGCTAGCTTGTTAACGCTCACGTGATTACACGGTTTCCTGCAAGAGTGTTGAAGCTTCATAAAAGTTCTCAAACTTTGTTTACAAATTTTGTTATTTACAAAGTTTTGGTCTGTGTGACACAGAATCCTAAAGTTGTTTTCAGTACCTCCTGTTATTAAGTAGTCGTCCATCTAAGTACTGAACTGATTTATTTTAACTTAACTAGCAAAACCATGACTTGACTGTAAGTCTTTTAAAAAACTATAATCAATGCCAGAAGTATGGAGCACTCAGTGAAAATCTAATTCACTACTCAGTATTAACTGATTTTGAAGACTCTCTTGCTAACTATTAAACGATGGTTTGATATTTTTAAAATCTAAGCGTATCTTCAATTTGGCATCAGGCCACTGGTATAAGGTACTCAGTGAGATCACACAAACTTTTTTTGAAGTCTGCTAGACTAGCTTTCTAACCACGAGTGCAGAGCTCTTAAAAACCTAAGCGTTGCTTACATTTGGTACTAGGTAGCAATTATGGGATACCAAGTAAGAATCGAACTCAGATGTAATTATTTTGCAATATTAGCTTGTTATCCATTACACGACTTCGAAGTACCCGGCAGAATTATTTGAGCTACATAAAGGTTCTGCAACTTTGTTTGTGAATATACGCTTATTGTTACTTACATCAATTGGATATTTACATCCATTGGATTCAGTTGTTTTCTATTTTTACTGAATAAGGTTGGAGTGGGCTAATCATATTTAAATAAACTGGGTTGTTTCATAAATAAGCTAAGAATCAAGAGCAGCGTTTCTGTAATGTTTTCTGGTTTTGGGGGGAAAATGCAAACGTTGTCTTTTGCAGTGAATCATGACGACAATGAAATAGAATCTTGCGAGATTTTCTTGTAGAAATTTGATTCCCTATTGAGATTTGTCAGCGATTCCAGTGCTGTATGAAAAATCCGCTTTGCACTCGAGATCTGTCTGATAGAAGTTATTTGGATGATGGGATCTGCAGTATGATGTGGCAGGAGAAGCATTACACACTGACTTCCTGTTTCAGGTCAGGAATGATGTGAATAAAGCTAATACTTTATTAGCTTTAACAGATGTTGTTTCTAACATTCTTGCCAACAGTATGGCCACTGTGAACATCCACTTGGATAAGAGCAAACTGATTATTTAAACACCCCCTACAATCGAGCTTTTTCTTCGAGAAATTTTGAAAGTTGGAACCTTATAAATGCCATGGATCAAGAAGTCATTATGAGCAGCATTACTTAAGACCACTCACAGATTATAAACACTTTTGTTTCGAGGTTTCTATACTGTGTGTCGTGACACGCTGTCCTTGATGATCTCAAATATACATTCAGTCGGTCGGTGGGGGTTAAAATACGCTAAGGGGGGTAAGACTCTCTAAAAAAAGAGGCGTCCTGAATATGATACAAAACTGAATTTGATGGTGAGGCTGCATTCATGAAATTCTGTTAAATATGGTGTCATTTCTTCATTGCAATTAATTCCTGGTAAACTCTGAATCGTATTATCTTTTAGGTTCCTTTCTATGGGTCAAATAGATCTGTTTGAAAATTATTTGTCTTAGTTAGGAATAATTGATGCCTTGTAACTGAAATTTTTTTGTATTAAGAAATGTGCGAATTAAACAATTATTTGTATCAGATAGGAAAAATTGGTGTCATTTAACAGTAAATTATTTGCATTAAGAATAGTTACTTGAAGTTATAACTGTTTACTACAGATTATTATTATTATTATTATTATTATTATTATTGTTATTATAATTTTTTTATTATTATTGTTATTATTATAGTTACCCCTTTTCGAGTTTTTCACACTGGTTTTAGCCGATGGTCTTCCGCTGGAGTCTGAGTGACGAAAGTCTCCTCATGTCTCCAGGACACTTCTCAGTATTCAATCAGATATAAACAATGATGTAGTTTGGATGGTCTCTATTTGTCCTCATATTTCTGTGTACTCCAATCCTTGTACCAATAATTTGGTGACTGTACCAAGAGCACCAATTACAACTGGTATAATCGTCACTTTATTATTATTATTATTATTATTATTATTATTATTATTATTATTATTATTATTATTCGTTACTTGAAACAATATAACTGCGGAAAGAAACCTGAAAATATAAAGGAACAGTAAACGTAATTCCCTAACAATCTAGACATAAAATAACCCTAACTTGGTTGACATACAGTTGAAATGAATTAATCGAATTATCCATTGGAATACGTGTGAGTAAAGGGCAGATAAGTTTTACTTTTAAAGAAAAGGATAATTGTTACTATTTCTGCAACAACTGTAACGGTTATCTTCATAAGAAATGAAATCAACGATATAAGTTCAAATCCTGGACAATGTTGTTTCCCTTTTACTTTTTGCTATTGCCCATTAAAAAGTCATGAATCCATGTGTTCTCCTCCTAGCTATGGTCGAGTAGTCTGGTTTCTTTAGTCGTGAAATGGTAACCAGTCTAGGATATGGAAAACGCTGAAATTCCCGCCAGCTTTACTCCACTTTAACATTGACCTTGTGTTACATCCTAGCCCTGATGGATGGGTGGAGATGCATACCTGTTTGTGAAGGAGCATAATATCATGGTAATCATTTTAGAAAATGGAGTCGGTACTCCGAATTCATATCTTGGACGAAGCTGATTGCATTTCATTTTGCCTTACGCTTCCCTTACTAAGTCTTAAAAAACAGTCTATCCTACTTCTAGTCCATAGCTGAAGTAGAGAAGAGACGTATTTATGCGTTTCTCAAGGGTTGTGCCAAACAACTTCATCCAGGATTTGAATTCAGGACACCAATTCCATTTCCAACTTGAGCAAGATCAGTTTTTCAGTGTTGGTCTGCATGCACACCAAGATACGTCACCCTTTCTTTTTTTTAGGTTCTTCAGACATCAGGCAATAAATATGACCAATTCCCTGTCTCGAGTGTCGACTCTCTGAAGCTTAACTCATTAGTTACATTTCACACAATACACAGGCGAAAAACTGACACTCATTAAGCAAGGTCCGGAAGACCGAGGTTCGATTCCAGGTCGAGTCATACCAAATACTAAAAATTGTACTTGATGCATCCTGTCTCAACACTCGGCATAATCATGAATGGATCAAGGATAAATGGAGCAGTCCAGGAAAAAAGGTATCGCTCTTCTCCACATTTCGGTTTAGTAGCTATTGCAAAGGGAGCCTTCGGGTCATTCTCAATTATGGTCGGCCTCCAACTATATATATATATAGAGAGAGAGAGACAAGTTGGTAAAAAAAAAAAAGCAAATGGCATTAATGTAGACTTTCGTATCTAGGATAGTTAAAGTATCTGGTATGTTTAACCAGGCTTCCTCAGGCAAACGCAATGTGAGTAAGAATCTTATAGAGAACTTATCCCGTATTATTGCTGATCAACTATGTATCCTGCTTGTCGTAGACAGTCGACCTGATGCGGTTGCAACACAAAAAAATGAGTATAAAGTTTAGATGAAATAATCTACTACTCAAATTATTACCAATAATGTTTGGCAATGCTTTACTTAAAATAAAAATAAACTAAATCAATGTCTATACCACATTACTTTATCGATATGTGAAATCGGTAGTGTGTTCGTAGTATCCGCTTTAATCACAGAGAATCGATCATTCATCTTTAATCTCAACTACAATGAACTCGCTATAAATCTTCATATATATATATATATATATATATATATAGATAGATAGATAGATAGATGGATAGATAGATAAGACATATATAGCAAGACATTTTATGGTTATTAACGTGATTGGGTGTAAATCATAGACAAATTAAAAATCATTTAAACGGTATGTGTGTATGTGTATGTGTGTGTGTGTGTGTGTTTGCGTGTGGGTCTTGGATGGTGCATTTAAGTCAGTGTACACGCTTTTGATTTCTAAGACCTATCTAGTTATAGAGACCATATTTGAACAAACCGCTAAATTAATAATTCAGACATTATTTCTTGTTTTTTTTGGACTGATTTTCCTTGAGCAAGTATTCATTAAAATGAGAAATTCTGTATATCTTAAGTTTATAGAGAAAGAAAAGAGAGAAGAAAAGAGAAGGAGAGAGAGAGAGAGAGAGAGAGAGAGAGAGAGCGAAAGAGCGAGAGAGAGAGAGAGAGAGAGAGAGAGAGAGAGAGAGGTGTGATGAACGAGGTTATTCAATGATTGAATTTATCGAACTCCGATGAAAAGTGACGTCTGAAGGCCAGCTCCTCTTTCTCGTCTACATAATTTTAAACGAACTGAAGAGAATAAGTATTGAGTTAGTGGCGTCTGAGCCACCAGTTAACCTAGACACTGATGTAGCAGAGTACGGCGTCGTCTTTAGAACACTAAGTTCACTAGTAATCACTGAATACTCGACGAACTAAATGATTACAGGGCAGGTTATCGCAGAAGAAAAAAATGCAGCCACAGAAAATAAACGTGTGCGATTTTCATTTTTGTCAATAAAATCAGTCGTAGCACAAAAATATCTATCCAATGGTAAGTATCGAAAATCAGTGACCTCGTTTCATTTATACATCATTTTCCGTCTCTTTTTACCATAAATATTCGCATAAAAACCACACACACACACGAATGTCGATGAACGTCTTCTCGGGACAAGAATGTTTGTTGCTTGTTGACTTAAAAAAATCTTGGTGTACATACGCCCACACCCACCGATATATATATATATATATATATATATATATATATATATGTGTGTGTGTGTGTGTGTGTGTGTGTGTGTGTGTGTGTGTGTGTGTAAACTTACTAAAATAAAGCATGTACAATCAGTCCCCAATATCTGAATAATGCTGGAACCCCACGAAAATTCCTCGCCCTTTCTAAGCATTACACTTTGAACTATTTAAGTATGTTCATCTCTCTCTCTCTCTCTCTCTCTCTCTCTCTCTCTCTCTCTTTATATACATATACATATATATATATATGTTCATACCTATCTACATATCTTAATCAGTCGATATCTCTCTACTTCAGTCAGGTCATATCTATCTATCTATCTATCTATCTATCTATCTATCTATCTGTAGAGCCGGATTTCCCCGTTCGATGGGGTGAGAGCAGAATAAATAGAAAAACCGCAAATATTTCTGGCTACCTCTTTAACCATTACTTTTAATATTTATGACCGAAAAAAAGTAAGACAATACAATGTACGACAACCATATGTTTTAAATCTCTCACACACACTCTCTCTCTGTCACACACACACTGAGAGAGAGAGAGAGAGAGAGAGAGAGAGAGAGAGAGAGACTATGAGAGCGATAATACTGTTCATGTACAGCATATGATGTAATAATGTAAAGTGTATTTATTTATATTGTTAAATGATAAAACAGTTAAATAATTCACGTTTATTTTATGCGTTTTATGAATCATATCGCTTTTCTTTAGTTTTCTTTAAAATTTCTTCTTTAAACGTGCCATTTGTGATTTTCCGGAGAAAACCGAAAAAGCAAAGTATCTATTCCAATTTAAATATTGATGGTAAACTTGCAAATAATAAAACCCTCAAAAGCCGAGTTTCGACTGAATATGTGAGAATAAAAATTCATATAGAATCTACAAAAACATTAGAGAAAATTTTCATCCAATTTTCTGAATGATTGGAACATAGATTATATATTTTTTTAATCTCGCATTTGGTTTGATTTGGAATTATTTCTGAACAAACATGTTGAAAATGTGTAGTTTGCTATGTATATATATATATATATATATATATATATATATATATATATATATATATATATATAGCAAACTACACACACACACATACACACACACACACACATATATATATATATATATATATATATATATGTAAAGAATTCCCTGTAATACAATAGTTGCACTAATATTTATTTTCTTGCTATAAACTTTACTTTAAAAAGTTTATCTTAAAATCAGAGAACAAGTAGATGTTACATGAATGTGTAAATTTCCTTAACAACTTCGAAGCTGAAATAATAAACGGCAGATACTCATAAGGTGTCTCTGTCGGTTGCCAAAATAAACTTAACACGTCAATCTAAATAAAAAAAAAAAAACTTCCATGAAGGGGCACGCAATGGTTAACGAGCTATTCTAGCAAACCATTACAACTTAGTTCCAGTTTCACACGGTGCTCCATATTTCATGCCTTGGGACAAACTCAGCACAGTAAATGGGCACCTTAGTAATTTATACTAAAAAAATTTATTGAATGTAACTCTTTTAAACTTTTTTTGAAAGAGCAAATGGCACAATTGTGAAGTCTGTGGTTGGTTTCTTTGTTTAATGGCATATCAACCTTCTTGGGCTATTTAATGCCAAAGTCATCCTTTTAGAAAAAGAGTAGCGATGCTATTTAACTCATCCCTAAAGGGTTGTGTATGGTCATTCATTTTCCAAATGTATTTGTCCGAAAGTGAACGTGCGGCTGGATTTCGAGCTCGGAAACTTCAAGGCAGAGCAGTCGTCGAGCACTGTTAACCATTACGCCATGAATTTTTGCATTGGTACCTTTTACACTGATACCTTGTGCAATTGTTCCTTTCAAGACACATGTCTTGCCCTGTTTAAATGGTTATTTTTTCGGTAATCTTATTTACATTGATCTTTATTAACCCTTTACATCTGATATTTCATAATGAGAGCCATTTTTATACACTCATAAGTTCAATATTCTTAACTGAGCAGTATTTTACTATACACCATAAGCTCAGTATTTCAGGTTCATGAGGATCATGTCAGATAATGCCAACAGAAAGATACCCTTTAAAATACAATGCTAATATTTCTGAATAGTACAGTAAAATTTAAAATTGATTGTTATTTAAAAAGCTTAACTCGTTTCTTCAATTTATTTCTTCAAATATTTCATTTATTTTGAAAAAATTAAATGTAAACAGAATTGATCAACTAATTTTATCTATTTAAACGTATAAACGCGATGTTTTTGACTGAACATGACATTACGATGCACCATAAGTTTAATATTTCAGGCTCAGTTAGATGATACTGTGGTATACGGCGATGACAGAAGAACGACAACGCTTGTTTATTAAAATATAACTCTCTTTATTCTTCTTGAAGTCAAAGCTTCCGTAGATGTGTAAGAGACTGACGGAGGGAGGGAGACAAAGACAGACCACTATATTGACCCATAACTTCTTCTCTTGACCATACCATGGTGTTTTATTTTCAAGACCCCTCTAAGCACTTCTGCTTCTCAGCTGGGAGTTACTCAACCGGAGGCCGCTGTGAGCCGTCGACCATTGCGAGGCACTGTCAGTGACTGCAAGCTGGGTCAGACTCAAGACTCACACTGACCCCAATTGACCCGGGCCATCACGCGGCATCTTCATATACCACATCATACGCCCACGACTTCCGATAAATCATGTGGCTGCTTCAGAGAATCTCTGATTGACGGCTCAGTCAAGGGTCAGTATGCAAAAATATCAGGTACAACTAACAAAGAAGCATTCACAGTTGTCTTTTAAGCAAAGATAATGAGCGTCCTGAAAGGAAGTTTGAATATCTTTTGCACTCAAATTTTTGTGAATTTGTAAGCTTATTTAGAAGATATTTTGGAATCAAGGGGCTTAGAATTTTAAGGATTAAAACTAATTAGGAAGTAAACATAAAATAAATGACAAGAGAGACATGCAGATTATGTAAGCAACGTTAAACGAGAAAATTCACGTCTAAATAAAAAATATCAGGATTTTATAATTTTTAGTGGACCATTATAAAATAAAACCAAATGTATTTTGATACTATCCGCCGTCAAATTCCACAGAATTGAAAGTGTTACTAAAAAGAAAATTACATTGTACTTATTTTTTAGATTATTTTATGTTCATATTTTAAGCCTCTGAGTCCAAACATTGCAGTTAATATCTAATGATATCCGATCTGATAGTTTTTATGATTAAAACTTTAGCAAAAGATAGTGGTGAAACTAAAAGAAGGAAAGTCATTTCCGATTCCGACTGAAAGAATTGGAAATAATTTTCTCCGAAGAATGGCAAAGGGAACTCTTTAAACGAACCATTCAACATCTTGGGATTTTGTCCTTGAGTAAGTAGTTCTTGAACCAAACTGGCGAAGTTAGGGAGACTATTCGGGATCCTTGGATACTAAATATTTCAGTCACAATATGTGCAAAAAGAAATCTGTCCAAAAGTGACCGGCACCTGGTCAGTCTACGAGCCTTTGCCCGTCAGAAGACAATGCCTGGTGACGATGCCTGGATCGGTCACAGATTTAATCAAATTACACCAAGAGAAGGTATCACTGCTGGTAGCAGCCAACATAAGAGCCCTGCCCCTTGGAAACGGAAATTTAAAAAAAAACCTAATGGCATCCGTTTCCTATTTTGTTCCTTAAGTGGAGAATAGTTCAGTGATAATATATTTAGATTTTTTCTTTATTTAAAGAGTGTTATGAGGGATTAATTTTAATCAAGTTTAAACTATTTTTCAGAACACGTTGCAGATAACTTTAAATTACTTTAAATATATGTGTATAACACGCATACCAAAATGTGGGCTACAAAATTCTGACCCCATCAAAGATTTAACTTGTATAGAATACTCAGTGAATTTTAACAATTTGTAGCAACTAAATTTTAACATTCGTTCAACTATTTACCCGTTTCGTATCGACTAAAAGTAAAATAAAAAGTTTACTTACATTTTAAAACAAAAGATTTTTGCAGTACGTAGAATAAACACATTAGTATGTTCACAGAAATTTTCAATAAACTTGTGGCAAAAATATGCTCAAACTAAAAGAAATAGAATTCTAAACAAACTCTGACTTGTTTCTCTGTAGCAGTATAAAACAAAAGTGGAGGTTACACTAAAAAGTTAACATACATTTCTTGTGGATAATACGCACCCATGACTTTTAGGCTTAAAAATGTGGAAAAAAGCGAGTGTCCCACACGGATAATTACGATATAAAAACGTTGCTTTAATAGAATAGTCCACTCGTAAAGGAAAGTAATTATTACATTCATTTATCAAGTTGGTACTTCTTTCGATTAGTCTAACCACAGATCTTTGGGAGATTCAACTGTGTCTCGTCATTATGGCACCTTAGGGAATTTTACTAACGCTATTACGAATTCTTCGTTATTCCGGGTGGATTTTATACGAATTGTATTATCAATTATTCCAAGCCTATCACTAATTGATAAAACTTTTTTGTATTTATTTCCATATTTCCATGTGACTTGCGGCATGAGGAAATATTTTCGTTTGTTTACGGCATGTTAACCCTTGTTGGGTAATTAAATGCCGAATTTTTTTTTTTTTTTTGCTAACAATTATGCGATTTCTAGAACTTACTACTATTTAATAATCATTTGGGAACAAGTATAACTTTTGGTAACTATTCTTAATGCAAATTATTTGCACTGTTATATGTTTTCAAGCATTCCTACCCAATACGAATAATTAGCTAACAATAATATGTTTTCAAGCTTCCGATGTAGCAATACAATTGTATATATTCAATTAATTATTCCTATTGAATTGTGATATCAATTTTAATAGGCAATTAAGTTCAGAATATCAAACGGATCTTTTCAACCAATAGGTGGGACTCAAGTAGGTACTACCACTCCGGGTCAGAGTAGATATAAGAAAAAGTGTCTCTACGCACCCCCTGGACTGCTAGAAATATGGCCTCAAAACCGGATGTAGTAGGTGGTTTACGATTACGGGTTCACTAATTTTAAATTCTAAAATGATGTTGTTGTAGTAGTTGGCGACTGTAGTCAAGGGCGACAAGAAGGCTCCTTTTCAATAGCTACAACACCGTGGTGTAGAGGAGGGCGCTACACCTTTCCCTGGATTGTTTCACTTTACCCTTGATACATACCTTATATTGCTGAGTGTTAAGCAAGGAGGTATCAAGTACCATTTTAAAAATCTTTGGTATAACGCGACCTGGGATTGAACCCAGGTCTCCCGGACCATGGGCGAACACTCTACCCACTTGAAATATTAACATGCTGTGGTTATTTTCTATGCTTTGTTTAATCTGATTCTCAGGCCTCATTTTTTTGCCATACGTGCTGTTCCTAAGCGGTCACCAATCTGAGAACTAATCAAACTCATTATGGATTAACTTTTGCTGAGCTGACAAAATCGATGCTTTCAGCGTGACTTGACTATAAGTCAAATTTTCATGTGCTGTTGATGTAAATTAATTTGCGTAGACATGTCGGTAGGGTTTATAATAAACTGACTGTATCTCCTTGCAAAGGGATAAGACGCACCCCAAAAAGAGGTGTTCTGGGTATGACACTTAACTACATCTGATAGTGATGCGACTGTTCAAGATATCTAAGAAGTATGCTATTACTCCCAGGTCCACTCTGTTCCGAAGGGCTGATACGTGTTAGGGTCTTATTTTTGGGTCAAATAGAATGAGTTTAAAAATCATTCGTACTTCACTGAACTGTTTATAAAAATATTTTAAAAAACTATAAGAAACACGTGATCTAAAGAGAGAGACTTCATGGCGTAGTGGCTAACGTGTTGAACTGCGACATCGTAGTAAACGAGTTCAAACCCTAGTCGTGCTATTCTGTTCACTTCTGGACTAATGCCCTTGGGAAAGGTATGGACCTTCTTATGTACAAGGATGGCTTTGGCATCAAATAACCCCATCAGGTTTATATGCAATTAAACAAAAAAAAAACAAAAAAAAAAAAAAACAAGCCTAATCAACTTACATGAAAAATGTTAGTAGGAAGATTCTATGAATGCGATTCCCAAATCTCTTGGGATAAGATAAACTTTGGTGGATTAACATGCCGTTAACATCAATTAATCTCTAACGATAGTTCTGCGAGGCTATAAAATCAAACAAGCTATTCGAACATGTATATGATTGATAGTGCCAGTAGAACGAGTAACGTTACAACAAGAGTTTTCTGAATAAAACAATAATTATTTCAAAAATATATTTTTCATAATGTTAAAAATTATTGAAAAATATTAAGAACAATTATTGAAAAATATTATTATTCAAAAAAATATTTTCTGTAATCTCCGCGAACGCTGTAGTTTTAAACATGAATTATCTCTCATATAAATACCTTAAAAGGGGTGGAAAAGGGTTAATATCGATCCACTACAGGAACAGACGTGCTTATATATTTGGTTGAAAGCTGTTAGCATCCTGTATCATGCTTGCTTTTCTGCATAGTTCTCAACAGTTGAGAAATACTAAATCTTCAAGCATCATTTTGTTGAATATATTGATTATTCTCCTTCATGGGTGGTGGACTATTCTATAGAAGCACCAAAAAGAAAGAAAAGAAACTAATGGAAACACACCAGTAAAAAAATCAATATTTGATTAGCAAATAAGAAAGTGAAGTTGATTATCAAAATCAAAAACGTTTTGTTTTTGTTCTTTATTAAATATTGATTTAGTCGTAGATTTTTTTTCAAGTTACATCTTCTTTCAAATCTTTTATTCAGTCTAGTGTATTAGATCATGATCGTCAAGACTAACTTAACAACATTAAATATAATAAAATATATATGTTACATGCATCATAGTAGACTGTCTGCCCTTGTTCAGACATTCTAATTTAGGGGGTTAACGAAGTCCACATAAAAGAAAAAACTACAAAATATTTCACTCTATTGCAGTTGGTATGACTCAATTCAAACGGATCATATGTGTCAGTATTTGGACATTTCACAAAGTGACTGTGAGTTTTGTCTTTCATTCATCTTAAATAATATTTTTAAACGGTACATTTTATTTTTCAGAACACCTCAAAATAATAAAGAAATGGAAGCAGTAATTAAAAAATGCTGCTAATAACTAAGTACCAAAAACAAAATCATCGAAACTACGTTACATATCAACAAGTGATATACACGTTTTTATTAAAAAAAATATCTGAAGCATAACCTAGCATAATGGTTAACAAACTCATTTTAGAAGACAATTAGGTTAGCGAATTTTATGTTCATTTGCTTCCTCCGTATTTTTATCTCATATCAGAGTTGTTGCTTTTTATTTGTTTTCCCAACCCCTCTACGCCAATGGCAGGATGAGTCGTTAGATTATTTTTTTTTAAATGGAATAAAACTGGTTTGAATTCTAAGTTTTTTCTTCTTCTACATAGATTGCCTTACAACGACTAAACAACGTAGTGTGCCCAACTATTTGCCAATAGCGAGGGATAGAACAGATGAATCACGCCTTTTCCAAAAGTGCCAAGTTAAGCACAAACAGCCTACTCTAGGATTTGAACTCAGATCCATTTTCTAAGAGGATAAGCGTTACGCTAAACGCACCCTTTGTTGATTAATTAATTGATTATATTAATTTGATTAGTTGGTTGATTGGTCTTTCAACAAGTCCCTTGTTATTTAATTTATATTAATTTTTGTAAGTTATTTAATGCGAGGTTTTAGCCAGCAGTTATATGATTTCAAAGTAAGTATAAATCACTTGGAGTTTTTATAGCTTTAAGCAACTCCACTTAATGATAATAATTTGCCAAGACTTATATTTTTATCATTAAGGGTTTTCGGACTATTGTCTTTATCGTTATTGCTATTTCTGGAACGTTTCGGACGATATGTCCTCCGGCCTTCTTCAGGTGTTTGTCGAACTCGTGGACCTTCACGGAACTTCGAACTACGTCCTTTATTGAATCCACGGGGGTCATATGATTTTTTACCTGTGCTCATATTCAGATTTTTTTTTATCTAGCCTTTTTAATAATCGATTTCCATATTGTATTCAACTCTATACTTGGTCTACTCAGCAGGTCATTGTAGCCCAACATATGTGCTGATTCCTTAAGGCGTCTAATCCTTCAATGTTCAGCACTATCAATTATTGCAACTTTATCCCATAAGGGCAGATGGTTTCTCTTTTCTTTCCATATATGGTCCGCCATACCCGACTTTTCAATCTCACCTCGTACTACTGCCTTCTTCTAGCCTTACTTTTAGTGGACGACCTGTCTCACCTTTGTATATTTTACCACAACTGCAAGGGATGGAGTAAACACAGTTCTTGATCATGTTGAATTCCGTTGGTGGTTTGACCCAGGCGAGTAATAATACAGGAATACTTAACTCTTGTATCCGGTTATGGCTAACGGAATCAGAACAGGCGACCCCACGTGGATTCAATAAAAAATGTAGTTCGAAGTTCCGTGTAGGTTCCCGAATTCGACAAACACCTGAAGAAGGCTGGAGGACATATCGGCCGAAACGTTGTGGAAATAACAATAAAGATGAAGATCATAGTCCGAAAACACTTAATGATAAAAATCATCAAGCTTCGTTTCAGAAATTTAGACAAATAAGACTTATATTGATTCAAAGTAACTATTAATCACTGATATGATTTCATTTAAGTATTCCTATTTCGTGCTAATCATCCTTTGTTTATACACATTTATTTGGTTTAAAATATTTTAATTAATACGAGGACAGAACAGATGAATCTCGTGGCGGAATTGTTAATGTTCTGGTGTGCAACATCATATTTAGCAAGTTCGAACTTCAGTCGCGCTATTACGTTCACTTTCGGACTATTAACGTTCAGAAAGGCATGAATCCACTATCCCTCAGTTGTGGATTAAATAATACTATTACTGTTGACATTCCATTAAAACAAAAAATCCAAAGCAAATAGTTATAATCTTCAAACATCTGTTTGACCTAAAGATGGAGCCCTAACAGGTACTACATTTCCAGGTCAGAGTCTACCTGGGAGTAATGGCAATGTAGTGGTGACCCTTTGAGCATTTCGTCTGGATGCAAGAGACACTTTAATATTTACTTGATAGTAAAGAATGTAAATAATAACAAATAGATAATTCACATTATATGTTATGTTGTAATTTCCAAATGGCTGTCAGGGTATAATACAAATCTCATATTGTTAAAGAATAATTTGTATTACATTTCTGCTTTGTCTCTACTCTTCAATCACCAACAGAACAAAAAAAAACTTTTATAATTACAAAAATTACTTTCTTTTTCTTTTTTTTTTTTTCGCAGAGATATTCTTTGTCTCGCAGAAGGCAGTGGCCAAGTAAAAAGTCCTCTGTAATCCAAATCTCGAACAGATTATCCTGTTAAACAATAATTCACTTGGACTTAATGTCAATTCAACGACGTGCACATCCTAGGTAGGATTAAAATCTACCCGAACTGAAATTTTGAATACATTAGAAAGAGTATAAAGAAAATAAAGACAACTTGTGTTATATATTTAACAAAAAAATGTGTTTAACAAATAAAGAAATTAAGATGTGTTTAAAGGTTTTGGAAAAGTTGTGTAAATTGTGAAATCTAAAGAAATTTACAATAAGATCAAATTATTTCTATTAACCCTTTCTTTACAAGATATATTCGAACAAACTGATTCCTTCCCCAACCTGTTTCACAGTTTATTTTATGATTATGATTCCCTACAAATAAGCCCCCAATAAAAAAACAAATAACCAACTAATTATCTAAAGTTTATCATTAATTCCTTAGATCTCTCATTTGAATTTCTTTTCAGACTTATATTCCTTAAGTTGATTCGGCATTAAATGACCGATGAGGTTGATATACCATAAAACAAAACAAACAAACAAACTTTTGATTTTACCATTCAAGTGATGAAGTTTGCACAGCAGAGAGATTTATATAACCAACAGATGATGTATAGACGTCTAGACTGCTGCCTAAATGTTTACATCGAATCTCGGTCAGTCACTATCAACTTTTAATAATTTTTATCAGCAGTCTCCATACTTTTTGATCAAAAGTTTGTGGCAAAACACAGAATTATGAAAGTGCAGAAACCTCCATGGTGGTCAGATCTAACAGCCTGAGACCTTTTCTTGTTTTCCTCGACTGTTTTT
The DNA here is from genome assembly GCA_963585895.1 of Sepioteuthis lessoniana. Lineage (NCBI taxonomy): Eukaryota > Metazoa > Mollusca > Cephalopoda > Myopsida > Loliginidae > Sepioteuthis > Sepioteuthis lessoniana. The sequence goes on along the minus strand of OY757918.1, from coordinate 4,637,046 downwards.
TCTTTCTTTGTTTAAATGGCATATCAACCTTCGCGAGATATCTAATGCCAAAGCCACCTTTATAGAAGGACAATAGTGAGTCCATTTAGCCTATAGCTGCTGGTACAAAGGGGTTCATGCCTTTCCCAATGGGCATTAGTCTGTAAGTGAACGTAATATCGCGACTGGTGTTCAAACTCATTTACTATGATGTCACAGTCGAGCACATTAACAACTTGGCTCTCTCCTCATCTAGAATTTTATCTCAAGTTTAAGATCTGAGGATGTGGTGGACATTATAAAGACTACTATATGCTTCACGCTATATCAAAAGAATAGTTTCAGAGGTGCTTCAACAAATGAAAAACTCTTTGGAATAAGTGGACTGAATGCCAAGGAAGAATGAAGGAATTTAACATTCCATTAATTGTTCATTTCTTTCTTGGTAAATGCAGTTTAAGTCTCGATACTTTTTGAATAATATTTGTATCTTCAAAAGAGGTTGCTGTAAACTTACACAACTTTTTCAAAAACCTTTGAACACATCTTAATTTCTTTATTTGTTGTTATATATATAACACAAGTTGTCTTTTTTTCTTTGTACTCTTTCTAATGTTTTAAAATCAACATTTCCGATTCAAGTTTGCTAGACTAACTACACTTGTAGAGAGTTTGTCCCTCAGTAGATGCCCCATATTTACATGCTTATGACAAATCTACGATACGTTTTTTTTGGGGTGGGGGAGGGGGCAACTTGTGTAATAATTAACAAGTAAGGTTTTCAGACTAATACAAGTGATTTTGGTTCTTTGTAATTCTAGTCTTGTGCCAGTCTAAGACATTATTATTAAATAACTTTATGATTTTGGTAACCAGTGACTTATCTAAAATTTCATGTTTAATGCGTGTCCGTTTTATTGAAATTCAGATTCTGTCAAAAGAAAGAGTTTTTCCTCGAGTATTCAGTTATCAACGTACAAATTTTGTAGATTAAGAATAATTGTTTCGATGTTTAATAAAAAGAGTAATAATTATTTTCGAAATAAAATTACTGTAAGTTGAATAAATTGATTAAAGTCTTGTAAAAATATATAGTTTAAAATTTAGAAGACCAACGGGACAATTTCATTCATTAAGACAAAATAAAACGTTTATTATTAATTAAATCATAATAGATTATATTTATGATGTACGTGAGACGGAAAAGATGATCTTGAAGTTGAAACACGAATAAAATTTTTTTTTATATTGAAAATGTTCATTTTTAAAATTCTGATTTGGTTTAATGTTTCGTGGGTTGAAGAATAGTTGTGATACTAATCCATTGCTGGGAAGATAAGGAAGTTCATGCCTTTCTTAAAGTTATTAATCCTAAAGTGACCCAAAGAAAGTGATAGGAGTTGGAACTTACCACGATGTTACAGTCCAGCTCATTAACCATTACGTTAGTAGGGGAACACGCTCTTTTTAAAATCTGGTTTGATGATGAAATATCTATATGATGAAATATTAGTTTTTATCTTCTTCCTCAATGAATATTATTAAATGATTCCCCTTTTCTTAGCTATATAAAACACATTCAAAAAAACTTCAAAGAATATTTTTGCATTTGTAGCAAATAATGAAGTCGACACTGTGGCCCAAGTTCAAATTCTAAACGAGGTTATTTGCATTTCACATCTTCCCTCCACTGATGGGTAAATAGTCGGGCAGACTGACTCTTTAACCTTGGTATAATAACCGGTCTAGGAGAAGGGAAAAATCTGATTTCAAACCACACCTGAAAAGGGATGGGCTATTTCGAGCTATTACCGCCCAAGTTACGCTGCTTGAAGAGCGACTAAACCAGAATACGAGACCAGTGAGTATAACAATCTCATTAAAAAAAATCTTTTCTCAATAAGAAATACAATATTTGAATTCTTAGAAAAATTCAGCCGACTGAATTACAGTTTTAATATTGTCGAATATTTTTGACTGGTTAAACAGGAAATTATTTCCATTTGAAAACTTTGTGGTTGCTTTAATGATAAATGACGTCAATGATATCGTATCGCAAAGTGATTTGAACATTAAGTTTAAAAAATGACAGGAAACGGGATGGCTGTTTTATGGGGCAGTGTTATATTGGTTTTCAATTGCATTTCTAATTAACGTGCACAAAACAAAGTTTCAACTATCTATCTATCTATCTATCTATCTATCTATCTCAGTCTGCTCGTATCTCACTTTCTATCTCTCTCTCTAACTATATAGATATATATATATATATATCATCAAGTCTCGCTGTTCTCTGACAAAGACATGGAAATCTTTCGGTGGTTGCAGTTTTTTCTTATCAATAGACACCATACTTAGAGATGAGGTCATCACAGTTGTGACCTGCTATTTTTCCCGTAAAAAAGGCACATCAGCTGGTCACAAAAAATGTTTATACTACAGCTTTTAAATGTTAAGTTTTATCTCAGGAAACATCAAATTGCGTCCTTTTATCTTAATTATCGTTTCAATTTTTAACTTACATACTAGTGCTTTTTAAAAAAAATTCTACCCATTTGACATTTTTTTTGTATTTTTGAAACTCTCTCTTCGAAAAAGGCAAGTCGAAGAGGAAATAAAAAAGTTGCTGCAAAACACCTTGACATCTGTTAATACGATATTCGGCGACCAGATGAAATATCTTCTCGTCCAGCTTCAACCTGAATGAAATAGAAGTCACACACACACACACACACACACACACACACACACACACACACACACACACACACACACACACACACACACACACACATATATATATATATATATATATATAAAGGTAAAGCATGGATTTTTATAGAGAGATTAACGACGATATGAAAATCTAATCTCACTGATAAAATAAAACTATAATTATTCCGATCTGTTGCCGAAGCAGTACTGTTTTATCATTGTACCACCAGGATATTAACGAGAAACTCACAGAATAAGTTAAATAGGAACTACACAAGAATTCTGCCTTCTTTTTTGGACAAATCCTGGAAGCAACACGCTGCAAAACAGAATCTGTATAGCCACCTACCTCCCATCTCCCAAACCATCCAAGTAAGACGAACAATATATGCTGCGCACTGCTGGAAAAATTAAAGACTAACCAATAAGCGACATTCTCTTGTGGGCAGCAACACATAGTCACACCAATGTTGGCCGACTAGTAAAAATTTACAACCATTCGCTCCCTCCGAACACTCGTGGCCGTCTTGAGGACTCGCTAAAAGCAATGGACGTTTGAGAGGGATGGTGAGAAAGAGTCAAGTGACACCGTGCAATTAGCACGACTTGATGATGAAGTAGTCCAGTCTGCTCTTATCTATCTATCTATCTATCTATCTATCTATCTATCTATCTATCTTATTCAATATCTAGCAAGCTGTCCATATCTAGCTAGCTAGTTAGCGAGCTAGCTAGCTATCACATTATTAGATGTTAGCAATCAATTTAAATGGTGACCAAAACTGAAACACATTTGTCACGAAATCGAACCAGTTTCAACGACAGAAAAAAAAAATTCAAATGAACAATTTTAAATTTGACGAAGATGAATAAGAAATAATAAAAAAAGAAACAAACTAAAAACCAAAGGCTAACTGTAAACAGAAACGTTTTCGTCATAGAATTGTAAATAACTTCAAAGATTCATGAACACTCAGCAAAATGAGTTATTTACAGTTTTTTAATGATGCAAACGGCCCATTGTAGTTGTATTGTGTTTCATCATCCATATTCGCTTAAAGAAATAGTGAATAAAACCCAATGCCAAGGACGTAAGGGGCACGTTTAACATTGAAAAAAATCGATAGATGTAAGTTTGATCTCTTACAGTGTACTATGCGCACCAATCATACGACTGACGTATATATAGCGTCGAAATCTTGCCTCTAAAATACAAGTTTTATTTATTTACTTACTTCAGAATTTTCTTTTCTTGTTTCTTGCACGAAAGAAAGAAGGTTTGAGAGGAACGTGCATTGGCTGACTTGGAGGCTGTCAGGCAGCTGTTTGCTTTGAATTGGTAAAAAAATATCTGAAAGTCATTCAATCATAGTAGCTATTATCAGACGGATATTGGGTTATTTGCAGGGTGGGAGTAACACACACGCGCACATACGCACATACACATACACAAAATAAATAGATAAAAAAGCCAAAAAAAAAAAAAACCCAACTATTCCTTACTCCAAAGGAGATATTTGGCGTTGACTAACAGCAAAAGCAAATTACAGGCGTTTAGAGTCTGGGCCGATCTATCTATCTATCTATCTATCTATCTATCTCGCTGATGACGATATGGTTAAACGGCTTAAACTGTAGTTCCATATTTGACACGGAGGAACCATTTCCTCATTAAGTGGCAATCCTCTGAAATCAGTTGACTCGATAACTCGGTAGCAATATCTCGTCTTCTGAAAGCGATGTCAATGTACGCATAAAGAATGCTTGGACTTCTATTGATAGCTTATCGATCATATGAAAATTTGATTTCGCTCTGATGAAAAAAAAACGGAATTTCTTTCAAGCAATGGCGTTGGTACTACTCTAAGGATACACCCCCAGTACATTAATGAAATGCTTAGCGAAAAAGCTAAATGGAAACTACTCAAAGATGCTATGTGCAGTCTTGAAAAAAATCCTCAAAATAGTAGATGTACCGCCACTTAGCTCCTATCTCATAAACCATCCAAATAGGACGAAACAGACGTGCAGTACATTGCTGGAAAAGCAAGTCTTTTTCAATCTATCTTTATTCATTCATAGATATGTTCATATCGGTTCATATCTGTCTAATCATTGATATAAGTAGCGTTATATTTTCATATCTATCTATCTATCTATCTATCTATCTATCTATCTATCTCAGTCAATTCATTATCTATCTATCTATCTATCTATCTATCTATCTATCTATGTGTACATGATAAACAGATATAATTTAATACGGTAAACATTAGAATACAACATAAATAAAAAGACGTGCTCTTGGCAAACTAAGTTCCTCTTTGAAAGTCCAAAGAATTTTCCAGAGCGACTTGTGTATGTATCATCTGAGCACCCAAATGCATTCGAACACGCTTACATTCACAGAGCAAAGAGTAAAAAAAAAATCATTGCAATAAAAAACAAAATATAAAAATGTCCGATATAAAACTTATGAGCCAGATTTGGTCAGAACCCCCCCCCAAAAAAAAACAACAACATATAAGCTGTTATTCGAATTATTTGAAGATTTTCGAGGAAGTATAGATAAATCCATTCCTTGGGACCTGTTTATTATTTGAATTTTGATCTGAAATATTCCCTCTTAGTGATTAATGTTCAGCACTGAATTAAGTGCATTGACAAGAAAGAAGATTATGTTTAAAAATAAACACTCGTGTAAAGTAAATTCTTTTTAATCATTAGGATACGGACTTATTGATTTACCAATGGGACTATATTTGTGAATTTGTTTGACTACATATGATATTGTTTCGTTCTGTACGAACTTCATCCGATCTTTTTTTTTTTTTGAGAATTTTCTAAATTTGACTGAAAATGTTATTTTCTTTCACTCTTTCAGATATCTTGTGAGTATATTTACTTATTTTGTCAACAAGTCTGAAACTTATGGGGTATTTTTTGTCAATATCAGAAGAAATATATTGAATTATATATATATGTATATATATATATATATATATATATATATATATATATATATATATATATATATATATATATATATATATGTTTGACTAAAATTCGATGGTATATGAAAAGAAAGAAAATACGGAAAGTGAAATTGGTATATTTTGCTCAAAGAATTTCTGAAGAAGTTACCCTTATAGCAAAACTTATCAGTTTATTGTCTTCCTCTTCTAATATATATATATATATATATATATATATATATATATATATATATATATATTTGATAAATGCTTTTTTTCACTATTAGGCTATCGATTTATTGATTTAACTTCAAATATATCTCACACTAACAGCCTGAAACTTGTGCAATGTATTTGTGATTTAAATAACTTTCCAAAAATTTACTTAACTTCTGTTGCCCATCTGCATTCTATAATTGCTGTGATACTCGTCTCCGCAGACTAAAATGTTCAGCCTAAGATTTAATCATGTTGTTTTACAATCTTTCAAAATGAAAACTTTAAGAGATTTATTAATGGTGAACGGTCTTATAAAAGATATATTTGCTAATTATATATCTATATTGAATTTAATGTGGTTCATGAAAATTTTATGGAGTTATGTATAAAAACATTTTTAATTTGATTTTAACGACATGTCAACAGATTTAAGGTTACTTTATGCCTAGAGATTAGGGAATCGCATTCATTATACATTTATATTTTCTTTTTTTGTGTAGTTGTTTTACAAGATATTTGTTTTCAGCCATGTGACTGGTTTCAAGTAATTTTTTCTATTTTAAAATAGTAATCTGATTGCGCAGTTATATGGTTTCAAACAACCAATAAACAATTATAGCTTCAAGTAACTATTCTTAATACAAATAATGGAATTATATGGCATCAAATATTCCTGTATAATACTGTGACGGCAAATCGACTAAAATCCCAAAACGGGACTTTATTTTTGCACGTGTGAAGACGGGGCAGGTTGGCACTTGATCCCTTGCAGAATAAGTCCTCGTTCGGAGTTTTTTCTCAGGCATATAAGAACTGGCATATTATGTGAGGGATCAATTTATGTCCAGACTGACCGCCGCTGGCAAGGGGTTCCAAATTTCACACTATACACACACCCACCAAGGCCACTAAACTTCCTCCCCTAGAACAACGGAAGATATGGACCTATAGGTTTAGTCGTAATAATATTATATTGTAGTAATCGGTAATTCCGGTTTCCCGTGTGATATTTTAAAGGAATTTATAGGACGATTCTCAGCAAGATAACATAAGGCGAATAGAAGCTGAAAAGGAAATGTGACACAACAAATCGTAGCAGAACTGCAAAGAACAACTCGTGGTGACATTAAAATACATGAATCTTTTACTACAATTATGTACACTTTCAAAGTGTCAAAACATATAATAATTGAACAGTCCATGAACATAAATGTCTTTCTTCTTTTCTGTTCTTTCGTGTTTCTTCAAATTGAGAGAGAGAGAGAGAGAGAGAGAGAGAGAGAGAGAGTGGTATATAAAATTTGGGTATAAAGGAGAAATAGCCCCAAAGTTACTTATCTTATTTTTCGACGGGGTTCCACTGGAGAATCTTTCTTCTTTCACGGGCTAATAGACTTTATGCTATTTTTAACACTGGCTTGAAGAACTTGGGTCTCTCGTGTCCAAGATATGTTTTTGTCTTCTTCACCCGGAGTAATGGCTATGGGTCTGTCTGCCACGAGCCCTGCCCAAAAACTGATTTTTCTTCTCGTTTTTTTTCGCCGAAAGGGAGAAGGTGCCACTTCCGTTTTAGGGTCCCAGCCAATCATTTGGCTTCTCCCTCCTTCCTCCTGGTGTCCGGCGACCTTAGGTTACTAAGTACCAACATGTGTTGGTATCCCCTCTGTGACCTACATTCTTTCTTAACTCTTTGACGGTTTGCCAGTTCATTCCAACGGGAAGATAGTATTAATCTTATTTCTATCGTCTCCGTTGGATATCACGTGACAATACAAATAATTTTCAAAAATATTTATTTGATTCATAGATGTCATCCTAAAATTGGTTTAGAGTAGACGTGCGAACAATGAAGAGGTACTTCATGCACCCCAGATCCCTATGACTGTTGTCTGATCATCAGAGGTAGTTTAGTGTCATATCAGGGCATTCATTTGGTACGGGTGGTCATACCCGGGATACTCATAAGGTGGTGGCTGTCATACCCAGAACATTCGTTTGGTAGGGGGTGTCATTAACAGGACATTCGTTTGGTTGGAGGTGTCCAGGACACTTTTAATTTGAGTGACACTTGAGAATTGAATGAAACATTTTTGTTTTTTATCCGAATAATCTGTCTTAATGCTATTGTTTCAGCTATTCTAATTAATTATTAATTATTAATTACCGCTTGAACAGCTGGCTGCTGATGAATCTAATTAACAATATTTAATTAAGAAATTATTTAGGAAGTAAATAATTCGTAAATTTTCTTATTAAATTTTGGAAATCTAAATTCGTTACGATTAGTTATATCTTGCAGCAACATGTCTTCCGACTGGTTATTGTTTATTGTTTGACACCCTGCTTTATGAGAGCTCCTTTATTCTACAAGGAACAGGCATTTATTTATGTGTTCAATATTTGGTATGTTTACACGAACATTAACATTACTTTCAAGGTCAATGATCGCTAAAACGATTCTCGTAGCTAAACCGCTAGAATGCTACGTCGCTGTTAGCGAATTCGAGCTCTAGTCGGGCTGTTACATTCATTTTCAGTCTAATACCCAAAGGAAAGGCATGAATCCCTTTGTTATATAACATATGACATGGATTTTCGGTTCGTTCCTTGTGACCCCGTGTGCTTTGGCAAGCGGTCACATTTTGATTAGTAACTAGGAAAATGACAGCACGATTAGGACACTCGGGTACAACAGATGTGTAACCGGAAGGAGATCACGTGATGAGAACCATGCGGTCAGATTTAGACAGAGTGCAGAGAATCGTAGTCGAGCGAGGGACACGCAGCCGATCAGAGGCGTCTCTGACGAGCTTGCAAGGGGGTGCAAGCGTTGGCTCCCCCTGGCTCCCGGAAGAAGATATGAGAAGAAGTCCTCTCTCTAGGTATATGTCTCTCCATCTATCTCTCAACTAACAACAACAGTTTCGAGAATAAAGTGTGAGAGATATATTTTTATAAAGATGTGTGTTCGTTCGTTCATTGAAATTCGTAAATCATCTTTGATTATGTTTCCGCTTTTATTTGTATTACGGCTAAACAACACCTTTATCCCTTCAGCTATGAGTTACATAGTGCTCTTACAGTTCTTCTACAAGAATGGCTTTGGCATTAAAAACCAACCAACGTTGGTTAAAGAAAGAAATCAAGTCAAACCAAACCAAAATTAGACAAAAAGTCGGTTTATACCGTCAGAGAATTTTGAATTCATTGCTCAAAAAAATCTTGCCATAATATGCCTTTTTCTTACTAAGTGATGGTTATATACGTGGAAACACAATGAGGATTTTTAATAACATGACCGTTTTTTTTTCTTTTATTAGAGTAGGATCGACATTTTACATCATATCTAAATGACCTATCATATAGATAGGCTTGTGTATCGTCAGTGAGAATTTTAAAAGATAAAGTTACCAGCAAAGCCGATTCTATTCGCTTTCCAATATTGCTGCAATTCGTTCAAAGAGGAGAATTTCAACAGTTTATGAAATGTTATGCTGAGGAAGTTAAAACAAAAGAAGATCTAAATGCTACAAAACTATTTACTACGACTATTTGTAGAAATAAGTAGCATTTAGTGAGCATTTAAGAAAAAAAAATATTACGTATGCTTTTTCTCACATTTTTGACGTCATTAGCTGGCCTACCTATTTAGCATTGCAAACATACTAAGATTGCATGTTACTTGATGCGCATGCGCGCACATACTCTCACATCTGTAAAATACATTTTCACTTTATCAACTCAGATATATCTTATTTTCTTAAATGCAAAACGCAGTGCGACTATATATATATATATATATATATATATGGGGGGGTGTATATACGCGTGTGTGTGTATAGGTATATATATGATACCTTGACTTAGGCCATAAATTGTTTTCTGAGCGAGTACTGTTAGGCAAAACTGATACAATTCAAGATAAATCTTCCTGTTTAGATTAATACAATGGACCTTCAACATATATAAATAACAGAGATTTTTTGTATTTCTATGCAGTATTTTTAATTTTCAATGCAGTCAGTTTCGTACTTTTATGAATACTTTTATGTATAATATCAAAAGATTTTGTGAATATTTTTATACAATAATATATAATATAGTATTTTTCATATCTTATACTGTGTAATATGATATTGTCCTTTGTTATATTTTATATAGTATCTTAGTGTTTTATGTAGCATTTTAACAAAAATATGTTGGTCGTGTGGTAGATTGTTCCTTTTTTGAATCACCTTTTCAATTATCAATCAGGGATTTCTTATTCGTGTGCAACTGTATCAAGTTATTATTATTATTATTATTATTATTATTATTATTATTATTATTATTATTATTATTTACTCCTTTAGAGTCTTTCACATAAGTGTTAGCTGATAGTTTTTCACTGGAGTTTGATTGACAGCAAGTCTCGAGAGTTTTTCACATGAGCGTTAGCTGATGGTCTTTCACTGAAGTTTGAGTGACGGCAAGATTCCTCAACTCTCCAGGACTCTTCTCAGTATTCTGGTAGATCTCAATAATGCTGCTATTTGGATTGTCTCCACCGTCCAATTATTTCCAAGTCCTCCAGTCTCTTTAATAATCCTTCGGTGACAAAGAGCACCAACAACATTTGGTATAAACATCATTTTCGTGTTCCGCAGTTTTTCAATTCCCTAGCAAGGTCGAGGTACTTATCATTCTTTTCATTTTCTTTCAATTTTACTCTGTGGTCAGCCAGGACAGCAAAGTCCTTGAATTTTGTAAGTTCTCTTTTTTTGTTGATTATAATAAGGTCTGGTCGTCTGGCCGAGATTAGGTGATCCGTTTGTGTGTCAAAATCCCAAAGGAGTTTGTGTGTCTCATTCCCCAGGACAGCTGCTGGGTTTTGCATATACCATTTGGTCGTATGGTCATATTCCGATTTCTTGCACAATTCCCTTCTGTGGTAATTTGCTGCATTTGCTAATTATGTGATTGATCGTTTTGTCTCTTTCACCATATAATTTACATTTTCTGTTTTGTTGCATCTTATCTATTCTCGCTTTGATATGATTAGTCGTTATGGCGTTGTTTTGTGCTGCTATTTGGAGAGATTCAGTTTCTCTCTAAAGGTTTCCCTTTCTACGGCACGTCCATGTTTTCTCGTGAGAGATGATGCTTATAAATCGCTTAAAACGTACATAGAGTTGTTTTTTTCTTCCCGTGTTTTTCTGGTTATTGTCGTTCTGTTAGTCCCCGTGTTGTCAGCATTGTTTCTGGTGGCTGTAATCTGTCGTTCTCCGCGCTTTTGTATGTAGCCTTCAAGTCGTTGTAATAATGCGTCAACGCTATCTCTAACGCTGGCGAGTCCTCTTCCTCCTTCTTTTCTTGATACTTATAATCTGTCACCGTCATCTCTGGGATGTAATGCCTTATGCATGGTCATTATTATTATCATTATTATTATTTCATTTTTTTCAGAAAAAATCAATCTAAAATTGATTATTTTCTTATTTGAAATTAGTTATAATAAAATAATTTTTATCATTTTAAGTAAAGTAGGCGACCATAGTCGAGGGTGACCCGAAGGCTCCCTTTTCGATAGCTTACTACACCAAGGTGTAGGGGAGGGCGCTACTCCTTTCCCTGGATTGCTCCACTTTACCCTTGATCCGTACCTTACAATGCTGAGTGTTAAGCAAGGAGGCATCAAGTACCATTTTTTGAGTCTTTGGTATGACCCGACCTGGGATTGAACCCAGGTCTCCCGGGCGATTGGCGAACACTCTAACCGCTTGGCCAATGTTGTAAAAATGATAATAGATAACGGTAATAACAATTAAACACACATACACACACGCACGCACGCGCGCACGTGCACACACACACACACAAATATATATATATATATATATATGTATATTGATCGATAGATAGATAGCTATAAACAAAGTAAGAAAGAAAGATAATAGAGACAGATAAATAGATATGAGTAGACAAAAAAATACCGATGGATTGGTAGTTAGATATAAACCGACTCAGAATGATAGATTTGGTTTGGTTTCTTTATTTATTGATATATCAACTTTCGTGGGATTTTTAATGGTAAAGTGATCCTTGTAGAAGAACCATCGTGATGCTTTTTAACTTCTAGTTGTGGGTGGGGATATGGAGATTCATACCTTTTTGTCTCTGCTTCTCACCAGACAGAACTTGACACAAAGGTCGATTATAGTGGGGATTTAGTAGAGGGTAAGTTCGGGCATTTATCGAAAGTGAACGAAACAGCTCGATTGGAGTTCGAATTTGTTTACTTCGATATTGCAGTCCAGCATGTTAGCCATTACTCTACGGGTATTTCTCCAGAATGATAGATAGATCGATAGATATTAAGAAAGAAAAAGATAAATAGTCTGTGTGTGTGTGTGTGTGTGTGAGAGAGAGAGAGTGAGAGATTGTGTATGTGTGTATGTCTATGTGTGTGTCTGTGTGTGTTGCGAAATATATATCAAGTTGCACCTTGACTAAAGTCTCTAATTAGGAAATATATATATAAATTGATTTTAAATTGAATATATATATATATATATATATATATATATATATATATATATATATATATATATATATATTGTAAGTAGTAAATTTGCGACCGTAGTCGAGGGTGACCTGAAGGCTCCCTTTTCAATAGTTACTACTACGAAGTGTAGGGAAGGGCGCTACTCCTTTCCCTGGATTGCTCCACTTTACCCTGGATACGTACCTTATATTGCCGAGTATTAAGCAAGGAGGTATAAAGTACCGTTTTTAAAGTCTTTGGTATGACGCGACCTGGGATTGAAGTCAGGTCTCCCGGACCATTGGCGAACACTCTACCCTCTAGGCCAATGAGCCGGTTTTATATATATATATATATATATATATATATATATATATATATATATATATATATATATATATATATATATATATATATATATATATATATATATATATATATATATATATATATATATATATATATATATATATATATATATATATATATATATATATATATATATATATATATATATATATATATATATATATATATATATATATATATATATATATATATATATATATATATATTCTCAGCAGTTTGATGCTGAATAGTAATTAATAGGTTGGTGATGGGGTACATAGTGACCCTAGCATGTGGATGTGACTCATATTCCAACAACAGGTAATTCATGTTTTGGAATAACTGAAATTTATATTTCATAGAAAAAAGAACTAGATAAAATTGATTGTTTTTCTTTTTAAAATAATTTATGAAAAAATAATTACTATTATTATAGAAATCGCAATAAATAAATCAAGTAGATAAATTAGGATTGTTATTCAGTTAAATAACTCAATTTAAATCACACAAAACACAGTTGCACACCACAACTATGTCATGACACAAAACTGGCGACGAAAGTCAAGGTAATTTTTCGCCTTCAAACAGGCGATATAAACAATGGTAATCAGTAAGAACTACAAAAGTCAAGAAAATTTTAGTCAGACATAAGTCATTATTTTTAATTTTCAATAGATCTAATACCAAGAAAGTGGTGTCTCTTATGGGTGCTGTGAATGCATTCTTAAACAAAAGAAGCAACAGACTGTAAAAGAAAAAATATGAAAAACAAGTATATCAAGTTCTCAAAAACGAATTGTACTTGTTTTTTCATATGAAGGTTCCGGGTTGAAATAAGTGACAATTTTGCACCCATTTTTCGTCTAATAACATTCAAAATTTCTATGAATCGTTTTTCTGGAAACAAAGTACAAACCGAAAGAAAACTTAACATTACCAAATATGCCATTGGTACGTTTTCATGATCCTATTAGAGGAAGAGATAATAAAAAAGAGATAATTTGTTCTCACCCAATTATAGTGTTTCAAGAGTTGTTATTTAACATCAATGATTCTATGTAATATAAATAATATTCCCTAATATAATACTGAACAGTTCAATTGGACCCAGAGGTAGGACTCTTAAAAGTGCTATCCTTCCGTGTCAGAATGGATCTATGATAATGATAATGAAGGAGTACACCTTATTCCCCAAACTCCCAAACTGGAGCCACGTTATCAGATGCAGTTTAATTTTATACCTAGGACACTAAATGGTTACAAGCATTTCTATGTAATACTAACAATTCTATTCAATATTACTCATTCGTTTTCATGCAGTTAAATGGTTTCAAGTATTATTATGTAATACTAACAATTCAACGTCAATCATTTGTTTGCACACAATTAAATGGTTTCCAGCATAGTAAATGATGAAATAGTTCTATTTGACCTATTGATGGGACCCTAGCAGGTACTACCACTTCGGGTCAAAATCGACCGGGGAGTAATTCAAGGAAAGGGTACTCCACATTCCCAAAAACTCATGGACTGGAGCTTTATCATGAGAAGGTTTAGTTTCATATCAGGACACTCGTTAAGGATGTTCTTACTCCTCTGAACAGATACAGCCGGCCTATTCTTCAGGCCCTGATTATACCAAGTTAACGACTGTGTCTAATGGTGTATGAAGGACTCTGCCTATCAAATTCTGAATGGTAGTAAAATGGCCAATTCTAAAAGATATTGTCATACATTTTAAACTGATCTATTTGACCCCTAGATGGAAACTAAACAAGTACTACTACTCCGTATCAGAGTGGACTTAAGAGTGGCAATGAGTAATTCAACACCAATAAGATCTCCAGAACTGGAACCTCACCATCAGATACAGTTTGATGTCTAACTCTTTTACAATCAGCGTATTCTAAGCTACGTCGACTGGGTAAAAGAGTGTCTCGAAAGTGCAGAGGACTTTTCATTACGACATCTGCCATATCAAATACAAACTCTTACTCAAAAACCAATACACCCCAATATGTATACCATGTCAAGAATCATATGAAGTAAAACCTAAACTGATTGATTGTCATGACCCCCAGCAAAACAGAATCAGATGACCTGAAGGTTCCGTTCCAAAAAGCCTGGGGATCTACAAATGTACATTAAAGTGATTAGGCTTTACAAAAATGTATTAAAGAAAAAAACAACGAAAAAATAAAGAAAAATAAACTAAATAAAATGGAATAGGTGTTTAATGGCATCCCAACCCTTGTCAATTATCTAATGCTAAATCTTATATATATATATATATAAGATTTAGCATTAGATAACCGACAAGGGTTGATAAGCCATTAAACACTAACCTAAACAAGATCAAATGACATAGGCCGTTGGCGGCTCTTTATAACCATATTTAGTGAAAGAGATAATAAAAAAGAACGTACGTGTATCAAGATAAAATTTACAACCTGAAAAGATACCGATCTGTGTTCCATAATATATACGAAGGTTGTTATCTATCAAGTATTGAATTGTTGTGAAATGGTCAATTTTGAGAGATATTATCTTCTAGAAATACTACACCAGTCTCTTTTGAAAAAGCGAGATCAATCAGAATTGTGTGTTAGATGTTCACACGTTGTAAAACAGACAAAAAAAAAAAATCGGTTATTAGCATGTAAGTTTTACTTCATCAACCCAACTTTCTTCCGTCTTATCACATCAATAACAATAAATTGTAATCTACTCAACCGATGCTTACAAAAAAGCTTGCCTATCCGCATTGAGAGTTGATCTTTAAAAGCAGATGCTATCAGACCTTTTTTTTTTCTTTTTCCTACGAGATTTGGCTACGGAGAGTTGTAGACTCTTTATTATGAACACTCATTAATGGTAATTGTATCGTCTTCACAATCAGGCTACAAGTTTCATCTTTTCCTCTTCATCTAACTGTCACCGACTGCTCACAATGATAATCTATGTTCATATTTCCTGAGCGTTACTCGAGATTTGTTATCGATAGTGATTTCTTTACACTACCCCCACATCGTCCACCTCAGCAGTCTTTTTGCTCACCACCCCGCTATTACAAGCGACTCGGTCTAATGTTCCATTTTCCTCTTGTGAATGGGAGACACTACACGTCCTTCAAATCGTTGTTGTAAGTGCCTGGTGCGACCTTTTCTATAACTATACATCCAGCAAGGTTCGTGTACATGACTGGACGGTGTCAAATTGAATGTAGAGGAAGGAAAATCATTTTTCTAGCTAACTTAGAGGAAATCAAATAAGATTACTTGTCAAAAAAAAAAAAAAAAAAAAGAGAGAAAAGAAAAAAAAAAGAAAAGAAAGAGCGTCATGTTAACAGCAGTGGGAACAGATTGGAGGGGAGGGGAAGTAGCTCCCCTAAACTGCACGCCATGAAGCCAGTGTTCAATTTGGATTTGCATATAACATTTCATATCGTTCGACCTCAGAATAGATTGTCCGAATCTCGACGTGACACGCACACATTTTTTCCCTTAGAAACAAGAAAAATATAGAGGCAAACCGTTTATTGGCTCAATTCAGAGAAAACGTGAAATAACCATGATTGATTTTTTTGTTAGTTGATAGCTTACTGGTTAGAGTGATGGACTGCAAAGGAAAGGTATTTTTCTCAGTTCATTCCTTGATTCATTTTATTTTCTAGAAAAATGACAGTGTAATCTTGTGTGCCTAACAAAAAGTGAAATGCTTTCTTTATGTCATAATGAAATTGTCGAGTTCAAATCCTGGACAAGGTTCTTTGCGTACACTTCAGACTAATGCCCCTGAAAAAGATTTGAATCCATCTGATCTTCCCCGGCTATAGGTTCATTGTAGGAGAGATTGAGTGATTTAAGCTTGATTAGCCAACAAGTCTTGGAGAAGTCAATTTTTTTCCTTTTGTAATCTTTATGTAATGCGATTGAGAACATTTAAAAAATTAACATAAAAATTGGAATAATTTTGTTTATAAGAAATATAGAGGAGTCTGAATTTTATAATAAATTGTCTTGTACTTGTAAAATCTGAGGTACGTTGTTGGATTTTCGTACAAATATGTACATTTTCACTTGGAAAAAATGGAAAGAAACGCTAACATTGTATTCCAAGGGAATGGTGCCATTTTTAAAATAAAATTTTAATGGATTATTTTTGAAAGTGCTAAACAACTTGAGAAATGATATACCAAATGTATTTGACTACGGGATAAACATGTGGAAAAAGAGTATACATTTTATGATTCTAAGCCATTTCATTCTTTGTCAGACCGAGAACTTTTCGGTAACACTCGTACTTAGCTGAATTGTATGCATTTTGCGTGTGCGTGTGTGTGTGTTTGTGTGTGCGTATGTGCGTACGTACTCGAGGATCAATACTAAAGCGAAAATTTCAGAGACCTGATTTTTCTATGGGACTTGATTTAAGACTGAGCTTGAATTTTAAATAACCGGAAATGCCAGTTCTGTCATTGAATAAGGAAAACGGAAGTACCAGTTCCGCCATTTTTATGTATCAATAAAAACGTGTTAGGTCTCAGAGGCCAACACTTGACTGGAGTCTAACGTCAGATTTAATACTTACTCCCCCTAATAACTGTGGCACATCGACTATGCGAAATTGACATCCCAGGTTACTTAAAGTTACTGAAGGTGATCAAATAACAAAATATACCATTTCTGACAAAAGTCTTTGATATGAAGTTTATACTATTGGATCTCATTGGTTGCGCGATAGACTATGATAAGTTCATGATTTTTACATGGCCAGCTTTACGTTGGGCATTTTTGAGCAAGTATATAAAAGGACAGAGTAGACTTGACTGTAATAGAAATGAAGGGATATGCCAAAATCCCTCGATCTCCAGAACTGGAGCCTCACTGTCTGATGCATTCTACTGTCATACCCAGAACGTTCCTTCCATTAATATGCACATTGTTTATCTGGGGGGAAATTGGTATCATCCTTCAAAGAATTACAGTTTTATATTGAGTGTTATTTAATCAAAGCATTTTGTGTATTTTTTTTACTCCCTGGAATTCCCAAATGTTCCTTCCAGTTTGTTTCTACATAAAAGCAGTAAAAGTTAGTAAAGAACTAATCATTAGTCATCTCTCTGGATTATTGCCTAACATAAACTTGGACAATTGAAAAAGTAGTTTTCTTTTTTTAGTAAGAGGAGATGGCCGTTTTCTGACTGAGAGGTGACAGCGGAGAGCAATAACGTTTAGGCTATTTTTTTAACGCGATCGAGTCAGGTCTCTTGTGGTAAAAGGAAAAAAAAAATTGGCAACATTTTCAGTTGCATTGTAATAAATATATAACAAAGATGAACGAATGAACGAAGGGTTCACTTATTTCACCCTTGAAACGAAATTAATAAAAAGAAGTATCCCCTCGCAAAAAAAAAGAAACAAAACAAAACTCAACCGAAGTGACATTCAGGTGAGCGAAGAGGGAATTGCTTCTGGGGTAAATTGGAGAAAAAAAAATTGATAAAATACACCGCGAAATGTTGATAAATATGAAGGAAGTATCAAAGAAGTGATATTAGAAAGTCTAAATGAAAAATAAAACGATTGAAAAGGCGGAAAAGAACGTATCAATAAAAATAAGTTCCGAGAAAACTGATGAGAACTGAAGAGAGTAAGATAGGCATCTCGTCCAACAACAACAACAACAACAACAAAAAAGAAAGTTTAAAGATAGAAAATGTGAAGGAAAACCTTTACAAATGAAAAGTCACAAAAGCTTGAAAGTAGTTGTTATAAGTTTGGCAGATATAGAAGTGAATATCGATGTGTTGATGAAGAAATATAAAAGAAATGAAAAATAACAAACCATAAAATAGAATCTCTCAGCGCATCTTTACTCCATTTGTCAGGCCATCTCCTTTTTCACACACACACACACACACACACACACACACACACACACACACTATATATATATATATATATATATATATATATATATATATATATATATATATATATATATATATTCATTAACAGAAAAAATTCAACACATCGAAAATGTGTTCTCGTATCTTCAGAATTATCTATATAACTATATGATATTGTTGATAAGATTAAGTTAATTGATTTTAACAGTATGTCAATCTGTCATGGGTTATTTTATGCCTATAAGTTAAGGAATAGCATTCATTGCACATTCATATTTACAGTTTTTCTGCTGTTTCTGGGGATTTTTTTTGCAGGCATTCCAATGAAAGACTGATATTTTTCAACTGATATATTTCACCCATACATGAAACACTAACTGGTAGTAACACAGCAGGTCAGAGTGGATCTCAGAGTAATGCCAATGAAGAGGGGCCACGCAATTTACAAATCCCCATCACTAGAGACTCAACATCGGATGTAGTTACGTGTCATAGTCAAGATACGAAATACAGCTGAATTAGAATGAATGATCAAATATACAGATCAATAGTGGTTCCAAATTAAAGGTATCTTAACAAACCTCATATAGCAGATGGTATATCCTCTATATGTATTAACAAGAGCCTGTATTCTAGTATGTATATTAGGAGGTACCCGTGGTGTAATGGTTATCGTCGTAGGAAATAGACACGGCGACACGAGTTCAAATCCTGGACGAGACTGATTGCATTTCACGTAGCACTAATACCCTTGGGAAAGGTATGAATCCAATTATTCTCCCTCCAGCTATGGGTAAATAGTGGGGCAGACGAGGTTCTTCAGCCTTGGTGAGGCAACTAGTCTAGGAAAAGGAAAACTCTGAATTCAAACCTGTTAAACTCCGCTTAAAAATTGACCTTGTGTCATATCCTGCCTGGGCGGCGGGGTTGCGTAAATATGGTATTCTAGTATGTATACAATCGTTCATATTGTGGATGTGCCCTTAATGTAACGGTTTTTGTGGTAGGAATTTGAATCAGAATCTTGAGTTCAAATCCTGGCCGAAGCTGTTAGTGTTTCCTTTTACCCTAAGACCATATGGGTAAATTGTTGGGCAGACAAGGATCTCTAATCATGTTAAGGCAATGGGTCTAGGAGAAGGAAAACTGAGAACAGCGGCACTCAGCTTAAAAACTGACCGTGTGTCAAATTCTGCCGGTGAGGAAGGGATTAAGTAAATACATGCTTAAATATTGCGGATATACGATTCCGTACCGAAGACTGGTTTGGTTTCTTTGTTTTATGGCATACAATCTTTCCTTGGTTATCTAATGCCAAAGCCACCCTTGTAGGCGAACAGTAATGGTATTATTTAACCACTGGTGGAGGAAAAGGAGTTCTTACCTTTCCTTTACCTATAAGTCCGAAAGTGAACGTATTAGCTCGACTGGAGTTCGAACTCGCTTACTACGATGTCGCACGTTAGTCACTACGCAAATATATCTACTACATTCTAGCATGCATTGTCTTCCATGATGTTGCAATTTTGTATTCCTTATCTGTGTGTGTTACTCTTACCATGTAACCCAGTACTATTTGTCAAACGGTAAATAGATCTATGGCTAAACTGGTTCCTCCATTGGACGTATAAGTGCACAGCTGGGAAACTTCAAAGGTCTATAAACAAGGCATTACTCTGACCTTCATTGGTAGTACATTTGAGAATTCTTGTTACGGATTAAATAGAATTGTTCAATTATTGACTAACAATAATCGTTATTATTTATTTGATACCTTACAGCTGTGAACAAACTATTTGTTCTAGATAGGAATACTAGATAAATGGAATTATTAATACTGAATAGCAATATCTAAACCCATTTAACTGTGTGCAAACAAATATCTAATATAAAACACACATATTAGTGTTGGATAAGAATACTTGTTCCCATTTAACAGTGTACAAATAAATAATTGATGTTAAATTGAATTATTTGTGTTTGATAGCATTACTTGAAACCACTTAAATATGTGCAAAAATGATTGATAATAAACAGAATTATTAGAATTTGATGGGAAAACTTGAAACCAGTTAACTGTGAGCAAATTGAAGAGCATTAACAACTCGTTTAAAAATAAAGTTATCTACAAACTATTTACTTACAACTTATATATATATATATATATACAAACAAGATAAATTGTGGATGATTCAATTTGAGAATATATATGAGGATTCTCATAAATCTCCAGGAGTGCTCAATGTATGATAATTACTATAAAAAATTCTTACGGAACAAATTGAAAAAACTCAACAAACCCTCATTTGGCAATCGTGAATTTATTTCAGCTTTGAAAGAGAAACTAGCTTCTTCAGATAGCAATTATTGCTAATTTATCTTTATTATTATTATTATTATTGCCTAGATGAAAAATTAAGTTTCATATGATAGAAATTTACTTGCCAACTATTAGATGAACGTAATGAACTCAAATTTAAATGTCGTCATAAAAATAAATTTAAATTCATATAAAAAAAGGATTGTTGGATAAAATGAATGGTATTAGTATTACAAGTGATATCATTGGTAATGTAATAGCGGTAACAACAACATCAATAATAATAATAATAATTATAATAATAATAATAATTATTTGTCTAAATTTCTTCGATGAAGCTTGATAATTATTATTACTTAGAAAATTCGGACTACTGACCTCAACTTTATTGTAATAAGCACAGCGTTTCGGCTGATATGTCCTTAGGCCTTCTTCAGGCAGGTCATGTAGTGCTGTTATAAGGCGTTTGTTTGGAAGGTGCTTATGACTGAAATCATCTGAATTGCAGGTTCAATTCCAACAACACGTAAGACTAACAAGGAATACTAACTATAACTTAACACGGGTACCCGGTCATTATTAACAGAATTGGAACAGTCAAAACCTATGGTTCAAATAAAGAATTCAGTTCCAGATTCTGTGTGGACTCCTGAGTTTGACATGAAACACCAGAAGAAGGCCGAAAGACATATCGGCCGAAACTTTATGATTATAACAACAAAAATGAGGTCAATAGTTTGAATATTCTAATTAATAATAATAATAATAATATACAAAAGGGACTGGAGGACTTAGAAGTTGGCGGACGAGTGGAGACCATCCAAACGAAAGAATTATTGAGAACGGCCAGAATACTGAGTAGAGTCCTGGAGACCTGAGGAGACTTGCTGTCACTCAAACTCCAGTGAAAGGCTATCAGCTAACGCTGATGTGAAAAACTCCAATGAAGATAATACATAATAATAATAATAATAATAATAATAATAATAATAATAATAATAATAATAATAATAATAATAATAAATTATCTGCAATTTTAAAATAGTTACTTTAAATCATTAATTTAAAAAATTATCAATAATTAATGATTATTATAAAACTATTTTGATTGTAGCGGTTTAATAGAGTTAACAATGCTGAACGGTCGGACAAGTTTCTGTAAATTGTAGAATGACAGTATTCAGAATAAAAAATATGTAAAAATATTAAGAAATTAAATAAAGACGAGATTTTAATTTTAAATGGAAATCAAATAAAACCTATGAGAAATTTTTGATTAAACAAGATGAGTTTCATATTAACAATGGTGTTAATCATCACGTTTTCCTTAATAAATAAATGGAGAAATTTTCCTTAAAATGAAATTAGTTAATTTATTGACAAGATTTTAGTTGCTGAAGGTTTTCTGATTTGTGTAAACTTTTTTTTTAGATACATGATACGAGACAATGAGATAAAATCTGTTTTTGACTCAAACTTCTACCCCATGTCTTTCTGTTTCCCACTTTTCTTTTTACTATTCCATTGAAAAATATAATTTTTTTTTTCTATTACGTAATGGTTATTTGCCGGTTGAAATAAATTCATAATAGCCACATGACAGTCTTTGAGGTTTTTCAATTATATATATATATATATATATATATATAAGATTTGGCGTTAAATGACCCACAAGGGTTGATATGCCATTAAATGCAAACCATCCAAACCATAAACGAGTGTTTATTTTCGAAATTAACAAAATGGTCAAAGAAAACAATTTTCTCAGGAAAATCATCGAAGAACTACCATGATTTCTTTAAAAGGAATTGGAATGAGATATATGATTATTATTCACGTGATTTTCGTGTTTTATGTCTTTTTTAGTCCATCGAGCGTTTAGAAAATCGGAACTTAGTAAAAATAAATAAGAAAAAACTAAAACAAAACCACAAAACGAAAACAAACACTTTTAGCTACAAATTAACACCGGTAGGGAGATTACTTATTAACTAAAATGTTTCAAGGTGAGTAAATTCTGATAGGTGTTTGATACTGAGTCATATATTGGACGCCCAACTGAGTTTCTCCCTTTGCCTTCATAGAATTCATTTTTTGTTTTTTGTTTTTTCTTTCTTACTTGTTATACTTGACACTACAATTGCCTGACTCACAGGCCTTTTCCTTCTTTCTAGGAAAAGCGACAACGAA
This sequence comes from Sepioteuthis lessoniana, assembly GCA_963585895.1. Classification (NCBI taxonomy): domain Eukaryota; kingdom Metazoa; phylum Mollusca; class Cephalopoda; order Myopsida; family Loliginidae; genus Sepioteuthis; species Sepioteuthis lessoniana. The sequence goes on along the minus strand of OY757918.1, from coordinate 4,613,866 downwards.
GGTGCGGTACCCACATCTTTCAACCCAGCGATGACGAATTAACTTGGTGGCATTTTGCCACGAAATACTTGTTGCATTTAGACATTCTAACTTCCTTCACAGTAAAGTAATCGACACTGGTTTCTTTCTAAATCAAGCCTAAATGTCTCTCTTTTTTCCTGCGAAAAAACAACAACAAAAAAAACAACAAAAAAAACCCCCCAAAAAAACGAAAACGAAAGAACTTTGTGGAGAAAGAGTACATTTTTTTTAGGCTTGACATTTTTTTTATTGAAATAACTACATGTTATTTATCAAATTAGAAGTTCCTATATTTCTTCTTGTTTAGAGCCCACTTTAAAAGCGGCAAAATATTTAGGCACGCCTTTTATGTAAATTCAAAAATATTTAAAAAGTTATTTATACATTTTAACTTATAGAAAATAATTGTTCGGTTTGTTAGTCCTAACAAAGTAATAATGCTCAGTTCATGTTGTAAGTCCTAAATAAATTATAATTCTATGCTCATGCTGTTAAGTCTTAACTAAACAATAATGCACTATTCATATTGCTAGTCCCAACAAATCTATAATGATATGTATATATTTTATACCTCCTGCTTGAAGAACAACATATCAACATAACTTAGGGCATCTCAAGTAGGATAAATGTTTGCAAACTAAGACAACAAACAATTGTGAGTTCAGTTCCAACCGAGTGACCCATCCGCCATTTTCCCAACCTTAGTAAAGTTTGGAAATTTGAATTTGGTACGATTTGTTGCGTTTTACAGAAACCTGTCCTACCGTTCAGCATTGTTAACTCTATCAAACCGTTTTGTTCTGAAGTTTAAATTATTTATCAATCGATACTTTTTTATAATACTTTTATAATCTAGATATGAAGTGTGCCAAAATATTTTTTCAGCTTCTAAAATCATAGTTTTTAATTTGGTTTGGTTTGTTGGGTTTTATGGCATATCAACCGTTGTTGGTTATTTAGCGCTAAATCTATTTTTATGTAAATAATCAGTTCTATTTAAAACAATTCAGTTTAGAATGAGTACACAGTTTAATCGTCAAAAACATTTCTATTTCAAACTATTCAAGCAGTTATATATAACAATTCAGTTTAGTATAAGTACAGATTCAATGTCAAAAGCAGTTCAATTTTTATCAATTCAGTTTAGCATAAGTACGCAGTTTAAATGTAAGTACGGTTTCAGTTTAGCTTAAGCACGCAGTGTAAATGTAAGTACGGTTTGTCAAAAACTTTTCTATTTCAAGCCCTTCAGTTTAATCAAGCAATTCAGTTTACCATAAGTATGCCGTTAGTTCTATTTAACCCATAGATAAGGCCCTATCAGGTGCCACCACGTCGGGCCGGAGTGGACCTGGAAGCGATGGCAATGAAGGGGTGCTCCGCATTCCCCAAAGCTCCAGCATTACTGGAACCTCACCATCAGATTGTTTAGTGTCATATCCAGGACACTTGTTGGGGGGGGGGTCTTACCCCTCTGCAGAGAAACAGTCGGTGCATTCTACAGCCCCAGCCGACTGGGCAACATTATTTAAAAAAAATTATAATAATAAAAAGAGGGAGGAAGAGGACTTGCCAGCATTGAAGACAACGTTGAGGCATCGATATGACGACTCAAAGACTACATTAAAAAATACGAAAGAGGATTGATTACAGCCATCAGAAACGACACTGACAACACGATGGACAACAGAATGACAATAACTAGGAAACAAAAATGGGAAGAAAAACAACTCTATGAGCGTTTTAAACGACTAATAAACAACATCTCACACGACAAAACCTGGACATGGCTAAGAAAAGGAAATTTTAAGAGAGAAACAGAATCTCCCCCAATAGCAGCACAAAACAACGCCGTAAGAAACAATCATATCAAAGCGAGAATAGATAAGACGTAACAAAATAGCAAATGTAGGCTATGTGGTGACAGAGATGAAACCATCAATCACATATTAAGCGAATGCAGCAAATTAGCAGAGAAGGAGTATAAGACTAGACACGACTGGGTTGGCAAGGTGATCCACAGGGAGATGTGCAAGAAATTTAAATTTGACCATACGAACAAATGGTACATGCACAACCCAGCATCTGTCCTGGAAAATGATACACATAAACTCATTTGGGACTTTGACATATAGACAGATCACCTAATCTCGGCCAGACGACCAGACCTAATAATAAACAGCAACAACGAAAAAAAAAAAGAGAATTTGCAAAATTGTTGACTTTGCAGTTCGGGCTGACCTCAGAATAGAACTGAAAGAATGTGAAAAGAAGGATAAGTACCTCGGCCTTGCTAGGGAATTGAAAAAACTATGGAACATGAAAGTGACAATTATACCAATTGTGATTGGTGCTTTTGGTACAGTAAGTAAAGGATTATTAAAGGGACTGGAGGACTTGGAAGTCGGCGACGAGTGGAGAACATCCAAACGACAGAATTATTGAGAACGGCCAGAATACTGAGTAGAGTCCTGGAGACCTGAGGAGACTTGCTGTCACTCAAACTCCAGTGAAAAACCATCAGCTAACACTGATGTGAAAAAGATCTAATGAATAATAATAATAATAATAATAATAATAATAATAATAATAATAATAATAATTTCTGCAAAGGGTTTGAAATATCATATGTTTATGTACATAGATACTGTCAATGATGTTATTCTAATTCGAAAAATCTTCCCCCCCCTGAAATTTTTCATTCATAATACAGTTATAATTATTACTCAGTGAATTCTAGTTTTTACTGAAGCAACGGAAATGAAGTTTTTAGCTAGATTAATCGAAATAAAACTTGCCACTTAAATCTATCAACACTAATTCAAGTATTATTAAAGCATTCATCACTTAAAAGATTTCACTGCGTATTTGAAGGAAGACATCTTTAAGTAAAGTTCCTTCCTTTTTCGAATTCGCCTGCCACCTGAGATGAAACGAATAACTAAAACATGGGCGGTCTTCAAGTGGATAATTAGAATCCACTGGTGTTTCTGTTTTTCTTTCTCTATTAAGTTATGAACATCAAACGTACACCATTACTAACAGTGAACATAGGTTTTACCCAGTCAGTTAAGATATATGCGAATTCTTTTTACCGAGATGTCCAGGCACATATAATAACAGGAACACTAAATACTTTTTCTCCATTAAAGACGAACTAATTAGAAAAGAAGCTGCTCAATATGATTTGAAATCAGACAGTTTAATAGTAAACGTGATTTATTTGATGGAAACCTGCTGTATTATTCGAACATGAACACAGTGTTTTCTTTTTCCTACATAAATTTGTAAGGACTCAAACTGTGTGATACTCAACGAGTCATGTGATCAGCAGTCTTTTGGGGTATGTCTTGATTAAAGTCAGACCAATATCATGCAGAATCATCATCATCATCATCATCATTATTATTGCAAGGTCCCCACATAAGCGTCCAAATGACAACAAACCTCCTCAGGTCTTGTGAACTCTTCTCAGTATTCTGGCCAATCTTAACATTGCTGTAGCCTGGATGGTCTTAATTTGTCCTCCGATTTCCTACTCTCTCAGTCCCTTTTTCAAAACCTTAGGGGATCATTCCGAGCGCACCAATTAAAATTAGTATTATCATTACTCTCATGATTCAAAGCAGTTTTAGTTCTCTGGCAAAAGATCTAATTATTTATATGTGTTTTCACTTTCTTTAATTTTCACTCCATGGCCCGCCGAGACGGCAAGTTTTCTTTCTTTTTTTTTCTTTTGTTAATCACCACAAGGCCGGGTCTTCAGACCGGAATAAGGTGATCTGTTTGTATCTTAAAATCCCAGACAATTTTGTGCGTCTCATTCTCTTGGAACGGTTCTGCTTTATACCCATATCATTTGATCGTATCGTCAGGCTTTAATTTCTGGTAAAATTCCCACTAGATCACCATTCCCATCCTGACATGTCAAGTCTTATACTTCCTGTGAACTAGTTTACTGCATTTACTTATCTTGTGATTAATCGTTTCGTCACTATCATCGTATAACCAACACTTGCTATTCACTTGTGTCTTAGCAATTTTCGCTTATTTATAATTTGTTATTATGGAGTTGTTTTGTACTGCTTTTAGAAGAAATTTTGCTTTCTTAGCTATGTTCAGGTCTTCTCGTGTGAGAATTCATCAGTTTGTTGCTGAAAATAGAAAATCAGTCTCTATCGTACAATTTCCCTTTCTTAGTTATGTCCATGTCTTCTCGTGTGAGAGTTCACCAGTTTGTCGCTGAAAATAGCCATAAAGTTGTTTTTCTTCTCCTATTTGTTTCCTAGTCATTGTCCTCTTTATGTTACCAGTTCTGTTTCTAGTTGCTGTAATTAGTCTTTTGTTATTTTTTTTAAATGTAATCTTTGAGTCGCTGTATAGATGCATCCATGCTATCTTCAATGTTGGCGAGTCTTCTTCCTTCTTCTTTTCTGTACACATACAACCTGTCTATATCAAATTTAGGATATAAGGCCGTGTGCATCGTCATCAAAAGTTCTTACCTTGCCTATTTGAATAATGGCCTCGAGGTTCTTACAAATGGGATCGTACAGGTATTTATCTCATTGATAAGGTGTCTGCTGCAGATATTGTTATCGTTTGTAAGAGATACTCTTTTGTTACATTTTTTCATCATCGCTTGTTTGATGGTGTCAGCTTCCAATATGCGTAAATACTTGAAATTCTTCTTTTTCTCCGATTGTTTTAATTATTTCTTGATCAGTCAATTCTATTCCTTCTGTTATTTGTCTTTTTCTACCACTCATAATCAGCATGGCACTTTTTTCTGTGTTAAATTCCATTCCTATATCCTCACTGTATATTCTTATTGTTTGTATCTGAGTCTCTAATTCTTTTTCATGTTTTGCAAAAAGCTTGATGTCGTCCATGTACGTTAGGGGATTAAACTTTTCTTACGATTTAGTAAATTTATTGCTACTATTTCATTTTCTAAGTATATGATTGTTTAGCATCATCGCTATAACAAATAATAACGGTGAAAGTGCCTCTCCTTGAAAATGCCTCTCTGGATTTTCACATCAGCTTGAAGTTTTTCCTCCAGCAGTAAATTTATTTTCCAGTTTTTCATGGCTTCCGAGATGAACTTTTTTACTTTGTCGGATATTTTGTACATCGTTAGACAGTCTATTATCTAGAATTGAGGGACCAAGTCATAGGCTTTTTTGCCATAAACCCTCACCAAGGATACATTTTCCCGCCTCGCTTTGATCTCCTTGAAGATATGCTGATCAATTTACAGTAGATAACATATTCCTCTTGTTCTCCTGTGGCATCTTTTCTGTTCTTCTGGAAACATTATGTGGTTCACTAGCGAGTAACAGACCTTCTATGCTGTTAGGATTTAACACATCATAGGGTGACACATTACTGGTTTATAGTTGCTAGGGATACTTTTTTGTGGGGTTGTCTTTTTGGATCGGGTTGGTCTTCCCCTTGGTTATCCATTCGGGTATATTTGTTTCTTCCAAGCATCTGCTCACTTTAAGAGCCATTGTTTTGTGGATAGAAGTGAGTTTTTTTTTAACAGAATCCGTGAATGTCATCCTGACCGGGTGTTATGATTATTTCATTCCTCTCGAGTTTTTTACTCCAGCGTTTGCTGATAGTCTTTCATTGGAAACAAATGATTCCTCGGGTCTCAAGGAATCGTCTGAATATTCTAGCCGATCTTAACAATTTTATGATCCGTATAGTTTCCTATAATTCTTTGCCAGTCTTTCGAACCAGTTTCACTTGATGGTTTTACACTGAAATCTGAATGAAAAAAGTTACCTCTGGTCTTTAATACTTTTCTAAGTATTCGTGCTAATTTTAACACTGCTCTGGTCTGAATGGTCTTAATTTTTTCCCTGGTTTCAAGTTCTCCCAGTTTCTTTTGAGGACTGTTCCAAGTGCTCCATGTAGACGTAGTACCACCATTACCTTCATATTCCACATCCTTTTTAGCTTCCACGCAAGATCCAAGTATTTGCCTGTCTTTTGCTTTCTTTTATCTTTAATCGGTCGTCTGTTGAAACTGAAAAATCCCCTAGATAAATTCTTATCTTGTTAATCAAGTCTAGGTCACGTGTTCTGATCTGCTTGTCTGTTTCGCAACGTCTGATTTTGTAGAGCAAATTCTGGTTTTTGCATATACCATTTGTTAGCATGACCAAACTCTGGTCTCTGGTACAATTTCGAGTTGAAATCTTTTCCCACCAAGTTGTTCCTTGCTTTGTATTTCTTTCAGAGCAAGTTTTCTGAATTCGCTTATTAAATGATTAATTGTTTAATCTCTATGCCTACAGAATCTACACTTGCTATTCCCCAGCATATTATCAACTTTTGCTAAAATATAATTAGTTCTTATAGCATTATTTTTTGCTGTTATGAGAAGAGATTCAAATTCTTACAATTAATAGGGATTTAGTTTCTATATTATTATTATTATAATTATTATCATTATTAAAAAAGTTAATGATTTTTTTTTAAATGGTTGAAGAAACTTATCTGCCGAAGTTCTCGATGACATTTCCAAATATTACATTCACTAAAACATTTTATAGAAAGCTATCTTCAAACAGTGGTTTATATTCAACTGTTTTGTTGACGGCTTGAAAGAAGTTACACTATTTTTGAGTATAAGTTTCCCAAAAGATAGTTGCATCCTTTTTGGAAACATCCTGTATTTCTAGTGTTTTATTTTTGATGTACGTTTTTAATGTTTAAAAACTTTCTGTAATCTCAAGAAGATCCAAACTTATTCGTTTCTATTTTGCATTCATGAAAAGCAGAGGAGCAAACGTAGACAAAAAAAAAAGACTTCTGCTTCCATAACTCCTATGCAAAAGGTTTATATTTATTAGCATGAATATATGTAACCAAAATATCTACATTTGAATTTCTTTTGTGATATTCGTTCTCAACAAAAAAGTTGTTAGCGTTCTCACCGGTTAAAATTCGGTTCGAGTGATCAAAAACAACTCATAAATATTCATAATTCCCTCCTCTCGTTTGCATTCACAATTTTGTTTTGAATCATCAAACGAAAAAATATCCCCCCCAAAAAAAATGAAAGAAGGAAAGAAAACTTTACTGTCTAAAAAGAAAAAAAAACAACAATTTATTTGACTGTACAAAACGAGAGGTTTATGCAAAAACCTGTCATGATTTGTAAGTTATGCAATTCAAGGTAAATTGTCGAGGGTAATTTTTAACACGTCCAATGTTTTTTGATTTTACTTTTATTTTACTTTTAAGAAATTCAAATAAGAAATAATAATAATAACCATAGGCTGAGTGCATCGATAAAATGAAATAACTATCAGTAAACAAGAGTGTGTAGATACATATATTTTTTTCATACAGTCCCACAGCTTCGCTAAAACATAAATATTAATCTGGTGCATTTTGAAAATAGAATTAGAAAGGAAGGATCGAATTCTGATCACAGAAGATAATATCTCTTTTATGATAATTAGCTGAAAACTATTCTTACGTGTGTGTGCTTTTAAGTAACTTATTTCGTTCAGCCAAAATAGAGTTTTTGGTTCTGAAATGAGAGTAAGAACTGGGATTTATTCTTCACGTTCGGTAAACTTACATTTATGTTATCCATACTACTTTTTATTGTGGCAATAAGCGCAGACATGATCCCGAACTATATTTTTGTAAAGATTTATAAGTTAATAAATGTCATCAGGTTAATGTTTGTGACCTCCCTTGTGTCATGATAACTACAGAATCTTTTTAAAATTTTGCTAGTCTGGCGGTATGGAAAAAAGTCGCAAAAACAAATGTAAAGGAAAAAGAGATTATTATGTTGGTTTCTAGAGAGGAAATTGGTAGTAGATATCTACTTTTCACAGTTAAACAGAAAGATAAAAATCTGGTTGAGCAAACCAAATGGACACAAAATAAGGGTTCATTTTATATTTATATTATAAATGAAAAAAAATGGAAATTAACGGGAAAAGAAACCCTGAGTCACTTAATATTTATTGGAAAGTCTAATGCAAAAAGTAATTCGATGAAAAAGTGAGTCACAGAGATCAGAGGGCAGAATAATCTAAGAAATATCATAGAAATTATTAAACAACAAAAATTGATTTAAGCAAGACACCTTGTTGGGAGGAAGGATAACAGATGATGTGAAAGGTTAACGAAATGGTGCCCAACAAATAAAAAGGGAATTAGTGTTCATTATATACACACATTTACCACCATATAACATGAATCTATAACTGAAATTAACAGAAAGAGATGGGATTTTTAGTTTTACATAAAATGACCATATATCTTATCTGTCCCACTTTTTATTGTAACTATAAACACAGGAATAACACTATGTTTCTGTGAGGACTAATAAGTGAATGAACGTCATCGTGTGATTGATTACTAAAGAAAAGTGGCTCCAACAGGAAATTTCGGACTTTATCTAGGGCTTTAAATCTAATTGCTGCGTACAATATTTTGTGGGTACTTATTTAACAAGTTAATAAACATCACCTCTCGTTGATGTTTATATCTACATTCCTGTCATTGTCATTTACTCAAACAACAAATATAGACCCAGTAACACGATTTTTAATGTTTAATTTCCGGTTAGCAGAAAAATCTCATTGGAAAAAATGTTTGTGACTTTTATTTCTGTTCGGGAAAATTTCCGTTGAAGTTGTGGATACACTGTCCCCCTGCATCCCACCGCCAAAAAAAGAAAAAAAAGAAAAAAAAGAAAAAATGTTCAATGAACCGGTGGGTCAGCCAGTCTAGGTCTGCAACTGCTTTCCTCTTAACCAATAAGTGATTATTTTAAATTACACAGCTCTAGAAATCACAATAAAATCTGCATTTCCAGGATTGTTGGAAAAGCACTTTTTTAGTGTTTTCATCGGATTCGAGAATATCTCGGGTTTATTATAGTTAGATGTATACATTATATGGTCATATCATAAAGAAGTAAATAATGTTTCAGTTTAGGCAACTTGACGGATACGAAAAAAACAAAAACAAAAACAAAACAAACAACAACAAACAAACAGATTAGTTTAACTCTGTACATAAAATGCATGATTAAAAACTGAATTTTCAAAACTTAATGTTAAAAAGCATGTTTTGGGTTTCTTCTCCTAACTATAGAAAATTTGTGGACTATTTCTTTTGCTGACATTGATGAAGATTTATATCTTCGAATAAAATGCATTTTTATTCTTCTAAAATATCGCTCTTGTAGACAATAGTTTAGGTAAAGAGATAAATTTTTATTTCTAATTTTGACAAACATTTGTCTTTCAAAAAATTATTTTTTATTGCAGTGTTATTCCTGCGAAAGAAAGAACAGCTCTGGAAATATATATAAGACTAGCGCTCGGAAAGATTCGAACTTATTTTCTCTTTTATCACGGGAAAACCTGATTATCTCTGCTTGTCTCAATACTAAGTAAGCCACGAGACAAATTGATATTTCGTTTTTCACATCAAATAAAAGTTAAAAATTTGAACTACAAATTATCGTTAAAGTAAACGAAGAACGAGATACTTTATTCCTTTTCTCTAAGATTCTTAATTAAAGCCAATCCAATCAATCAAGCCTCTTTAACGATGCTTTTTCGTCTCTTTTGATAAAAAAAATGACCTGCTTAACGTCAACAAACTAAACTTGTTAATAAGAGCAGCGATCGGACTTTGTAGGTAGAGACTAATTTTGTGCGTATTTATCGAGGATTTCAGACTGAATTCTACTTGAGATGGCACAACGGGAGATTAAATACTTCAAAACTGTACAATCGGCTCACACAGTTTTCATCTCAGACGCAGTCAGACGAGCCCCAGGGGGAAAATATATAAAGTCTATTAAAATTAGATATAATTTCGATATCGGTAATAAAGAATATGGCTAAAAAAATAAAAAATAAATAAACATGTGGGATATTCGTGACACTATAAGAAATTGGTACTCTCCGATTTCAATCAACGCTTGACCTAGATCTTACGTTTTATTTCCAGGATTTTTCTTCTCCTCCAATTACTGACAGTCAGTTCTTTCGTCTGATGTTTTTTGATCGCTCTTTCTTTATTTCATTGATTTTTTCCCGACTTTATTTAATGAAGGTATTCTGCCTTTTCGTACAGTACCCATTACAAAGAGGTTGCAAGTTACTAAGAGATAGCTCTTTTTTTTCAGATTTCAATGTGAATCAGTTCAAAAGAATCTTGTTTTTTTATTTAGCTTATTTTGTCAGATTGGTCTTCCCTATTTTTGTCAGATTGGTCCTCCCTTTTTTTTTTGTCAGATTGGTCTTCCCTATTTTTGTCAGATTGGTCTTCTCTGTTTTTGTCAGCCTAAACTCAAAGTTTTATATCCTTGTGTCAAATAACTTCTTCAAACTTTATTTGTGCTCGGATCTATTTTCATAATTGCAAAGGTTTTGTTTGCCTCTTTTCTTACAAATAACTTAATGGGCTGATGTAGAACTATCAAATTTGGTAAACAAACTTTTTGAACCCAGTGGAGGAATTTAACGGAAATATGGTATTATTTTTGAGGGGGTAGGTTTCACGGTGATAGGGATTTGAACAATAAACTGGAAGAAATGTGGTTGCAAGACGTAACTAAAATTTTATATTTCAAAGCATCAAAAGTAAAAGCAAAAAAACAAAACAAAACAAAAAAAAAACAAAACAAACAAAACAAAAAAACAACAACCCCCAAACTAAAGCAAAAGACCCTCCCAAAACAAAACAAAATCACTTAATTATTAATTTCTAATTAAACATTGCTAATTAAGTTTATTGGTAATTTTCAAGGTGATGATATAAATTAATACCATAGAAGTATTGCTTTGTTAGGGTTAATGACTGGAGAGCAAACAAAAATATCTGAAGCGATAAATCTCTTGCGTTTTACTCACAAAATTTAAAAAAAATCTCTTTCTTTACATGACCCAGTGATTTTTTTTACACGATGCGAAAAAGTAAGAATTAAATGTTAACATTTGGAAGCTCAAACTGTTTGGCTGTTTATTGAGTAGAGACAAGTAAATTGTTCTTAATTATTAATGTACAGTACCGTGCAAAAGTTTTAGGTGTTTACAATCGTCGTAAATTTTTACTTTTTGACAAATTATAAGTGTTTTTTTTTTTTGGTTTTTTTTTTGCATTACGCTTTTTTACAGATGAAATGTTAGCCCTATTGGAGTCTAATAAACAAGACTTTGTACGAAGGCCTCCAGGAAAGCGAAATGACCCTCGTTACACGACAAAAACAGTGAAGTTTTGGGGAAAGAGTCTGATGCTTTGGGGATACATAAAAAGTGATGGTTCAAGAAAGTTGGGTAAAATTGACGACAACTCATCCAGTTGCTGAAGGATAATTTGGTATCTGACTCGGATGAAGGTGAGATTTCTCAGCATGACAGAGTTCCACACCACAGATCGCGTGCAACACAACAGAATTTGGTTGAGGAAGAATGCCTGCTCAGAGCCTTCATTTCAATATCATTGAGTGCATGTAGACACAAATAAAGAGTTCGTCAGAAGAATACACGCAGACTCGTTGAGTTGTGGGAGCTCAGCCATAGAGAATGGCGTCTCATACTTGAGAAGATGGTGACGAATTTGTAAGCATCTCTTTTCAGGTGCATTGAAACAATTATTCAAGCTAAGGGAAGCCACATGAAATATTAATAATGTACAGTATTTTCTTGAAATGGGGATAATATGATAAATTTTCATTATGGACATTTTACGTTTTAAAACTGTATCTTGATTTGTTTATATGAGAGGGCCGAAAACTTTTTGGACGGCCATTTTTGTGGATGATTTTGCATCTTTCTCAGAAATCCTACAACAAAATATAATGATTAGGTATGGTAATGACTCCAAAAAAGCAAATGTAAAAAAACGGAAAGTGAAACTTATTAGTTGGCATCTATTTACAATAGTTTAAAGCAGCCGAAGGCTTTTGGCAGTACTGTCGATATAATCATGGGACAGGGATTTGTAAATAATGATTTCTTAGCAATTTGATGAAATTTAATTTTAAATGGTGAATGTTGGGGTATGGATACCACTTTTGTATTGCTCATTAACAAAAATTATTTGGAAGAAAACTAAAATTTGAATCTCCAGCGAAGAGAATTTTTCCAAAACAAGGTCTAAGTAAGCAAGGATAATTCAAGCAAATAAAAAACCGAATTATGAGAATTGTCGGAACAAGAAAGTTTCAGAGACTTGGATTACCCTGGTGAATTAAGACGCTGTCTATCATCTTAACTCAGTCAAAATTAAGGATAGTGAATGGGTATGAGAATTGAACTGAATTTCATTTTGTAATCTTTTCCTACCTTTTACAAGATTCTTTTTCATTTGTTATTTTAAGTAAAAAAATCCTATAGCTGGAAATTGGGGGTGAAACTTCTGATGTTTTAGATAAAAAAATCTTTTCTATTTCATTTGAAAGTTATGTGAACTTTTTTTAGTTTTCAGGTTGGCAACTTGATATTCTGTTGACCTTGAACACATGTGAAATCAATCTGATCAAATTCGGTGAACAAACTGTTGATTAAAGATGATATTAATGAGATGCCATATTCCTCTCCCTTTCTCTTCTCAGTCCTAGTGACTATTTCCCGTTCTAAAAAAAAAAAAAAATCAAAAATTTATCTCCGTGCTCTCCATTACTTTCTAGACTGATTTTGTCATTGAACTCTGAACGAAAAAAAAAGTGACAGGACTTTCATTCCAACCTAATAAATAGGCTAATATCAGTTAAAAAAACTGAATTGCAAATGTTTTCTTTCAAGAAGTTTTCAATTAAGTACACGAATTCTTGTGATATTTTTCCTTCGTAAGATTTGCTTTTTGTAGATAAAGCCTTTACTATTGAGAGATTATGCATAACACATCGACTAAAGCGGTCTTAATGAAAATGGTTGACTTTCAGTTGATATAGTCCGAAGTTTTCTCAGATGTCGACCCATAGAAAAACAAAAAAGCATAACAGTCTCAACGCATTTCTTCCGCGATAAGACAAAGAAAATAAACGTAGAAGCTTAAGCAAATACAATTTTAATCCCCGCAGATTCGTTTTCACTTCCTGAAGAAAGAAACTGCTATGATTTGAGTAAAGCGAGAGAAAGTATGTCATATTTAGACAGAACTAACTTTTAGTATTTTTGTAAATGATTTAGTTGGAAGTGGTTGTGATTTATTAAAATGATAAAAATCAGTGTGCACATGAGTGATTTTGAGTAATATATTTATCGATAAAACTTATCAAATCGTCAGAAACTGACAATTTGACTTAGAATGTTAATTAAATCGTGATAGCTGTGATATCAAGTTATACATGGTCGGATCAGAGTGTTTCAAAAACTGAATCTTTTAATTTAAAAGAAATTTAGAAATTAAAATCAAAAATGCAAATGTGGTTCATTCATAATTATCAAGCGTGCCCGTGGTGTAATGGTTATCGTCGGAGGAAATGGACACGGCGATACGAGTTCAAATCCTTTCACAAGGCCTTAATACCCTTGGGAAAGGTATGAATCCAATTATTATCCCTTCAGCTATGGGTAAATAGTAGGGCAGACTGGGTTCTTCGGCCTTGGTGAGGCAACTTGTCTAGAAGAAGGAAAACTCTGAATTCAAACCTGTTAAACTCCGTTTAAAAATTGACCTTGTGTCATATCCTGCCCGAGGGGAGGGTTTGGGTAAATATGATGATTATCAAACGTTGGAAATCAAATCGGTGACTCGAGTTCAAATCCTAGATAAGGCTATTTGCGCATAACTTTACACTGCTGCCCTTGAGAAAGGCATGAATCCATCTGTTTACTCATCTACGCTCAAAACTAAGGCTGTCTGGGTTCTTTAAAGTCTTGGAGAAAGAAACCTCTGACTTCAAATCGTTTGTATTCAGCTTAAAAACTGACCCTGTCTCGCATCTAGCTTGTGGTAGAGAGGCTGAGTAAATATCTAATAAACTAATACCTTAAAAGTTATACGATAGATAGCTAACATATTCAAAATATCCGAATTAAATGATGAAAATCTTTTATATCTACTTGGTTATATTAGTTACTTTCATGTATAGCTTCAACAAATATAAAGAAGAAACGTCCCACTGAATTGTATTTCTATGAGCAATTTGCTATTCACACGCAGAGAAAACGTTTCCGTTTGGAAGAAAATTGTCACGGAGGGGTCTTTTGCAAGACAACATAGGGTAAGCCATATGAACCACCATTAATCTTACAAAACAACATCAAAAGTTGATTCTGTGTATGATAAGGATTTTAGAGAATTGTCTGCAACAAATGATAACCAATTATAAACTAATTGTTGCTCCTTATTAAATGGACTGAAGAGAGCAATAAATGAAAAACGAAGATGGTTCGTCAAGCTGTTCTATTATGTTACTGTTGTAACAGAGGTCCATAATTATATCAGTACTTCTATTTAGGAAGGAATTTAGGATTCTAATAAGCATTTCATCTTTACCTCCGTTATCTACGTGAATTTAGAAAAAAGACGTTCTGCGCGAATAGAAACCCCTCAAAATTATAATCGATTTAAAATCGAACTAGAAAAACAACAGCAACAACAACAACAACAACAACCAAAAACAAGATGTCTCTAGACCTTTTTGTGTCCTCGTTTTAACTGGGATCCATGATGATGTTGATACTTTTATTTTGAGAGGAGTGAAGGGTTTTCGTTATCTCCGCTATATCGAGAATTTGCTTGAGTGACCAAAATTGGAATGACCCCATGAAATCATCATTTATTTACAAATTGGAAAGGTCATTACTTAATTCTTTAATGGTATTTTATGTGTATTACCGAAATAAAAATATCGCTATAATGACTTTTCTTTGCTGGGTTACGCTTACGCATATAATGCAAATTTTTAGTGATGTAAATATGTGTGTGTGTGTGTGTGTGTGTGTGTATGTGTGTGTGTACGTGTGTGAAATTGCTCTGTATATTGCTGCACAGTTTTGGCCTAGGGGTTAGAGTGTTCGCCAATCGCCCGGGAGACCTGGTTTCAATCGCAGGTCGAGTCATACCAAAGACTCAAAAAATGGTACTTGATGCCTCCTTGCTTAACACTCAGCATTATAAGGTACGGATCAAGGGTAAAGTAGAGCAATCCAGGGAAGGAGTAGCGCCCTCCCCTACACCTTGGTGTAGTAGCTATCGAAAAGGGAGCCTTCGAGTTACCCTCGACTATGGTCGCCAACTTTACTTACTTATTTACCCAAACATTTCGTTACGAAGCAGGAGCCAACACGTAGGAAGTAGCGTCTCATCAACCAAAAAAGACATCGACACACGATTAGGGAAGGCTATCGATCATATGGAAATCAGACCTGACCGATAAAATGAAACGCAGTTTCTTCCAGGCAGCAGTCGTGTCAATATTGCTATATGGATGCACTACTTGGACGTTAACTAAACGTCTGGAGAAGAAGCTAGACGGCAATTACACAAGAATGTTGCGAGCAATATTGAACAAGTCCTGGCGGCAACACCACACAGGGCACCAACTATACGGCCATCTGCCTCCCATCACGAAAACAATCCAAGTTAGACGAACCAGATATGCAGGACACTGCTGGAGAAGCAGAGACGAGCTCATAAGTGATGTACTCCTATGGACCCCCACATATGGCCAGAGGCGATGAATGATAGGGAGAAGTGGCAAGAGAGGGTCAGGGATATCCTTGCTTGCGGCACGACATGATGATGATGATGATGACAGTTGGCCTGAATTCTGAGAATTCTTTCTCCTTGACCTGTTGCCGTAGCAAGGTTAAAGCGCCCAGTCTGTCATACAATTTACCTGTAGCTGGAAGGAGACGAAATGGAATCATGTCTTTCCCTGAGACATTTGAGGTGGAATACAAACAGCCTTGTTCAGGATTTGAAATCTATTCGCCTATTTTGCTTCTTACAGCTATATTCTTTACACCCCAAGCACATATATATATATATATATATATAGTATCGATAAATTCTTAGTGAGTCAGAAACTAACCTACTATCCCCACGGGATTAGGTACCCTGATGAGCTGCTTAGGCGAAACTATAGTAGGTTACTTCCTGACTCACTTAATAATTATCGTTACTATTTTACTCTACTTAGTATTGAGCACTTTTTGCATTGTAACTTAGCAGCCCTAAAGGTGTTTTTTTTCTTTGGACCAACCAATTGCATGTCTTTTGATTTTTTCCAATTGGTATGATAAGGTTGGCCTTTTCTTTTTTTCCAATATATATTTTTCCCCTTGACAGTGATTCGTTGTATATTTTCATCTTCAAATCACTTGCTGTTTTTTTTTTTACCATAAGGGCTATTATTCAATATATATATATAAATATATATAAGCACACGTTCGTATTTCCATGTGAATGTCTGCATGTGTATATAATTTTGTATAAAACGGTAGCGATCATGCAGTAATACAGAATACCTATAAATTTGCATAAACACACACACACACACACACACACACACACACACACACACACACACACACACACACACACACAAATGACCACATGTACAGGTATGCCAAAGCACACTCACGTATGTATGTATGTATGTATGTATATATCATTTTCTGGAAAATTTTGTCTAGCAATCTGCAAAACGTTAGCAATTGGATCCGAATTTTGTTTGTAACCATAACACAACAACGTGATAATAATGATACTGCAAAGAAGTATTCATTTCTGTTGACCTCCGTAATGACTCCATTTATGCACGTATCTGACCAAGGGAGTTAACTACAAACGAATATAGATTCTATCAGTACGATTATTTCACATTCTTCGTCATTTTCTTTTTCGTTTCCTTTTTTCTTTTTTCATATAAGCTTTAAGCAAAGACAAAACACAATGTTAAAATACAAAAAAAAAATCGTTAAAAACTCATCGTACAGTTAACTTAAATATAAATTTCAAAAACAAACAAGCAAAATGATAAAATTTCAAAGTGAATAAAGATATTTTGAAGTGATAAGCGTTTTATTTCTTAAATTCTGAGACTGAAATGTTGTGGTCTATTTGATAGATAGATAGATAGATAGATAGATAGATACACATAAACACACACACACACACCTATATATTTTAAGAAACTGGGATAGATAGATTGATTGATAGATATATAGGTAGATAGATAGAAAAAGACAGACACACACACATGCATATATATATATATATATATATATATATATATATATATATATATATATTTAAAGAAACTGGGATAGATAGATAAATAGATACACACACACACACACACACACACACACACACACACACCCCTATATATTTTAAGAAACTGGGATAGATAGATTAATTGATAGATAGATCGATAGTAATTGACTTGATATAGAGTTTAAAGGATATCTTCGTTGACCATTTGCTGATGTTTGGTAAATCTATCACTTATTCTTCGGATAACGTAACTAAACATAAATATTAGCAGAAGTGACGTAACTTCTGTTTTTTTTTATTTAAATATTAACTACAAAGAAATAATTTATTTTTGTTATAATTACTTTCAATCAAATTGCAAGTATTGCTTTAATATAATGATTATCTGATTCCTGTATATTTGAATGTTTCACAAAGGGAGGTAATTGCAGGTGTACGTGTTTTTTTTAAATTTAAAATTCGAGTTTAGAGTTCTATTTTAGAAACATTAAAATGAACCTAACCATGATCTCTCGTTATTTCAATTCAACTATAATTTTTGTATATTCATAATAGACATTCAACAAATAGGAAATGACTCGATATTATCTTTAACTACGACCTTTATGGGGTCTTTAATTGATTATATTTAAAATCACCCTTTTTTAAGTAAGTAAGTTAGCGACCATAGTCGAGGGTGACCCGAAGGCTCCCTTTTCGATAGCTACTACACCAAGGTGTAGGGGAGGGCGCTACTCCATTCCCAGGATTGCTCCACTTTACCCTTGAACCGTACCTTATAATGCTGAGTGTTAAGCAAGGTGGTATCAAGTTCAATTTTTAAAGTCTTTGGTATGACTCGACCTGGGATTGAACCCAGGTCTCCCGGGCCATTGGCGAACACTCTAACCGCTGGGCCATGACACCACAGATTCCCTTTAACTCTCTCCCTCCATACGTCCCTATCGGTCATCACTCTTGGTAAGTCCTCTAGATGACATTTAGTGTCCACACAGAGCTGATGAATGTCTGTTTTTGCAAGTAGGCCAACGCTGGAGTGTTCCTGTAGAGGATTTCATAGGAAAACGTAACTTATAAGTTTGTCCTCACTTTCCCATCAGTGCTTAGCACGTCTTTCTTGTCTAACTTTTATCGTTTGTAAAGATGGAAGGTAAGTGGCCACACAACCGTTGCTTCCAGGATTTGTTCAAAATCGCATACAAAAGGATTTCACACCCATCTCTTAATAATCTCAATCTAAATAAAAAAATGTTAACATTTAGCAATTATTTTTCTCTAAGTATAACATACACCTATTCATTGACAATTGGACATTGTATCTTAGCAGCTCAATTAAGTTACTGGCGCTAATTAGCGAATTTATCTTTAATCAAATTGATTTTTTCGAATGGAATATTAATTACCAACCACCTTCCAAAAGTTTGTGCAATTTTACGGAGAATTAATAAGTGAAACGAGCGAATATGAATTGCTTTCTAAACGTAACATTTAGATCTAAAAGGTAAACATTGTCTGGTTTCAATGCCGTTAGTTGAATATAATTACACCAGACACTATCTCTATTATTTTGATCTAAATGTAGCAAAAACGTATTTTTTTCTAAAATAAGTATCTTATGAAACAGACAATTTGATATTTTTGTTCAAACTGTGTCAGTCAAAATCTGGAATTAATTTTTCACTGGAAAGAATCTTGTTCTTAAATTAAGCAACTAAGTTGGGATTTTTTTTTTATTTTGTAGTAGGCATCAAAGAAAAGAGAAGCAGACAGGCTGTATAAGTAAATAAAAAAAATGAAAAAAAGAAAAAATTTAAAGGTTTTTGAAACTGATGTTAATACGTGCGAAATTTTAAATCCCTTTGAAAAGTGTACGAACACCCAGAATTAATTTCGGGCCAAAATTTTGAATCACTTTAAAACAAAGTACCAACTATTAGAACCAGAAGTTTTGCCCTACCTAAATTTTTACTAATGGACTCAACTGGATGACGTATATTTGATGTAGAAACAATCAAATCATATTTATTGTTTCCTGATAAGAAAGGAAGGAAAAAATCAACTCGAACATTCGATTACATAAGTCTGCAAAATTAAGGTAATTAAAAATGTGTATTGATTTGTTTTTTTCATTCGCATAAACAACAAAAATATTCTTAGAATGTATCTATCACCTCCGATTTTTATACAAAACTAAAAAAAAAAAAATCTGATACAAATATAAAAATAATAAATTTCAATGTATCAATAAATTGCTATATTTACAACTTTTATATGAACAAATACACACAGTGTAATGTTTAAAAAGTGCATTAGCAAATACGTCTATACATTCAATTAAATATAATTACTTATACACACACACACACACACACATATATATACAAACCCACACACATATACAAACACATACACACACACACACACACACATATATATATATATATATATATATATGTATAATTATTTTCAAAGATATAGTATGTCATTGTAATTTCAAATTATTCTTTAAGCAAACAAGTTCATAAATTCAATAAATGATATATAATTACACTAGTTTTTTGTAGCTTTTCACGTTTTTTTCCTATAAAACTTTGTTCGGTGATCAGTTGTTAATTCACGTTTTTTCTTAAACCCTAGGAATCATCCATACAATAGTTATCTGTCTTTTATATTCCGA
Source organism: Sepioteuthis lessoniana (assembly GCA_963585895.1). Taxonomy (NCBI): domain Eukaryota; kingdom Metazoa; phylum Mollusca; class Cephalopoda; order Myopsida; family Loliginidae; genus Sepioteuthis; species Sepioteuthis lessoniana. The sequence continues at coordinate 4,593,936 of OY757918.1, read as the reverse complement.
TGTTTGGGAGGAGTCCCTGTGGTGTAATGGCTAACGTGCTGGACTGCAACAAAGAAATTAGCGAGTTCGCACTCCAGTCACTCTCCTACAGTCACTTTCGGACTAATATCCTAAAAGCAAGAACCCCTAATTCCCTCAGCAAAATAATTCCACTCCTATGTTTTTATCAGGATAGATTAGGCATTAAAGAACTCACGAAAGTCTAAACAAAGAAATCAAGCAAGATAAACATTCTCTCCATACCCAAGTGAAACATCTCACCTAATTTTTCATTTCCAGATTAACGGGACAAAACCACAAATGCACATCTAAAAAGTGCACTCTGAGACTCATATTGATACATAAATTATGTAACAGGATAAACAAAGAATCTCTTGCCTTTTAGTTCCTTTTTTGTTACTAAAGATTTGAGTGATAGCCAAACGTTTCATTCTAGGTCGTTCTCTACGATAACTGTACCTAATAGACGTTTGTACTACCACACAGCGAACGGGTTTTGCGTGTATCCCTATGTCTTAAGTGGTAGTTGAACCCTGTTGTAACTTCACCGTGGGGAAAGATGACGAACACACGAAACTCTGTTTTGGTTCATAACGTACTTGTTCGCTGATTTTGTCTTGTGTAAGACCCTTTTCGGAGCTCATCACAAAAAGGGGACTATAATTTTCTTCTCTTTTTATATTTTCGTGGCTGGTGTTCAACTGTTGTCTTTACCGCATCACGTCTTCTAACCCACTAACTTTCAAACCCAAGTCGTCACTTTACTTCTCTCAGGTATCGTATAGAGGAACATATCCGTTTCCGGTGGTTCCGCAGAAGATTTGGGACCTCTGTTTTTTTTTTCTAGTCATTTTTATTTACCGTTCTCATTCACCCATCATTAACTGACCGATAACGAGTGCTTTAGCCTAACTTACTAGAGGCAGATGGTCATTCCGTAGACTCTCTATCTGTTTTTTCTATTATTTTTTTCTTCTCTCTCCCCTTCCCCAGAATTTTACCTCCTGTCATTCAATCACATTAGAGTTCATTACACTGTAAAATGTTGTAAAAAAGTATTTATGCATACATTTTGTATAAGGCCGTAAAGGGAAGATATTCAATGTCCTTTGAGAACCGTTTATACATCAATTTCTCACAACAAAAGAACTTTTAATCGCCGTTCAGAAATACTTACCATAATGTCATGTTTACCATTTGACACAATCAAAAAACAACGAATAATAGTTGTGTATAAATTGATATCATTTTTTTTTTTTTTCTTTTTCATCAGCATCGTAAAACCAAATAACTACATGCGCACCTGACTTTGGTCCATTTGACGTTTTTGTTTCCTGAACTGAAAATTTATCTAAAGGATAAAATATGAGGATGTGGGAACGTCAAAAGAAATACGATGGATCTGCAAAACCTTAATTCAAAAGAAAAGTTTCAAAGGTACTTTAAACAATTACAAAATGTGCTGGATGCCAACAGGAATATCTTTTAAGAAAATGAACAATTCATTCAGTGATCATTTTTGTTTTGATAAATATTACTTCAGGTTTTATACTTTTTTTGATCACACCTCATTTATTTAGCACCAAACTGATCTATACGAGTGCCATTTGCAACCCAATCATACTGTAATTCCTTACACCAAAATAACTCATCTCATTCAAATTTCCATCCATCTCAGCGCTGCATTTACTCGACGACCTACGCAGAAAGTAACCCTGGATATTTATCGGCTGTTAAATCACACACACACACACACACACACACACACACACACACACACACACACACACACACACACACACACACACACACACACACATATATATATGTATATATATATATATATATATATATATATATTCTTGTCCACAGACACTGCATCGTTGTATCACAACTCTTCAGTGTGGCTAAAGACGTTGGATGCTTATATATATATATATATATATATATATTTCTTTGAGAAAAAAACAAAACCGGTCACATTAGGATTATAAATTTATTTCCATCCTGTTTTATGTTTTTGATATAAATCAAAAACACGAAAAGAAAATTAACAGGACTTCTTCAGATCTTATGGATAAAATAATTCAGAATAGACATAGGAAAGAAGGGTGGGAGGCGATAGAAGAGGGGTGAAGAGTTTTTCCTCATTTACACACACACACACACACACACACACACACACACACACACACACACACACACACACACACAAATATATATATATATAATAGAAGAGATAATGGGAATGATTCTATTTGAGAATATGTAAGAGCATTCTTATAAATCTCATGGAGTACTCAATGTGTGATGATGGACATAAAATTCCTCTCAGAGCAAATTTCTGTATTTTTGAAAAAACTAGACAAACCGTCTTTTGGCTTTTACATCTTTATTTCACCTGCATTCTCTATAAATGAGACCAACTCCTTTAGATAGCCATCACACAAAGGAGAGAAAACTTATTTTCGTTACTCGTTAAAAAAAGCGAAAGAGAAGTAAAAAGCGATGGGCTAGAAGTTTAAAAATGAAATAAATTTATAATAGCCAAATAACGGTTTGTTGATTTTTAAAAATAATATATATATATATATATATATATATATATATATATATATATATATATATATATATATATACGTGGCGCATTCAATAGATTTCCAGACTTGTTTTGTACAGGCATTAAAAATTGTCGTAGACTCTTGAAAATTCACTATGTCATTGTTATACATTTTATGAGATGACTGACCAATTTTTATGATTTCAGGTTCAAACGAACAGCTACAACAGGAATTGGAATACACCCTACTAAAGCCTGATTGTCACAGCTGGTGAATTTCAAAAATGCTATCTGGACGTGAGGACACTTTAGAAGAACGATATGCAATAAAATTCTGTTTTAAACTTGAAAAAATGCCACAGAAACGTATGGAATGCTTCAGAGTGCTTTTGGAGCATATTGCATGAATCGAGCATCAGTTTTTGAGTGGCATAAGAGATTCAAGGAAGGCAGGGAGTCTGTGAGGGATGATGAGAGGTGTGGGATGAGTAAGGAAGTCAATACACCAGAGTTGATTGGCCAAAGAGTAGGGTTAGGGTTACTCTGTTGAGGTTTTAAGGAAGTTCAGGAAGAGATTCCGTTGGAAGAGGCCAGCACTGTTCAAATCGGGTCAATGGTTTTTCCACCAGGACAATGCACCAGTCCACAATTCCATCCTTGTCACAGACTATTTGACCAAGATGGGCATCAAGACAGTTCCTCAGCCTCCCTATAGTCCAGACCTTGCTCCTGTGACTTTTGGTTATTCCCTAAACTCAGAGGCTGTCGTTATGAGAGAATTGAGGAGATGAAAGAGTCTGTGACGAAGGACATTGACACGCTGACACAAAAGAACTTCCATTTGGCCTTCAAGAAGTTGTTGGAACGGTACAACAAGTGCATTGCAGCCGGAGGAGATTACTTCGAAGGGGACTAGAGTTTTATGTGTTTACTATCAATAAAAGTGCCCATACGAAAAAAGTCTGGAAACTTATTTAATGATCTTCGTATATATATATATATATATATATATATATATATATATATATATATATATATAAAGCAAAAATCAATCAAACAAGTTAGTAGGGTTACTTTGGGCTTATTTTAGGAGATAACAGCTACTGTTATGAATTTAGACTAAAGTGTTAAAGAATCCGTGAGAGTAATATATTAGATAGTTTTGCTCGGCCAAAATGCGAAGAAATGAACACAGATGGATGACGTATGTGTGACGTTATAGGTAAACAATACAAACATATTTATCGCTTACTGATAGTAAAGAAAGGAAAAATCTAAAATATCAGTCGATTATCTCTCGAGTTGGGATTGGCTATCTCATTCCCGACGGTGTAACTCAAGATATCCGCAAAAGAATCTTCCATACACAATCAAATCGTTACTCTGTCCTGAAGATATTATTAATTATTATCGTCAATATTTCACTTCCAATTAAGATAAAAATAAGTGAGTTCATTCTCTAAAGATGCGTTTTGGTTACATTTTGACACCATAGCTTCTCGTTTGTTAGGAATTCTCAATAAAATGCCAGAAAATTAGAGACATCAGTTGTCATTAGAAAGTTTTATTCACCTTGTAGAAATGTACTCAACAGGCTGATGTATTCATTGACGTTATATCAACCTTTGTAGGTTATTTAATGCCTAGAAGAACAGTAGTGGTACTATTTAACCCATAGCTGGGAGGATAAGGGGGTTCATACCTTTCCCAAGGGTATTTGCCGAAATAGCGCGACTGGAGTACGAACTCGCGTACTACGATTCCGCAGTCCATCGCTTTAACCATTACACCACGAGGATATCCCCTGTATTCATGGAGTAATAGTTAAAGAAGTAGAGTAGCAGTGGTCACTGTGGGATTATTTTCATAGTTTTTGAATGTGTACATATCAGTGGTGTATATACTGTATGGTATGTGGTCTGGACGTCACTTAAAGTGGGCCATATTGAAAGGGATTGCTCGAAGGACCATTTATTTACGAAAACTTGGAAGGGAATCTAGAATTTCGTACAAAATCTATGAAATTTAAAGTATCATTTTTTCAGAGAATTTTGTGAGAAGACTATGAGTAGATCTTATGCTAAAGTTATCTAAAACGAAAAAGAAGAATTTTAGATGTTTAGACTAGGGTGCGATTCCAGTGCTTGACATTGAAGCTATTTTCCGTAGATACACCTCTAATTCGTACACATTTAAGCACGACTTGGTTTGGTTTCTTAGTTTAATGGCATATCAACTATTGTGGGTTATTTAATGCAAAAAGCTATCCTTGTAGAAGAACAATAGGGATTTATTTAACTTATAAACGGTGGGGGAGATAAGGGGGTTCATACATTTATCATGGGAATTGATTCAAAAGTGAACGTAATAGAGTGTCTAGAGGTTCAACTCGATTATTTCGAAACTATAGTCCATCACTTTAGATATCATGCAATAGGATCTTCCCCAATATTTGAGGGAGTTAAATGTTTGGAATACCATGGTCACTTAGCCGTAAAGAAATCGGGGCGCATCTCTCTGACTATTAATAGTAAATATACTCTGTAACAATTCATCACAGAAAGTAAACTTAAACAGAAAAAAATAGTCAGTCACATAGTGTCAAAAGCATTAAAACTAATCTAACTAGAAGACACACACACACACACACTTAAATACGTTGAATGTATCCCCTTCAGAAGGATAAGACCTCTCCAAAAAATTGTACCTTGAGTATAACACTAAATTGCATGAGAGTTGTCCAATGAGTAATGGTAGAGAGAGGTACTAAACCTTCCCTAAATCTCCAAAACTGGAATCTCATCAGATGCAGTCTACTTTCATATCCTGGACACCCTCATTTTTTTTTTTTTTTTTTGGTGGGGAGGGTTCTCATCTGTCTGTAGATGATACAGTCAGCCCTATTAAAAAAAGAAATAAAGCTAATTTTTAATCAAGAAGATCTCAATGAGTCATTGCTTTCTCGACTTATTTTGTCGTTGAATTCTGAACGAAATAAAACGTTATAGGACTTTTATTTCAACCAAATAAATTGGCTAATAACTTATTTTTAAAAAAATATTCTTAAAACAAAACTGAATGGCAAATGTTTTCTCGCAAGAAGGACTTTAAAATTAAATACACGAATTCTTGTAATATTTTTCGCCAGTTAAAGTTGATTTTTGTTCATTAATCCTTTACAGCTGAGAAATGATGCATAACACATCGACTTTAGGACTCCTAGGGAAAGTGGTTGACTTTCAGTCGATAGAGTCCAAAGTTTTCTCAGATGTCGACCCATAAAAAAAAAGAGAATAACTACCTCAACGCATTCTTGAGTGATAAGACAAAGAAAATAAACGTAGAAACTTAAACAAATACAATTCTAATCCCAGCAGATAGGTTTTCTCTTGGTGAAGAAAGAAACTGTTATGATTTGAGTAAAGCGAGAGAAAGTATGTCATATTTAGACAGAAGTAACTTTTTGTGTTTGTGTAAAACGACTGAGTTGAAGAAAGTGGGACCATATTAAAATAGGTTCCTGTTTCGTTGTTTTATGGCACATCAGCTTTTGTGGATTAGTTAATGCCAAAATAATCATTGAAGAAGAACAGTAGTGGTGCTGTTTAACCCCTAAATGAAGAGGATAAAAAGGTTCATACCTTTCTCAAGTTTATTAATTCGTAAGTGAACATAATAGCGTAACTGGGGCTCGAAATCGCTTACTTAGCTGTCGTAGTCCAGCACGCGATGCACTACACCAAACAGAATTCCTATGTCAGATGTAAGCATATTAAACTTTTGATGATTATGTAATGCAATTGAATTCGAAGAGGTAGGGCCTTATTAAAATGATAAAAATCTGAGATGAATGATTTTGAGTCACATATTTATCAGTAAAACTATTCAAATAGTCAAGAATATTAAACAGAAAAAGTTAATTGAATCGCGATAGTTGTCATATCAGAGTGTAGAAAGTAAGATAAGAAAGAGTCGAGAGAGAAGCTTTTTTTTGAGAGGGGTCCTTTCAGTCTGCAGGGGATATAATCTGCCTATTCTAACCCCAACGACAAAGATATCCATTATACTGGGAATTTCAAAGATTAATAAATGTTCATAGAAGTATTAAAATTCATTTACAAATTTGACTGGGTATTGCTTTATTCTCTAAGAAGCATTTTAAATATTTTTCATTAATAAGATATCTCCGTGAGAGATGCAGTTTTTCTCGTTTACAATTACATATAAACAAAGTAAAAAAGCATTTTACCAATATAAGTGTGTGTGTGTGTGTGTGTGTGTGTGTGTGTGTGTGTGTGTGTGTGTGTATGTGTGCGTGCATGTGTGTGCGTGTGTATATATGTGCTTATGAGTGAGCGTATATATATATATATATATATATATATTAAAATTGGTAAAAAACAAGTAAAGTTAGCGACCATAGTCGAGGGATACCCGAAAGCTCCCTTTTCAATAGCTACTACACCGAAGTGTAGCAGGGCTACTCCTCTCCATGGATTACTCCGCTTTACCCTTGAAACATACGTTATAATGCTGAGTGTTCAGCAAGGAGGTATCATGTACCATTTTTTGAGTCTTTGGTATGACTCGATCTGAGATTGAACTCCAGTCTCCCGACCTATTGGCGAACACTCAACCACTAGGCCAATGGACCGGTAAAAGTTTTGAATCTATTTAAGATTTATTTATTCAATTCGTTCAAGTATGTTTCTAGCTAGTTGCTTTCGACTGAGAACATATATGGCACAAGGTCTTTTCAATGGGGTATTCAATGAGACTTGAAATCACTCGTGTTTGCAGTTTGAATGGTTTTCTGTTGGTTATGGGCTTATATAGAGGTCACTCCTTTCTTTTTCTTGGGGTGTGTTTAACTATGTCGGCTTTACCCTTAATTGGCCTTTGATATTTGATATGTTTTGTCATGTGTGTGTATGTGTGTGTGTGTGTGTTGGAGTGATTTCGGATTTTACTTACAGTTAATTTTTTCTTCTCTGTGTGTGTTTGAGTGTTTGCCATGTGATTTTTGGGGGGATGTGGTTGCGTAGTTTGAAATTTACTGGTAATTTTACTAATAATTTTTGTATTCATATATATATATCTGTGTGCATTTTTGTGTGTGTATTATTCATGTTTTATTCAACTCTGGCTTAAATACATCTTTTATTTGGAGTAGTGTGTAGTCGTTAGTTTGGTATATGGGTATTATTTTGAAATACATTGACTACATTCGTATAGGAGTTTCGATACATTAATTTTTCTATTTTCTGTTAGTTTAATATTGCTCTTGTGAAGTAATATTCTGGTATTAATGGCCTGTGTTGACCCTAATTATATTTCTTTGCACTTGCTCCATTCGATTATGCAGACTAGGTTTTTTAGTTGCAGTCTTTATTTATTTTGAATTTAGTTTCTGGGTTTTTGAAGGTATAGGATTTTCCTTCAATAATTATATCCCATACTTTACGTCGTTTATTAATGCATTTGGTAACCCCTTTTGTTATGTGTTCTCCGAATGTTGAGGAGGTGGGTATTCTTTAAAGATTTTTTGGGTGTCTCTGGCTTTTAATGACTTTTGTTGTGTCTAGTATTTCTTTGATTTTGTCATTGTTTTTAAGTTCTCGATTTTTTTTTTATTTCTGTGAGTTGTTCTGAGTTTTTTTGTTGTAAATTACGACGAATGCAAGGGGTTTCTCGTTGTTGTACTTTTCGGGTTCCGTCATTCTTTTGTGGTATTTTTTTCTGCTAATTCGAATCCCTTATTTATTAGTGTGGTTGGATACCCTCCCTGGTGTAAGATTGTGGGTAGTACTTTAGGGCAGCTTTTTAAAAAGGTTTTTATCCGTTATTATTGTGTGTATTCTACGTGCTAGAGTTTAAGGGATAGATTTTATACAGTTTTTGGAGTGTTGGCTATTGAAGTGGATGTATTGTTGGGTGTCTGTGGGTTTGTGGTTGATAGCTGTGATAATTTGCCCATTTACGTTTTTTATAAGAATGTCTAAAAATAGTAGGTTTTTTTTAGCTGTGTTCCATAGTAAATTTTATTTTGGGGTGTATTTATAATATGATTTGACCTTTTTACAATTAAAAGAGTACTCAATATCGATGACAGAGCATTTATATCTTATCAAGGATAACGTGGACATAGTCAACGATAATTGTTCAGTTTTTAGCTTGTGAGATCATAAGACCAAGTTGTCTCTTTGTCTACGATATATATATATATATATATATATCGTAGACAATATGATCAACAAGAAATATGTAGACCGAAAATGTCTATTATATTCAACGAAATTTGTATATATATATATATATATATATACATATATATATGTTGATTAAAAGTCTTGTTTAAAGTATCGATTCACGTTAGATGACTGAAGTTAAACAACCGCAAGTTACCATTTCGTATTTGCAAGTACTGTAAGCAACTTGAAAGCATAACAAATATAAAGGTATTTGTCGGAATTTACCTAATAAATGTTACGTTTTGATTATATATTTCCGGGCAACATCGTGTAATTGCACCACTATATTATAAATAGCTGGTCTTTATCAATTCTGTCAACTTTGTCGATAATCATATCAGAATTTTAGCACATTGAGAATTGCCCTAATATAATGAAGCTGGTTGTAAATTTTAAAATTTCTTACTTCATCCCACACTTACTGATATCTCCTATACACAATTTTATCTAAATAGATACAGTTTTTATGATAAATTATAATTTGTAAATTTATTTCTGAAGCTGACATAATGAGGTGACTCAGTGCTTTACAAAAGATAATAATCAATTCTTGATAAGAATTTTATGTATCACAAAATTTTTCATACAATTTTTTTCCATTAAAAATAGTGCTTCATTGTTTAATATGATCTGTTTAATTTTTTTTTTTCTTTTAAATTTCACAACGCCCATTATTCTGCGCATGTTATCCGTTCAAATCTATTTTTTACCTGGATGATTTTTATGATTTCTTAATTGAATCAAAACTATATATATATATATATATATATATATATATACTAAAAAAACGTTTTTTTTCAAATTTTTGAGCAACTTTTAGATTCAAAATCAGACAGTTGTTAAGATGTATGCTTTATACGAGAGAAAAATATATATCTGCTGCAGATGATCTACAATGAACACAACAATATTAAGCAAATAAAAAGACACTGAAAGCAGCTAAGGATGCTGAGTCTGTTTCTGGTCTCAGGAGACGAAACGAGACATTTCATGAATTAGAATGGCCATTTCCAATGATGATTATTCATTGCCGTTGATTAGGAAAGCAGATATTTCTTTCCATTCTTGTCTTTGGAGATTTATGACAGTCCGACAACACCATTGTTTGAATCAGATTGCCTCTGTTTGTAGGCTAATATGCATAAGTGCTCCCGATGGATAATATTACCACTCTCTCACACACAAAAGCATATACACATATATGCACGTGTAGATATACAATGACTATTGGAGCGAAACCAGCGAGCCAAGTTCAAGCCTATGCTGTTTGAGTTCTCTTTACACTAATACTTTTGAAAAAGGCATAAATTCAGTTCTTTTTCTGAGGGTAAAATAATGGACCAAACTAATTTTGGGTTGGTAGCTTGTCAATGAGAATGACTGATAATATGCAATTTTTCTTTAAAAAAAACACAGTGGAATCTAAATATAAATACATTACTGATAAATAAATTTTGTTATGTTGATTTATCTTTCAAGTAAAAATTACCTGTTGTAGCATTATGATGGAAATTTTAAAACAAAAATTAAGATCGTAATTCTTGATAACCGATCCAAGTCTTGATAACCGAGGTAGAAGTGCTCTTCAGCTCTCTCTCTCTCTCTCTCTCTCTCTTTCTCTCTCTCTCACACCCAAGCACACACACACACACACACACACACACACACATATATATATATATATATATATATATACAACAAGACATATATATATATGTGTGCATATAAAGTTTTTATGGACTAATAATACCTTTTCTCTTATATGTGTTGGCTTCTTTATAATTATTTACATACCGTCTGTTGAGGTGTCCGTGTGGTTTAATGGCAAAAATACAGAACTGTAGCCTCGAAATAAGTGAATTCAAACTCCAGTCACGTTCGCTTTGGGACTAATATTCTAGGAAAAAGCATGAATTCCCTTACCCTTCCAGTTATGGGTTAAATAGAACTACTTCTGTCCTGTAAGTATGGCTTTGGCATAGAATAACCCAAAAGGTTGATATGTCATTAAAGAAGGAAACCAACCATACCGTATGTACTCCTGCATAAGTGGAATTTTAAAATCCTAATTTGGTGACACACGTAAAAATTTCATAAAATTCTAAATTAAAATATTATGAGAAATAGGAGCAGAAACTGACTGAAAATTCATAGAGTAATGATTTCGTGACCATAAATTAGAGGTCGACCAATACTCGAGCATATATGGTTGGATTTACCTAACCCAACGAGTAAGTTGCGACATAAAATCTATGTTTGAGCGTAGATAGGTTGCCATATCAAATTTAAAGAGCACATTCAGCCTTGCTGTTAATCCAAAAGATAAGGATTAAGACTTGGATTCATGCCTTTCTCAAGGGTATTAGTGCTATGTAAAATGCAAGAAGCATCATCCAGGATTTGGACTCGGGTCACTGGATCTATTTTTAAAGATTATCATATTTACCAACCCCTCCGCTCGGGTAGGATATGACACAAGGCCAGTTTTTAAGCGGAGTTTAATAGGTTTGAATTCAGAGTTTTCCTTCTCCTAGACTAGTTGCCTCACCAAGGCTGAAGAAATCAGTCTGCCCATAGCTGGGGGGGAGAATAATTGGATTTATACCTTTCCGAAGGGTATTAGTGCTATGTGAAATGCAATCAGTCTCGTCCTGGGTTTTGAACTCGTGTCGCCGTGTCCATTTCCTGTGACGATAACCATTACACCACAGGCACCTCCCTATTTTTAACGATTATACCCATTACATATATGGAGGTGCCCGTGGTGTAATTGTTATCGTCGTAGGAAATGAACACGGCGACACGAGTTCAAATCCTGGACGAGACTGATTGCATTTCACATAGCACTAATACCCTTGGGAAATGTATGAATCCAATTATTTTCCCTCCAGCTATGGGTAAATAGTAGGACAGACTAGGTTCTTCAGCCTTGGTTAGGCAACTAGTCTAGGAGAAGGAAAACTCTGAATTCAAACCTGTTAAACTCCGCTTAAAAATTGACCTTGTGTCATATCCTGCCCGAGCGAAGGGGTTGGTAAATAGGATACCCATCACATATAAGGGCCTCCAGGAGCTTATGTTATATTTTGACCTTCGACCCGGTCCAAAAATGCTATTCCAAGGTAATACACCGGAAGTAAGTGACACATTCCAACGGCCAGTAATCGAAAGAGATCGCGTGGGCGGATTAAGGCTTATGATATGGGACAAGGTGAAGGTCCCATTGTGCCATTACAGTCATGCACCGGAAGAGAGTAACCTCTGAACTGCATGACAGTTATTTCCGCTTGATGACGATTAAACATTCGATTTCAAAGATCCAGTAGGCGATCGCGTGGGCGTTGAGTTATTATTTAACTCAGTTGAGTTTGGGTCCCAGAGCAGTTGCCAGCAGACTCCCAGAGAGTTAGAGACTAGATGTGGTAGGGAAGACCACACCCCACCGAGGGGCACTCGGAAAACCCCCGAAGCAGTTTCCAGCAGAATTCCAGACAGCCAGAGACCAGATGTGGTAGGGAAGGCCACACCCGACCGAGGGGGCCCTCGGAAAAGCCCCGATGGAGTGGACTCCAAGACCTCTGGTTGAGCATCTAAGAGAACAAGAAAGACACAACGTGACGGTCATAACAGTGGGGTCAAAATATGAAGTTTACGTTCGGTCTCCAGCATCCTCTCACATGCTAACCTTTCAAACCCTTGCAATAAAGTGAGAGGTGAATATTTTTCTAAAGAAGTCTTCTTGTGTCTTCCTTCCTGCGTCTTTATCATGCGTCGTTTATTCATGTGTCTGTCTTTGATGTTGTGTCGTTGTGATGCATAAACGTTTAAATAACTATACAACACTTACATATGCACCTAAAACTGGTGGTCTAAAAAAAAGAGACGCACACACACACACAGACATAGATTGAATCGAAGTGAGTTCGAACTTCAGGTGTGTCATTACGTTCAGTTTTGGGCAATTGCCCTAGGAGGAAAGTATAAGCCCTCTTATTACTTCGGCCATGGGTTAAAAAGTACCTCTACCGTTATTCCTCAAAGACATCTTTGACATCATAAAACGCGAGAACCTTTATATGACATTAAACAAAGAAACTAAAGATCAACCAACAAACAGATAAAAAGAATCAGAAACACACACATAAACGAAAACAAATACAACCAAACACAGGGATGTTCTGATAATCTTAGAGTTTCCTCATCCAATCCGGTTGGAACAGTAGATTACGCTGCGTGAATCTCAGCAGAAAGGTAAAACCTCCCCTATCAAGCGTCCTGGTATGACATTAATCCAATCTGATCGTGAGGCTTCAGTCCTAGGGCTTTGAGGAATGTGAAGTACCTCATTCAATGCCATTATTCCCAGGCCCACTCTGGTCTGGAGTGGTAGCACCTGTTAAGTTCTCAGTGATGGTCAAACAGAAATATATAACCATTTACCATATTGGAAACGAATGGATAACATTGAATCAATTATTATTGCAAAAATACCGGCCCATTGACTGAGTGGTAGAGTGTTCGCCAATAGCCCGGGGTTCAATCTCAGGTCGAGTCATACCAAAGACTCAAAAAGTGGTACTTGATACCTCCTTGCTTAACACTCGGGATTATAAGGTACGTTTCTAGAGTAAAGTGGAGCAATCCAGGGGAAAGGAGTAACCCTACACCTCGGTGTTGTAGCTCTTAAAAAATGGAGCTTTTGGATCACACTCGACTACGGTCGCCAGCCTTATTATTGTAAAATAGCAATACTTGAAACTGTATGAAAACAAATCAGCCGTGTTTCCTTTAAAAATAATGTTACCTACCGACTATTTGTTTACAAATTATATATATATATATATATATATATATATATAAAAAGCGGATTTGGCATTAAATTACCTATAAGCGTAGATATACCCCAAAACCTAATCAACCAATAAAATTTCATCGCATCATTCTAATTGTCTATTTTAATTTATTTGCGAAATAAATTTCTCCGTTTATCTTATGACTTCAGCTGTCAACAAAGGTTAACTAAGAAGGGAATTTAAATGACACTTTATTATTTCTTTCAGAGAAACTGTCACCTTTCCATCGAATCGATATCAATTATGGCACATCAATATAATTCTGTCTTCAGATTTATGAGTACATGATCCAAAGAATTCACTGAAATAAATCAGCTACATTTTTAAAACATAATATATTGGTCAACACCTAAGAAGAAATAGCTGATTTGTGACGAAATAAGTTTTGGTTCAATTAACATGACTTGGTGGAGAAAAAATATTAAAACCCTTTCAGTTAAAATATACATATATTGTATTCTACAATGTCATCTCTTTCAAACAATGTCTTCAGAGTATAAGTATATTGCAGTATGATTAATTAATTGCTTGATTTTAATGGCACGTCAACCCATCTGGGATTGTTTTTTAGTTAGGGAATTGCACATATTGTATGTTTGTATTTACATTTTTGAGTTGTTTTTTTTTTATGTTTTCAGCACATGGTTATATGATATCAAATATTCCTATCGCATTCAAATAATTTGAGAATATTTCTATTTCATCTATTAATGGGAGTCTAAAAAATAATACCTCTCTGGGTCAGGGTGGATGTAATGGATGTAATGGCAATGAAGATCTACTGAACTAAAACTTCAACATCACATAAGGTTTAATGTCATACTCTAAACAGTTCTTTTTTACGGGTGTTCTTCCCCGATGACAGGATAATGAATATGTAGAGTTATCAAAAAATATATATTTAAATATCTTTTTGCATCAGAGATTCAATGCAGTATTTTTTGATGATAAATATTATATCATGATGGTTTCATAAAAATATTAAAACCCTGGTATTTTAGTTTATAGGAAAATTAACTTTTTTATCAAAACTTATTAGGGGTGTACTTATTTATGGGTAATACAGTATGTAACTGTAACCCAGCAAAAAAGGCACATTATAGTGAGATTTTTACGAGAGCAATACACTTAATTATAATCATTCGAATCTTCGTATTAAACATCATCTTTTAATCATCCAAGTTGTCAACATTATACGCATTCTGAACTGTTCATTAGAATCGTTCCCTTCTTTTTAAATAGAAGAACCATTATCATGATGGAATAATTTTAGAAAATGACCAAACACGCTTATAAAATAACTCAAGTCTTAACATATTCAATGTAGTAAAAATACTTCCCACTCTTGGTGAACTTTGTGACACTTTCCCACCTCGGTGAACCCTGTGACACTCTGACCAACAGCAAATGTTTTACCACCTGAAATTTCACGGTAAGTACGAGAAAAGGTTATTCAAGAGTTAAGGATTCTCAAAAGAATCAAGTGGTCAGTCTTGGCTGGTAGATCTTACAATTTAGAGCTAGCGAGACGACCATCTACCAATTTGAGGGTGGTGTTACGATATATAGAACAAAAATATTTACTTCATTGATTCAATACCACTTCATGTCTTCCTAATTTGAGTCCCATCTTGAGATAAACTGAAATGCTTTAATAAAGTGAGTGGTATTTTTCTTGGACCATCTGTCTGACTTTTTCCTTTTCAATGAACTCGTCGTCAACTATTCATCTTCACTTTGTCTGCAGCAACTTCCACAGAGATCAAGCAATACGGCACATACCGTAAAACCAGCCACCCAACCAGCTACCCAACTCAATGGTTTTATGAGTTGTCGAGTGTAGTTTTAGCGCCCTAAGGCGGTAAAATACTCCAGCGACATCTCTACAGAAAAATAAGTCCCCCAATAAGTGTCCTAGACTGCATCTGGTCATGAAGCTCCAGTATTGGCGCCTTGAAGAATGTGGAATACTCCTTCATTACCATTACTCCCAGGTCCACACAGACCCAGATTGACAGTAAACGTTAGGGTCACAACTATGGATCAAATACAACTATTCAATAATTCACTAAAGATTATAATCATTAGCCATTTGAAACCATACAGATGTGTGCAAATCATTTATATTAGATAGGAATACGTCATAAATAGAATCACTCGTGCTAAATAGCAATACTGAAAACCATTTTAGCAAACGATAAATATTGAATAAAATTAATAGTGTTGGATAGAAATACTTGTAACCATTAAACTTTTAGCAAACGGATAAGCTTTAACGACACGTTTAAAAATAAAGTTACCTAAAAACTATCTGCTAATATATATGAACATGATTTGGTATTAAATAACCCACAAGGCTTGATACGCCATAAAATACCAACCAACCCAACTACCAATCTAGTATAATTTAAATATCATGAAAGATGTGAAAACCAGCTGCGTGCCTGGCAGACTAGATTCTAGTACACGAATCAAAATTTGAGTGTCTCTGAACGCGAAGACAATGTTAACTTATTTTCTTCTTTCATGTTACGTGCAGGTGTCAGAAAAGTGTTGCAGAAAATTGGTCTATATATTCGGTTTCTTGAAGTCTTTATCATTTGTGAGTTTTATTGTATTTAAAAATGATTAATGGACAAAGTTTTATGCTAAAACTTCGACTTTTGAGTCTAATTCTATATAGAGAAATGCAAATAAAGTCGTTCAAATGAATTTTTTTTTAATCTTCTGAAGATTAGTAACAAAACAGAAAATTTCAGACAAAATAAATAGGTTAATGTTATCTTGGAAACTTACCAAATAACATTCCTATCCTTGGACGAGACGATTTCGATTTTCAGAACTAATAGTTCTTATCTAAATTTTATGATACGAGTGGTTTCTGCTTTAATATAAATGTGTGTGCATGAGGTCGAGTTATTTTTTACATACTTCAATATTTCTTACTGGTGATAGAGCTCAGATATATGTATGTATATATGTATGTATGTATGTAGTCAATCTCCCGGCATCACGCAGGATATGCCACAAGATTAGTTTTAAGCATTGTACCCTTGTTCTAAATTCAGTCTTCCTTCTTGACTGGGTGCCTTAACAAGGCTAAAGAACATCGTTTGCTCCACTATTTATCCGTTGTTGAGGAGAGACGAATGCCTGTCACAAGGGTATTATCACGAAGTAAAACATATATATATATATATATCTGCATGTATGTGTGTATGGTTCTCCTAAACGCCACGAAAGAAGGAAGGCACTTGTGACAAAAGAACATCACAGATAACAGATTAATATTGCTGTTCTCTTAAAAACTCGTCTTTAGGAGGAGGATCAGCAGATTAAGGTACCATTAAGTCATAAACTCTTTTGGGTTGGAAAGCCAAAGAGTAAACGGCGTGAATAGGTAATTTGGATTACCCTTGAAACAACACAGGCAATTTTCCTTCGAGTGTTAATGATCGCATAATGAAACTACCACTGGAGACGATCTATGACTTTATGGTCTGTTTATACCCCAACCCTCCAGACTGATGAGGAGACTGCCTTGAATTTTTATGAAGATTTTCGTACTGCTATGGTCTCAATGCCAAATGATGATAAGTTAACTTTGATGATTTTAGTTTAAGCGTTGGCAGGAATTTTGAGATATGGAATGTGTTAAGTCGATGTGGCATCGAGAAAGAAAATGCACATGTTCTGAAGCTACTTGAGCTTTGTTTAGAGCTCAATTTGACTATTTGCAATACTCTTTTCTTGCAAAACTAAAATATAAGATTACTTGGACCCACTCAAGATCAAGGGAGACTTCATCATCACCCGAAGACGTGATATTAGGGATGTCTGTTATGTACGTGTCATGCGTTGTGTAGAATGACACAGATCACAGTTTGGTGCGAGGAAAGCTTAAACTCTTTGTTCACAAAAATAATCATATGTCTGGAGTGAAGGTTCTAAAGTGTCTCGATGTTAATAAACTAAAACAAAAATGTTTTTGAGCAAACTTAACTGGACGACTTAATTGTTTGAACTTTGAATGGTACGTGGGAAATCTTTAGAGATCAAGTTTATCTCACTTTTGTAAATGCACTTTGATTTAGAGTGAGGAAACATAAAGACTGGTTTCATAATAACAAACCTGCTGTCAACCAATTAACGAAAAGAAAAAGAAAACTTTATGTAAGTACACTACAGACTAAGTTCTCTCCTAAACTTTTTAACCTGAAGGAATATATAGAGTCCAAACGAATATTACAACTTAAACTGAAGGAGATGAAAAATGAGTATTGGTCCAAGATTTCTTCTGAAATTCTGAGTGTAATTGACAAAGAGATTTTAAATTATTCAACGGCTTCATATATGAATTTCTTCAATTCCTCCACTGAGATCAATGGACAACACCACCATTATGAAAGAATTCTTCAGAAATTGAGTTAGAACTTGACAAAAAGAATGTCAAATTGTCAACGGCTTCATGCAGGAATTTCTTCCATTGCTTCTCTGGAGTCAAGGGACAATACCACCGTTATCAAAGAACCAGAAAAACTCTTCCAGCGATGGCAACAGCACTTTACCAATTTATTTGGTAATCCATCAGTGAATATTGTTGATGTTCTAGACTGTCTTCCTCTGTGCGAGACAAAATTTGAGATAGACCGATTGCTAACTGATCCTGAAATTGAATTAGCAAAAAAACAAATTAACGCAGTGTGGTCACCTGTATCAGATGGCTCCCGGTTGAACTGTTGAAAATGAAAATGTTAAGCATACTCTATTCAATATCATCACAGATCGATGGAATGGATCTCATTTACCAAATGATTGGGTTGATGGTTCATTAGTGTGTTTGTACAAGAGTAAAGAAGAAAAAGGAATTTGTGACAACTACGGTAGAACCACTCTTTTGAATGCAGTTAGCAAGCTTCTTTCAATAGTCTTGCTAAATTGATTGCTTTATAATATATGTCATGTAGTCATTCCAGAATTACAAAATTAACAACAACACGACCAAGCAAGGGCACGAAAAGTTCATTAAGCAACAGTTTCCATTGTTTCAAATTTTAGCCAATTCTGCAAAAGCTTTTGATACGGTAAACAGGGATTCACTTTTGGTGATACTTGGAAAATAGGGCGCTCATCAATGATTGTGAATATACTCAAGCAGTTGCCCTCAGGTACGAAGGTTAGAGTTCTCATTAGTGTTGTATTGTTGGATGAAATTCCTGTTGATAACGGGGTTAAGCAGAGAGATATCTTGGCTCAACACTACTTAGACTTTTGAGAAGAGTGTTCTTTTGGATTGCAGAAATGCGGGAAATGTTTTTGATTTGCGAAAGTTTAACTTCAAGACTTTTCACACACTTATTAGAGATACCGACTCATTGGTCTAGTGTTCGGCAATGGTCCGGGAGACCTGGGTTCAATACCAGGTCGCGTCATACCAAAAACTTTAAAAATGATACTTGATACTTCCTTGCTTAGCAATATAAGGTACGTATCAAGTGTAGTGGAGCAATTCAGGGACAGGAGTAGTTCCCTCCCCTACACCTCGGAGTAGTAGCTATTGAAAAGGGAGCCTTCTGGTCACTCTCGACTACGGTCGCCAACTTTACAACTTTACTATCAGAGAGTTCCTTTACGCTGACGATAGAGATTTTCTGGTTCATACTAAGGATGATATGCAATATACTGTGGATCTAGTTTCAGTCTCATCTACTGCCTTTGGTTTGACAAAAACGTAATTTTTACTTCCGTATCTGGTGAGCCGTCTATTAAACCATCTATAACCATCCATATTACTAGTTTAGCTGCGGTTGAAACTTTTTCTTAACTAGGAAGGACATTGACAAGTGATGGTTCTTTGGATACTAAAATTTACCTAGGCATTTAAAAACATCTTTGGCAAATCGGATAGTTGAAAAACAGCCATGGGCGAATAGTTAATTTACCTTTAAGATTGAGATGAATGTTTATAGGTCCTACGTGTTAGTGTTATTTTGCGCTAATATGAAACATTGACAGTGATTGATAGGCGTCTGAAAATACTTGATTACTTTCATCAAAAATATTTGAGATGCATCCTAAACATTAAGTAGAATTCTAAAACACCTGATACAAGAGCAGAAAGCACAAGCATTGAATCTCACATCATATCGGCCCAAATACAGTGGGCAGGTCTTGTTGTACGTATGAGTGATTATAAACTATTGAAGCAATTACTTTACAGTAAGCTACATGATGGCAAACATTCACAACATAAACCTTGGAAGAGGTATAAGGATTGCCTTAAAAGCAACCTGGTCAATATAACGATAGACTCTGGCAACTGGGAAATTCTGTTATTGAGGAGGTTTGAATGGAGAATACACGTAGACGATGGCTGTATCAGTTTGAGAATGCAAAACTCGTGCCAACTTAGAAAGGGAAACACCTGTAATGTTGATGAAAATGTAAATAAATGAAGATGGGAAACATGTGGTTGGATTTTACCTTCTAAGGCTGAATATGTCAGTCATTGAAAGTCTCAAAAGAAACCATCTGTGCACAAAGGTTTATTTCTAGGAATATACAATGTCAATAGTGCAATATGTAATAAAGTTTACAAGTCGGTTTCTGATCTCAAGAGTCATACTG
Source organism: Sepioteuthis lessoniana (assembly GCA_963585895.1). Classification (NCBI taxonomy): domain Eukaryota; kingdom Metazoa; phylum Mollusca; class Cephalopoda; order Myopsida; family Loliginidae; genus Sepioteuthis; species Sepioteuthis lessoniana. The sequence continues at coordinate 4,573,645 of OY757918.1, read as the reverse complement.
TGGAGTACAAGCGTCAAATTCCATAAGCTGATCCAATCAATCTTGTGGGGAGGGCGTCCTTCCTGTTTTATATTTGCTTCAGACTTCGTGAACTGCATAAGGATTAATGATCCACTTGAGGGGACATGAGCGAAGGGGTGCAGATGGTAGAGGTGTGGGATTATGAGGGACAGCAGTACTCTATAAGAACTCATGCAGTTGCCATATAGGTATATGTATCGATGTACGTTTTCGTGTTTATTGAAACTTTTTTGTCTGTCGGGGTATCTTGTCGAGTCCTTTATCAGGATAGAGAGGTTAACTTAGCAGCAATCATGTTTTGATACACTTTTAGTGTTAAAAAATGCCATCCTTTTATTTTGCCTTTTAGACTTGATTTCTCACTTTGAGATTTTTTCTCGTTAAAATCATCATTCATGAGAACTTCCAAATTTTACTTCATATCTTAAATATTAATTCGAAAAAAATGTGTAATTTTGAATACTGAGATTCAAAGCATTGCTCTTGTGAGGAAACTTCGTTCAACAAAATCTTTTCCTATCTCAAATGTATTTACCCAACCCCTCCGTACGAACCGGATGTGACACAAGGTCAATGTTTAAGTGGAGTAAAGCTGGTTTGAATTCAGAGTTTTTCTTCTCCTAGACTGGTCACCATACCACTGATAAAGATTCCAGTCTGCCATACTATTTACCCATAATTTGAGGCAGAATTGTTGTATTCATACCTTTGCCAAAAGTATTTGTGTTACCATATAGAGCAACTTAAGCGATAGTCAATGTATGAATCCAAATGCATTTTGCAGAGAATTAAATGAATTGTACAGAAACAATATGCATGCTTCTTTATTGAACACTTTTCATTCCATTCCTTGTTTGTTATTATGACAAGACATTTCCTTTTAATGTGAAAAATAAATAGATGAATAAATAACTGAAAAGATTCCAGTCGAGATTTGTTGATATCTAGAAATCTCAAGAACGGATTTTCACACCAACTTTAAACTGTTTTATACACTTTACATTGAAATATACTTTATACTGTTTTTTTTTTCATTTCAAGAGCTATTTCTAAAAATCTAATTATTTTCAATCAGACTTTCTACTAAATGTGTTTGTATTTAAATTGAACGTGTCTAATAAAAGTAATTATATTTTACCGTTGAGGTTATAAAATCTTAACTTCTAAGAAACGTGTTCACCTAAATAAATCATTGTTGCTACACGTTGGTTCTTTTGTAGTTCAGGTTAAAGACGCGGTAAGAGTAACTTGAAGCTGAACTTTTTTTTAGATCTTATTTTTAAGATATAGGTATTATTGGGGAAGAAAAAAATTAGTCAAAGCTTGAAAATTTTGACCCCTTTATCAAAACTTTTCAGCACCTGAAATATAAAGTCTAAAAAATTCGACTTTATGATATCTTTATCGAGCTTTAAAAACGTTATGGGTCATACTGAGTTTGTCATTTTTCTTTTGTTGATAACCGTTTTTCATTATCTGTGGCTATTATTTTTTATTAATGATGTGCTTGATTAACCAGGAAAAAAATCAAAGAGTGCTGCATCTCTCGGATGCAAGGCCTCGTGCATCGTTATCAACTTTCTTGTTCTCTGATCAATTTGTTAGAGTTCCAGCCTTGTCCATTTTAAGAATGGTACTGAGTATCTTACAAGTAGTGGGGGACAGCCTACGTATTTATCCCTTGGATGAAATTTCGGCTCCAGTGCTTGGTTTCCAGAAGTTTGCGCTTTCGTCTGAGGCACACTTTTCTTATTTTATTTTTTTTTTACCTCTGCTTGTTTGCTGGTGTCTGTTTATTATTATTATTATTATTATTATTATTATTATTATTATTATTATTATTATTCATTAGAGTTTTTCACAATAGCGTAAGCTGATGGTATTTCACTGGAGATTGAGTGACAGTAAGTCTCCTCAAGTCCACAGGACTCTTCTTAGTATTCTGGCCGTTTTCAGTAATGCTGTTGTTTGGATGGTCTCCACTCGTCCGCCAACTTCCAAATCCGCCAGCCCCTTTAATAATCCTTTAGTTACCGTGCCAAAAACACCAGTCACAATTGGTATAATTGTCACCTTCATATTCCATAGTTTTTTCAATTCTTTAGCAAGGTCGAGGTACTTATCTCTCTTTTCACATTCTTTCAGTTTTATTCTGTGGTCAGTCAGGACAGCAAAGTCGACAATTTTGCAGATTTTCTTTTTTTTTTTTTGTTGATTATTATAAGGTCTGGACTTCTGATTGTTTGTATGTTAAAGTCCCATAGGAGTTTATGCGTGGCATTTTCTAGGACAGGTGCTGGGTTGTGCATTTACCATTTGTTATTATGGTCAAATTTAAATTTCTTGCACATTTCCCAGTGGATCATCTTGCCCACTTATTATGTGATTGATGGTTTCATCTCTGTCACCGCATAGTCTACATTTGCTATTTTGTTGCGTCTTATCTATCCTCGCCTTGATATAATTGGTTCTTCTTCTTCTTCTTCCTCTTCTTCTTCTTCTTCTTCTTATTATTATTATTATTAATAATATACTCCCTGCTAGTTTTTGACACCAGTTTTTGCTGGTGATCTTTAACTCGAGTAAGTAAGTCTCTTCCAATTTCCATGGCTCTTCTCAGTATTCTAGTTGATCTGAGAAAATGCTGTAATCTGGGTGGTCTCGATTCTTCCTCTGATTTCCAGTTCCTCGAGGTTTTTTTTACAGGCCTTTGGGGAGTGTCGCAAGCGCACCAACTCCAAGTTATATCACCGCCACCCCCATGTTCCACAGACTTTTTAGTTCTCTGACAAAGTCCAAGTCTCTCTTTATCTTTTCGTTTCTTTTATTTTCATTCTGTGATCCACCGGAACTGAAAAATCAATTAGACGACAATATCTCTGTCCTTCATTTTTTTGGAATTAACACAAGGTCTAATCCTCTGGTAGGGATTAAGTGATCCGTTTGTATCTTAAAATCCCATAGAATTTCATGCATCTTATTTTCTCGAGGAGATTCTGGTTTCTGCATAGACCATTTGGTAGTACGATCAAATTTCAGTCTCTTGCACATTTCCCAATCGATCACTTTTCCTATCCAATCTTGCCAAGCCTTGTAGTTCTTTTGTGACAGATTGCCTTAATCACTTAATATATAATTAAACGATTCATCTCTTTCGCCTCATAACCTACTCAAGCTATTCTGTTGATTATTATCCATATTTACCAACCCCTCTTCTAGGGCAGGATATGACACAAGGTCAATTTTTAAGCGGAGTTTAACAGGTTTGAATTCAGAGTTTTCCTTCTCCTAGACTAGTTGCCTCACCAAGGCTGAAGAACCATGTCTGTCCTACTATTTACCCATAGCCGGAGGGAGAATAATTGGATTCATACCTTTCCGAAGGGTATTAGTGCTATGGGAAATGCAATTAGCTTGGTCCAGGATTTGAACTCGAGTCGCCGTGTCCATTTCCTACGATGATAAACATTACACCACGGGCACCTCCATTCTGTTGATTATTATCGATTTCCGTTTAAAAACATTTGGTCCTTATAATGTTGCTTTATGCTACTGTTAGAAGAGATCCAACTTCTTTCTTGAGATTTTCCTTTCGAAGCTATGTACATATTTTCTCTTGAGCAATCTGGCCAATTTGTCGCTTGAAATATCCATACAGTTTTTTCTTTCTTCCCATATCTATTTCCTAGTTTTTTTTTCTGTCTCTTTAAATGTTGTCAGTGCTGTTACTCGCTACTGTAATTAGTTTTTCTTTACTATTTTTGGTTTATTCCTCGTGTCCTTGTATTGATACATCTACGCAATCTTCACTGCTGACAAATCCTCTTCCACCATCTTTTCTTGACACATACAGTCTATTAATGTTATATACCGGATGTAAGGCCTTGTATATAGCTATAAAAGTTCATCTTTATTTGTCCTTTGTCCATTTTATGAATGATCCTGTGTATCTTATAAAGGGGACTACACAAGTGCTTATCCTATAGAGCTTGGTTTCCCCCCGTTCGTTTAAGGTGCTCTTAATTTACCCTCATCTTTGCTTGTTTGCTGCTGTCTACTTCCTATATATCTTAAGTACTTGTGGTTTTCCTTTTCTCTAAGTGGCCTTATGCTTTCTTAATTTGGCAGTTATATTCATTCCGCTGTTTCTTTTATTATTATTATCATTATTATTATTATTATTATTATTATTATTATTATTATTATTCACTCATTAGAGTTTTTGACATCAGCGTATGCCGATGATTTTCTACTGGAGTTTAAGTGACAGCAAGTCTCCTTAAGTCTCCAGGACTCTTCTCAGTATTTTGCGCGATCTGAACAATGCTATAGTTTGGACAGTCTCCACCCGCCCTCTTATTTCCAAGTCCTCCAATCCTTTGGTGATTTTATGAAGAGCACCAATTACAGTTTGTATAATCGCCACTTTCATGTTCCACAGTTTTTTCAATTCCCTACCAAGATCGAAGTATTTATCCCTCTTTTCGCATTCTTTCAATTTTACACTGTGGTCCGCCGGAACAGTAAAGTCCACAATCCTGCAAGTTTTCTCTTTTTTGTTGATTATTATAAGGTCTGGTTGTCTGGCCGAGATTGGGTGATCCGTTTGTATTATTGTTATTATTTACTCATTAGAGTTTTTCACATGAGTGTTAGCTGATGGTTTTTCAATGGAGTTTGAGTGACAGCAAGTCTCCAGGACTCTTCCCAGAATTCTGACCGTTCTCATTAATGTAGTAGTTTGGATGGTCTCCACTTGTCCGCCAACTTGCAAGACCTCCAGTCCCTTTAGTAATTCTTTACTTACAAACGCACCAATTACAATTGGTATAATTGTCACCTGCATGTTCCACAGTTTTTTCCATTCCCTAGCAAGGTCGAGGTACTTATCCTTCTTTTCACATTCTTTCAGTTTTATTCTGTGGTCTGCTGTGACAGCAAAGTCGACAATTTTGAATATTCTCTTTTTTTTTGTTGGTCATTATAAGGTTTGGTCTTCTGGCTGAGATTAGGTGATCTGTGTGTTTTCCGTTGAAAGTAGACGATAAATCTTTTTCGTCATGAGTATTTTAATGCTACAGCACCAACCAAAATCTCTCTTCAATGTGTAGTTTTTTATATTATGTTAACATAAAAAATCAACAAAACAATTATAATATTTATAAACAGAAGCCAAGAATAAAAATCAAAATATTTTACATCTCTTATTTGTTATTTAACCCTGTTTGATTTCTCAGTAATAAACTTTTCTTTTTTTTTATTATCTAGTGATTGCTTTTCCTCCACAGTCTTTTCGAGAAAAGAAGCTAAAGAGACACTTCAAGATAATATTGTTTTCAGGAATAATACTTTATTCACACAATGCATCTCATCTAATGTTACATAAAGAAGGGTTTCACGTAAATGGCCGATGAAAAACGACCCTTTGACCCTACTTGGCAAGATATTAATTAAAATAATGTTGGTACACGTCAGAAAGCAGCACTCCTCTCTTTTATTTCATATGGTTGCTTTCTGACAATAACTTGCAAATTTTATAAACCTTTTCAAACTTTATGACCTTCTCGTAAAGTCACGTATGAAAATGAAGCACAATAGACTCGGGCAGGCTGTTATCAACTGAAAGGCACCAATCATTTTGATTTAATTAAATCTGCTGGTCCCCAAGAATAAAAGAAAAAAAATCTTATTTAATGTAGGACACGTTTTAGGAAAATGTGCGCAACTCAGTTAATTTACTACGTAGAATTTGAATTCACTGAAATTTGCTTATAGATAAAGAGGAAAATAGTACTTTATTTTATTGAGCAGAGTTTTTAAAAAAATCACATTATACAAATGAAAACATTACACACACACACACACACACACACACACACACACACACACACACACACACACACACACACATATGTATATATATATATATATATATAATTGATTATGTAGTTGAGTATATTTATAAAGAGTGTTTAATATCGATGATAGAGCGCATATATCTAAGTTAAGTTTGTGCAGATACAGTCAACGGCGCTTCGTAATTGTCAGTTTCTCTGCCATGAGATCTTTGACCCACGCCTAACTTTACTATCTATCTATCTACTTATGTTAAACTGAATTGTCTGAAATGGAACTGTTTTTGACATTGAAGCTGTACTTATGCTAAAGTGAAATGTTTAACATAGAACTGTTTTGACATTTAACTGTGTGTAAACAAAATCTATACTTATACTAAACTGAATCGGCTGAAATGGAACTGTTTGAATAAACTGAATAGCTTCAAATAGAAATGTTTTTTGACAATTAAACTGTGTACTCATGCTAAACTGAATTGTTTGAAATAGAAATTATTATTTGCATAAAAATGGATTTAAATAGAACTAAACTGCGCTCTTGTGCTGAACTGATTTGTTTGAATTAGAACTGTTTGAATAAACTGAATCGCTTGAAATAGAAACTGTCCCCATGCTAAACTCAATGGTTTGAAATAGAACTGACTATTTACATAAAGATGGCTTTAGCGTTAAATAACCTACAAAGATTGATATGCCATAAAACCCAACCAACCAACCAACCAACTAAAGAGTGTTCAATATCGACGATAGAGCACATATATCTACGTTAAGTCTGCGTCGATACAGTTAACGGCGCTGCGTAACTGTCAGTTTCTCTGCTATGAGATCTTCGACCCATGCCTATCTATCTATCTATCTATCTATCATTATAGTTAAATATTAAACCTAGCCAGGTTTTTGTGAAATATTCAAGTATAAAATGCATGATTATAAAAAGCCAGTTGAAAACTCATGTCTTTAAGTTTTATGTTGTTAATACCCAATCGTTCAATTGAATCCGAAGACTTCAGATGTGGTGAATACTAATTATCATATTTTGCCGAATACTAATTCCCCTTTTCTGTGGAACATTTTCGCATAGAATGCAGAGATTTAGCTCTCATTAGACAAGGATTTTTTTCAACGTAAATAATATGAAGGAACTATTTGAAAATATCAACATGGATGACATATTGTACTTGAGTGATTATACGATTATACTAAAAATTATAAATGCAAATATGATCAATAATATACAAAATGATTATTAGAAAAAAATTTCAGAGTATTTTCAACAATCGTTAAAACAAAATAAAAAAAAATCTTAAGAAACAACAACAAAGAATATTAAAAAATGAATATAAACGAATGATATACATGATTTATTAAGCCCTATCTATAAAATAACCCCGAACAATTTTAAATGCCGTTAAAATCAACCGATCAATTAGTTTCTTTTGAATGATTTTATTGCAGAAGTTGGCATCTTTCTGGCTCTAAATAATTCTTTCGATTACTTCACACGTTTAGAAATACCCTTCCCTAAAATAGTTAATGATAACACGTTTAAGCAAACACTCAACAATCAAAATTATAAATAAAATCAGCCAACATATTATGTAATGGTTGAATAAGCACATAAATAACAAGAAAAGCTAGTAATGCAGGTAAGACTTCACATTTAGACTGTTTCATGTTTTTGACATCATACAAAGGAGAGTAGAAAAGACAGACTCATTTGAATCTGTTTAGGAAAACGTGTTAGATATTTTCAGTGCATTACTTATCTGTCGTCGGTAGCATCTATATTTGAGGATCTAAAAAAGTTCCAAATCGTAAACTTTGTGGGGGAATTGCGTGACAATTTTTTGAAGTCTTTGTAGATGGCTTGAGAGACGTCATCCACCTTGCATACAAATGGATTCGTCCTCAATCACAATGAAATGTTAGCAGTGTCCATGTCTGAAAAATACCACTAAAACTTTTTCTCCAACTTTTCAAGGTAGACAATGATAGACTTTTTTGATTATTCAATTGATTGAGTCGAATAAAAACAGAATTTCTCTAAAGGAAATGTTACTTGCTACATTGTTCTTGCCAAAATTTACTCATTAGATTAAAGAAATTACTTCTATAAAGTAAATTTTTTACATATTAAGAAGCATTGTTATAAGTTTGATAATGGCTTGTTTTTTTCATACAAGAAGTGATTGATTGATTGGTTGATTGATCCTAATGTCATTAAAACCCAATGATGGTTATTTTATGCCTAGAAATTAGGAAATTGAGCCCATTTACTTTTTATATTTGCATATTTTGTGTAATTTCTTAAAGCGTTTTGGCATCAAATATTCCAATCTAATACAGATTATTTACACAAAATTGTATGGTTTCAAGTACTCCTATCTCATACAAATAATTACATGGTTTCAAATAACTATTTCTATTGAATAACAGCCATTTGCTTGTACACAGTTAAATGGTTTTAAGTAACTAATAATAATCCTTAGTAAATAACTAAAGTTTCAAGTAACTGTTCTTAATACAAATAAATTAAAATTATATTGCATCCAATAATCCGATCGAATAGAAATTATTCAACCCATACATGGGGATCTAACAGGTAATATCACACCGTGTCAGAGTAGATCTGTGAATAATAATAATGATGCAGTACTCTACCCCCCACCCCAGATCTCCTGAGGTAAAGCCTAACCATCGGATGCAGTTTAGTACCGACCATTTTGGGCGGGGAGGTGAGGTTTTACCAGTTTTCAGTGGATACAGTCAGCGTATTCTAAAACCCATCGACCGATAAGGTACAAGAATTATTTCTCTCATTGATGAGGTTGACTGATATTTGTATTGCGGTCTTGATCCAATCTCCTTGAGCAGGAATCTGACAAGTTTAGAATGGGCACATCGTAGGAAGTAAATATCACCTGTTTGTGAATATTTACGACACTCTGCCTTCAGAGTAGGTACCGATATGCTGGGTTAAAAAGCTTTAGAAAATATCCAATAGGTTAATTGATTTTAATGACATACCAACCTATCTTGGGTTATTTTATGCCTGGATGTTTGGGAATTGCATTATACATTATATTTTTGTGTTTTTTTTTGTTTTTTGTTTTATTTTTGCAGACGGTCCTCTCCTATACGGATAAACTTTAAAGAGATCTGTTTGATAATAGGTAGTATGATTCAGTGCCAGAATGAACCTGGAAGAAATGGCTGGGCAGGGTACTTCACATGATTTTCAGAACTGAAATCTCATCACCATATCCAGTTTAGTGTCCTACCCAGTACACCCCTTTTGTGGGGGGTCCTAATCCTCTGCAGGGGATGTAGTCAGTGTATTCTAAGCCCCACCAACTGGGCGGATGCAAGCATTGATTAGGTTGATGGATATAACTTCAAAGATTTTATTTGCATTACAGTATTTATCAACCCCCCACGGTGTTGGAATTTGACACCTGCTCAATTTTGAGTGGGGACTTTGCAGGAGGCAAGTCTTCTGTACGAATTTCATCTGCCAATAATTATTCACAATATTCTGCGTTTACAGTAAATACCTCTGTGTCTGGGTAAAATATTTGTAGAAAAATCCGAGAAAATATTCTTAAAAAATAAACGTTAGTGTTATCACAATAAGCTGATAAAAATTGTAAAATGCGCTCCTTCAAGGGTACTAAATGACACTAACGATCATCAGTAAGAATTTAAAGTTTTTTCTGTTTTACTTTTCAATTTTTCTTGCAAGTTTTCCCAGCTAGTGTTATATAAAAAAAAATTCCGGAAAGATATGCGCAGAATTTTTAACGAGATCCAAAAATCACTCGAGAGACCCCGCCACCCAACTACCCCCCACCCTCTGAAAAAAAAGGAATGGGAAATCCTTTCTTCAAGTCCAAAATAACTCAGAGAAAATTTGGAAATATCTTTGAGAGCGATAAGATTAAGAGTTTGCAGTGAAATATTACGAGCTCTGGGACCTTGTTGAGCAACAATCGACGGTCGGAGATACTGCTGGGAGTAAATGTTTATATAACTATTATATTTTTTTAATGTCAATTGACACGCTTCTTGCAGCGATCATACACTGATGTTCTCACAAGCGAGTCATGGTTATCTGACATGTTTACCACAATTTTAAGCTTCACAAAAGTGACGTGGGTGGCAGTTGTTAAGTGCGCGGTTCTTTTCTTTTCTTTGTCCCTTAACTGCCGAAGATGCCGACACTACCTCGAGCTGGCATTTCACATTATTGCCTCAGCACACACGATTATTTTGCACACGCACATTATGAATAATAATAATAATAATAATAATAATAATAATAAACCTGAAAAATTGTCGACTTTGCTGCCTCGGCTGACCACTGAATAAAACTGAAAGAATGTGAAGAGAGATAAGTACCTCAACCTTGTTTGGGAATCGAAAAAACTATGGAACGTGAAGGTGACTATTATACCAATTGTGATTGGTATTTTTGGCACGGTAACTAAAGGGTTATTAAAGGGCCTGGAGGATTTGGAAGTTGGCGGCCGAGTGGAGACCATCAAAACAACAGCATTATTGAAAACGGCCAGTATACTGAGAAGAGTCCAGGGGACTTGAGGAGACTTGCTGTCACTAAATCTCCATTGAAAGACCATCAGCTTACGCTGATGTCAAAACCTCTAATGAGTAAATAATAATAATAATGCTTCCAGTCGGTGCATCTGCCGATCTTTCTATTGCAATGAAAGCCTAGGTGAATAAGAAACTATAAAATGTTAACACAAAATTTAATTAAAATTGGCATAACCCGCGGAAATTCCATAGTGCATATTTGCACTGTAGAAATAAACACGTTGGCAAAGAAAGAATAAGGTAAGCAATTTTTGATCACACTTTGGGGAATTTCTCTTATTTTATTGAATTCAGGCAAAATAGGTGACAATAGATATAAGTTATTTACTAAAGTTTGTTTCGTCTAGCGTACTAAGTACGAGAGTCCTCGGTATGGCACAAAATTATACCTGCTGGTGAGGCTCTCGTCTTGTTGTTTTGAGGAATATGGAGCGCGCCTTCCTTGCCATTATTCCCATGTCTACTCTGACCTGAATTGATAGTACTTATCAGGGTCCTTTTTATGAATCAAATAGAAATGTTTAATCATTTAACAGTGCGCAAACAAATGACTGGTGTTAAATTAAATTTTTAGAGTAAAATAGCAATATTTTGAACCATTTAATTCTGTGCAAATAAAGGATTAATACTAAATAGAATTATTAGTCTTAGAGGGGAATACTTGAAACCATTTAACTCTATGGAGACAAATGAACTCTGGTTTGTTTAAAATGTCACCGTTGAACTATTCATTAACAAATCATATATATTTATTTTACATTTATAAAACGGGATTTGGTATTAAATAACCAACAAGGGTTGATACATAATGAAAATCAAACAACCAATAAAGTACTTATGACACTAACTGTTACTAAGTGGTCACTCATAACAGATTAACTTCAGATATCTCGCTAATATTAGTGCTTTCAGTATCGTTTTAACGTAAGTCAAAAGTATATAAAGTTTATCCGTAAACATTTGAAGTAATTGATATTTTTTTGCGAGGAAAAATGGAAACAAAGCCAGTAAAATTTTCATTTTGATTTATTCATCAGTCATATATAATTGATTGAAATTTGGACAGATGTTGATTTTCCTTTACTTAACAATTGTGCGTGCATGTACACGCACTTGCGTGGGCGTATGCGTTTGTGTGTAAATGTGCATGTGTAATGGCCCGTGTGTGTATTTGTGCATGTATGTGTGAGGGTTAAACATGTGTGCGAATGCGTATGCGTGTGAATTTATGTAAATGTGTAAACGTGCGTGTGAGTGTGTGCGTTTTCGTGTGTGAGTAGTGTGCGTAAATGTGTGTGTGTGTGTGTGTGTGTGTGTAGATGTACGTATGTGAAGGGCAGGTAAATATATGTGTGCATGTAGTTGTGTGTAAAGTGTTTTCAAGTACTTATGCGCGCGCGCGCGCGTGTGTGTGTGTGTGTGTGTGTGTGTGTGTGTGTGTGTGTGTGTGTGTGGTGTGTGTGTGTATGTTGTGCGTGTTGCGTGTATGTGCACTTGATTTCAGATAAATTTATATCGAATGAAGAAACTAAACATTTTTATTTGATGTGCACGCTGGCTAACACCTGACCCAGGAGACAAAATTTTTTACACCTGTCATCACCGTCTCTTGCAACTGTGTATCGAAAGAGGGAAGCTGCCATTTTTTTCAAAAGGTTTTGAAACAAGTCGAGTTGAAATCAAAAGTCACATTGCTTATCTTTTTCAAGCAGGAATGTCTTAATAGGATATTCAGAAACGTTTAATGTCTGACGATACCTAGTTTCCATTTTCTATGCTCAACATGATTGGCTTACATAGTTCAATAAACAGGTCCGGCGGCAAGGGAAGTATAGTATGGAAGATCCAAAGGGACAAAGATAGTTTGGTTTGGTTTTATGGCATATCAAACATTGTAGGTTATTTAATGCCAAATCCATTTTATACATATACACAAAATATATGATTTATAAACACATTTCTTAGGTAACATTTTAAATTGATCCTGAGCTCTTTTTTCACACAGTTAAATGGTTTCACTTATTTCTATCAAATACGAATATTTCTATTTACTATTAAACATTTGTTTGCACACTGTTTAATATTTTCAATATTGCTATGTATCCCTAACGATTCAATTAAACATCAGTCATCTGTTTTCACACAGTTAGATGTAAAAAAAAGTTCTATTTCAAACAATTCCGTGTAGCACAAGTAAACAGTTTAAATATCAAACAGTTCTAATTGACCTATGGATAGGACCTCATCAGGTGCTTCCACTCCGAACCAGAGTACAACTGGCAATGAAGGTGAACTCCGCATTCCCCAAAACTCCAGCATTACTAGAGCCTCACGATCAGATTGCTTAGTTTCATATCTGGGACACTTGTTGGAGGAATATTGCCCCTCCTCAGTGGTGCTGTCAATCGACTGGGATACCGGAAGATACAAAGATTAAAATCATTGTTCTGAAGCATCGTTAAAAAAATAATAAAAAATAACACACACACACACACACACACACACACACACACACACACACACACACACACACACACATAAATATATATATATATATATATATATATATATATATATATAAATTGGCTAAGAATGCACCGTCAATTTTATAGTGAGTAGTTATTTACCTAAACTTTCTGCCACGAGTAGCATACAGTTGAAGGTCAATTTTAAGTTAGTTTGAAATCAGAGTTTTCCTTCTTCTAGATCAGTTGTCCACATGAAAGTCTGCCCTACTATTTACCAATAACTAGAGGAAGACAAATAAGGATTCATGGTTTCCCCAAAGATACTAGAATTATGTGAATTGCAAACAGGATATGAAATCGTGTCGCCAGATTCATTTCTCATGTCTGTAACCTTTACCTTATGGATGCCTCATATATCATAGGGAGTATGAGTAAGTCAAATATTTTGAATAACAGATTTTAAAGTATAACATATATCATCAAAGTTTAAATTATATATATATATATATATATAGTCATCCACAGACAGATCTGTTTCATTCTATCAGAACTCATCAGTGTGACTAGACAGTATATCCCCGTAGCTGGGATCGAAAACTATTGTCGGGCCTCTGTATATATATATATATATATATATATATATATATATATATATATATATATACCGGGGCCCGACAATATTTTTCGGACACTTTGAAAAAAGTACTTCAAGGTGGTCACAAGTGCCAAAAACCTTTGAGATAGTAAGTACGTAGTTGAGGAGTGAAAATCCACTACTAGTGTAATCATTTTTTTTAAGTTGGTCTTTGATTATTTTAGTTTTTTGTGATTTTTGCGAAAACTTGCGCGACACCATTTTTCGGATATGACAAAAAATCCTAATTTATTAAGAGCTATGTTCATGTATATGTTGCTGTATGCAAATTTTCTGCTTGTACACTATTGTGGGGCACTGGCACCCCTACTACTATGTTAACATTGGACAATCTAACAGCATAAATAGTTCGGACATTTCTTGGCAAAACAATTAAGTTTAATGAGGTAAAATGCATTCAAAAGAAGTCGTTTGTTTGGCACGGAAGAAGCGGGATGATGGCCTCAGCATCAGAAGGATCGCCATGGATTTGAAGCTGTCGAAATCAACGGTCGAATACATGCTGAAGACAAACTCCGAGCGGAAAAAGAAGAGAGGGCGGAAAAGATCAATTGGCAAGAGGACTGAAAGGAGAATGAAGAGGCCTGTGACACGTCTTTTGACATCTGGAGAAAAAGTTACCGCAAGAAAAGTGAAGGAGAAATGTGAATTGGATGTAAACGTCCGAACAGTACAAAGAACGCTGCATAGGATTGGTTTGAAGTATGCAAAGGCCAAGAAAAAAATTACACTAACAAAGAAACACAAATGAGCAAGACTGGAGTGTGCTAAAAGGTGGTTAACAAAGCATGTTGACTTTAAGATGGTTATATTTACTGATTTGTTCTACAGCAAGACAATTGCAGCATCCATGTGTCAAAACTCATGAAAGAATGAATGGCTAAAGTGAATATGACTACTTTGGAATGGTCAGCAGGAAGCCAAGATCTAAATTTAATAGAAATTGTTTGGGAAATGCTTGCGTAACTTGTCTATGATGGACCTGAAATAACGAAAGAGGCTCAACTATGGGAACGTATACTAGGAGCCAGAAAATAACTAATAGAAACACGTAGAGATGTTATTGTGCATATGTTTGATCATTATGAAGAGATATTGATAAAAGTTATTGGGAAGAAATGTGATATTACAGACTATTAACAGTTTTTCAACGATGTCCGAAAAATAATGTCGCGTGTGTTTTGTAAAAAAGGATGAAAATTAAATATTTTTCCTTACCTAATCGATTTTCTTCCATTTTTATTACAGGTATTGTCTTTATATGTTTATGCTATTCTATTGAAGGAATTTCGTCACTCTATGTTACTCGGAAAGTCGAACACTAAAGTGTCCGAAAAATATTTTCGGGTCCCTGTATATTCGTGTAGGGAATCGCCGACTACTAAATACGCCTAAATGCAAAGCTCTTCTTACGCTTTGAACATTCCTGTAACCGATAAACGTATATGTAAATAGATATATACGAAAAATTTCCTTCGCTTACGCTGAGAAGTACGATACTTTTGGGATAAGATATACGATTGATGTAAAGTTAGTCGGGTTTCAACCTCAGCTTGTTGCATATCGTATGTCTAGCCACAGTGAAGAGTTGTGCTACAACGAAACAGTCTATGTATGGCAATACATACACACACACGTATATATATATATATATATATGTGTGTGTGTGTGTGTGTGTGTCATAAAAAAGAGAAAAGTTCACTTAAGAAGAGACCGATGGTATGAAATGTTAGCTTTTGGAGAGTCAAGCATTAACCGGAGAGTAAGGCTTAAAATGAATAGTTATATCATAAATTGGAGAGTAATACACTAAACTAAATAGTTAGATACCAGTTAGATTGTGATTCTGTTATAAATGAACAAAATTGTGTTAGCCAAGTGCAAAAATGAACCTACAAAATGATTACGCATAAATATAAAAATACTGTCAGATGTTCTTTCAAAACTACGACTTTGAGAAATGAAAAATTATATAAAAAAAAGGGGATAATAATTTAAGATCTTTTGAAAGTGTGGCTCCAAAGTTGGGTTATTGTGCGTGTAATGAAGTAATATCTTCGATTCAATGTTCTGAACTGATTTATGCTTCACAGATGTTCGTCATTGATCAACTGATAACTTGCAACATTTTATCCTGTCCAGATGTTTCTAAATCAATGAGTGACAAAAGCATTTTTAGGAGAGTAAAGGGAGAGAAAGATTTGTAAATGTCGGCATATGTCGACAATTTGATATTCACAATGTCCTATATTGTACTGATAGTTGTAAGACCATCTGAACAATGGGCAATTCTGTGTTAAGGTTAATAAAGAAAGGAGGGTGATTGGGTGGTGGGTGAAAAGAATCAATTTACCAATGGCCAAAGTATAAGATAGCCCTTACATTGATCACGAAAACAAGTGAGTATCAATGTCTGCGTGAATATTTACGTGTTTGTAAACGAGACAGCATATCTGTAAAATCTTTCACTGCAATTTAATTGGAACTGTAGCAGAAAGAATTTCGTATTTTTGTTTGGTGCGTAATTTAATTCGACCGTTAGGGTCGATGCATATTTTCACCCAGTCAGGATGACTTATCCTATTCAAACCAGACCATCTATTCGGGCAGCACAAATTGGGGAAAGCCGCCAAACGCTTTCTCTTCCTCAGAACTTCTTCGTTCAGGACAAACGTCTTACTGTTTGTTCTTCAATAGCAGCAGTAGCATCACACCACCACGAGGAAAGCCATCTAATTTATGGACCCCTTGCGTCTATTCCCTGAGACCAAGGGTTCCCAGTTGAATATGAATTAGATAAATTCAATACGCCACACACAGGAACAACTTTTAGTCGCCTCCAGTATTGTCTATATCGACAGCGATGCAATATCGCTCCGACACCTAGCTACTTCATTTCTGGGCAACATTTTCTGAAGACATTCATGCTTTTCTCCGAAACAACCAGAACCACAAATCCATGAGTGATTACATTCAACAATGTCTTAACCTAACGATGCACTTTTCGCTAAGGCATTTAGCTGCTAAAATGCTTTCTCAACTCTATAACAGCTTCATTTCGTTTCCTTACTTCTTTCCTTCCTACGAGACTTGCAGCATTAACGTAAACTCTTTATTCCATGCTGCCATTAAAACCTTCATATAAAACCTTACGGCATCTTCTTACTTCTTCATCCTCTTTTATTTTCCAACAACGTTTAGCGAGGGAATAACAACGTAACCAACACGCGCAAGAATACAATTTCTTCGCTAAAGAACTTTGAATTCTTTAATAGAGGATGTTTAAAAGAATTTAACATTATTATGGCAGTTCCTTTATGATATTAAGATTTTAGAGTCTCTTCCGGTGCACAAATCCTTGTCACCTTTTTACTGGAATCTTCACAACGATTTGTTTACTATATCATTTTTTCTTTTCTAATCGACTTATTTCCACAGAAAAATTAACAGTTGTTTTAATCACCCGTGGGGGATTCCGTAAATGTGTTGACAGGGATGATGAATATGTGGAGATTGTTTGAAAGTATATCATAAAGGTACCCCCATAAGGGTGTTAACATTCCTTTGTAAAATTTGGTATTTGGTTCAGGTTACGGCGGATACATGAATCATTTTTTTCTAAAAAGATTTTAAAATGTCGTCCTAGTTGTGTTGGGCAAGCTGTGGTATATATATATATATATATATATATATATATATATATATATATATATATATATATATATATATATATATGTGTGTGTGTGTGTGTGTGTGTGTGTGTGTATTATTACTAAAGAATGGAATTTGTCTTCATCTGAATTTCCGCTGCTTTTTATTGCAACTCATTCGAGTCATTATTTTTTACGGCAACGGGGTACAAAGCGCATAAGACACAACGAGTTGGGAGAAGCTCTGCATAATATTCGAACTCCCGCCATCATTTGCTTTAGAGAACGCCTGCTTTGCCGTAAAAGATGCTTTAACATCTGCTGTGATATCAAAAAAGGTAAAAATCGTGCCTTTCGTGTCATCCAATATGTCTCGAATCCAATATGTCTTTGCTATGTTTGTTGTTATTATTTTCAACTCAATCTATTTCAGTGCAAAAGATTTACTTCGACTGAAAGAAGAGTGACACAAGAACATGTTTATTGAGCAGGCCGATAAGGAATTGAAAACACTATCGCTGACTTTCAAAATTACCCGGCTCACGAATGTAATGTGAAGATACACATCAATCTAATTAAAATTGATTATTCAAAACGTTTCGTCCCTAAGGAGCTAAAAGTTGTTGCTGCTGCTGTACACATGTTCGGAAATAGAAAAGTCCTTGATTAGTCCTTTAAAACAAATGCAACAGCAATTTAACATGGCTGGCTAGAAGCCAGTATGATTCAATTATAAAATGCTAGTTGCAACATCCATTCAACAATTAACGTTTATGGAAAAGAATTTAATTTGATTTATATGGGAAAAAGATGGTGATAAGATAACAGAAATTAGTTCACAATAATAACAAAAGATATATATATATATATATATATATATATATATATATATATATATATATATCATTAAGTCGCACAGATAAATGGGAGTTCTATAACTCTCTCTCGCTATCCGTCCCTATCTTCCATCACACTTCATAGGTCTTCTAGACAGTATCCACCGTCCGCACAGAGCCGATGTATATAAGTTTTTGCTTATCGTCCAACCCGGGTGTGTCCATAAGCGAACGTCGCTTATGAGTTTGTCCTTACTTTACTAGCATTGCCCAGCATGTCTTGATTATCTTACTTGAATGTTTTGTAAGAAGAAAAATAATTTTGTGAGGTGCTGCTCGCAGAATTTGTTCAAAACAGCATCTAGCATTATTGTTTTGTTACCTTCTAGCTTCTAGCTTTTCCTCAATACGTTTCGTTATCATCCAATTTCACGAAGATATTTTGATTTCTATCAGGTCATTCGTTTAGAAAATAAACTAAATAATTATATACACATAGATATGATTTTGGGATAAAATACATTATGAAAGGTTGAGATGCCGTAAAACCAAACAATCCCACAAACTACAATCGTATTAAATATTACAAAAGACCAAAATTCTGTGTACAAATATCAATGAAATGATATGATCATTAAAATCTAGAACTATAAGTTGTCCTGGATATGATACTAAACTGCAGCTTATGTTAAAGCTCCAGCTTTCATTACCATTACTCCCGGACCCACTCTGACCAGGATTCCTAGTACCTGTTAGGGTCACCATCTTTGGTTTAAATAGAACTGCTCCGTAATTTATTCAGTATTATTTTAAATTATTTGAAAGTATACAGCAGTTCGCAAATTATTTATATTACATAGGAATACTTGATAAATAGCCTTATTAGAATACTTGAATCCATTTGAATGAGTGCAAAAATTATTAACATTAAACAGAATTATTAGTGTTAGATAGGAATACTTAAAACCATTAAATTGTAGACAAACAAATGAGCTTTAACAACTCGTTTGAAAATAAAGTTTCATACAAACTATCCGTGTACAAATTATATAAAAACAAGATTTGGCCTTAAATAACCCACAAAGGTTGATATGCCGTAAAACATGTGTCAAACAACTTACCATGAACTAAAAGTGGTCTGATTTTAATCATCTTAATTCTTAATATTATGGTGATAACTTTGAAATGGTAACGGTAATCAGACTGACGCATCAATATAATTATGGACGGTAATTACAACAAGGGCCTAATGCATTCTCACGTCGTGTAGTCTATTTAAAAATGATCTGATTTTTTTTCTGTATTTTGATGTAATACAGCAAAATCAACGACGGAAGTGTTTTGTCTGGGCATCAATATTAAAATTCTAACTTTGCGAATAAAGCAATTTCCAAACCAATTTGCAACTAATAATAGTATCGGGTTTATATTGCACTGACCCTGTTCATTTATAATTCATCAAAGAAGAACACTATTGAAAGCTAATCATCGAGTAATTCCCTTTATTTCTTTTAGATGTAACTTTCATTGAGCTTAACAGCCTTCAGAACGACCTTTAAATCAGTTTAAATCAAAGTATAATGGTTTCTTTTTCTGATAGAAAGATTGAACTCCACATTAAATATTTTAAAATACCAATGGATTGTGAGATCGTAGTAAGCGAGTTCGAACTCAAGTCGCATCATTACGTTCAATTTCGGACGAATACCCTTGGGAAAAGTATGACTCTTCCTTGCACTCCCAGTTATGAGATAAATATTAACACCACTGTTCTTCAACAAGAATGGCTTTTGCATTAAATAACCCATAAAGGTTGGTGTACCATTAAACAAAGAAACCAAACCAAATCAAACAAAATACCAAAAAGTCATATACAAATGTAAAGGAAACTGAAAGTGTTCTTATTAAAAGTTCAAGATTTAATTTTAAATCTTCAGATTATCATAATCCATGGGATAAAATCCTGATGTCTGTTAATAAGTAAACCTGTAAAAATAAACATGCTAATTTATGATCAACAAAAATAAGACAAACTTAAATATTTTTTATAATTACTTTTTATTTTTCTCAACTCCAACCAAGGAGTCCTCCTAGCACGATTGCTGGAGTGCTAAAGAGCAGCCCTGAAATGAGTTCGAGCTTTAGTCTTGTTATTTTCACTTTCGGTCTGATACCCTTGGAAAAATTATGAACCTCCTTATCCTTCCAGCTACAGGTTCAATAGTATCGCTGCTTTTTTTCTACAAGGATGACTTTGGCATTAAATAACCCATGACGATTGATATGTCATTAAACAAAGTATCCAAAGAAACCAATCAACTAGATTCAACCTTAAGTCATCAACCAAAGTATATACTTATTATGCAAAGGTGTTTGAAAGAGTTCAAAAAACAAAATAACACACCACAAAAGATACAAACAAAAAAGCTATCACTATAAAAACAAACATACATTAAATGAACATGTTTTTTTTTTAATAAGTCTGTATCATAGCTTTTGAGTAATCACATGATGCAGGGAGCAGCATGAAAAGGAATCTCTCTCAAGAAGGATCTATCTATTTTGGGAAAAATGCATTAGTTCAATCATTATTGTTAACTATGGAAACAGTCATTTTTTAAATCATACCCTTGTTGGTATTTACTTAGCTTTGCTTCGATATGGTCACAGATTGCTTACAATAACTGTTATAAGTAAGTAGTCACCTATCTAAGTGCTTAACAGATTCATCGCTGCTTAACTTTGCTGATCTGTCGGGAATTGGTATTTGGCTGTAAGTTCTAATATACATCCCTGTTTGCCATCTGAATTGCACAATCCTGCCATTAGCTTTAATAATCAAGAAGCTTTTGGATGTTCTTAAAATTAAAACCAAATATATTTTTCAAGAGCTGAGCGTACTTGCAATTGTCTAAAGGAAGAAAATAATAGGAATCATTAATATGCTACATAAGAAGTATAAGGGATTGTTGCGTTCAATGATATATATATATATATATATATATATATATATATATATATATATATATATATTGGTTCCCCCATGGGGGCTGAGCACTCTGGCGAAGGAATTTACGGCTGCTGCTCACATAATGCAAAAGCTCTTCGAACGAATTGAGCACTCTGGTATCCGGTAAGGTATAAAATGTAAACAGACGAACGCTGCTACTACTTAATAACTTATAATTCTCTAGCTGACGTGGTACGCTTGTTGGCCGAGCGGTCTGATGCTAAGTCTTACGTAAAGTTGGGCGGGTTTCAATCCCAGCTTCAAGCCTCCTACGTGTCTAGCAACACTGAAGAGTTGTGATACAACGAAACTGTCTGTCTGTGGATGACAATATATATATATATAGTTTTTATATATATCGTTATATAGTTTGGTACAAGTAAAGAGTGTTCAATATTTGTGATGGAGCATATACCCTCTTTCTCATATATATTGCCAGCAGTTTTTCTCTTAAGTATTTTTTTATTAAAAGTTAGAGACAAAATTATTTTCAACAGTAAAAAAAATTCGTAGTCTTTCAAGATTTCTTAATAATTGTTGAAATTATTCCCTGTATGCTTTCCACAATTATTAGTAATTTTCAAGGGTAGAATCAAGATTTTTATATAATCTCAGGAAAGTTTTTGATTTTACTGTAGGAGATGCTTTCTTTCTTATGTCTAAAGAATATTTATATATTATGTGTTGTTTTTATAGTGCTTTGTTACGCAGTAACTTTTAGATTATATATATATATATAAGAGTAAAGTTTATTATATAATTAATTCCCACATCCCAGCTTTCTGTTCTGTGGAAATGTATTTCCCTCGAAATCAGCCAAGTCATGTACAAGCATAGAATAATGGTTCCTTCGAGAATTTCATTTTCACACGTAATCAGACTAATACGCATTCACTGCAACCTGGTTTGAAGCGAATACGAAAAAATCAATAATGTTAACCATTTTAGAACCATTCATTTATTTTCAAAATCATAGGAGCGACCAAAAGGCCTTGGACAATGTTTTTTCATGCTTGAATATATGAATAATCTCTGATATAATTCCCACTTTTACTATAAATTTTAAAATATTTTCATGGATCTGAATTGCGGTATATGATGGCTGAACGCTTCACACTTGTTGCAGAATGAGAAACTGAATCTTCTCTTTTTCTGTTATTGATTAAGCCTTTACATATTAATCTCTTGACATTTTCGTTCTCTGAACCTGAGCTCTCAAAATCCAGAAAAAGATTCAGGCAAGATTTTAAAATAAAAGAATTGTTCCTCAGAGAGAAGATCGGGTGAGTTTTCATAGGTAGAATGTCTCCAACAATAAACAATAACAATTAGGAAGCCACGTTGCTGCAAGACATGACTAAATAGACGAAATTTAAATTTCTAAACTTAAAAATAAAAAAATTGTTTTCCTAAAACAATTATTTAAATTTAATTATGCATTACTATTTAGAAAGCACCCCAGGAAAAATTTTAAAATAAAAAAATTGTTCCTCAGAGAGAATATGCGTTGAGTTTTTATCGAGGGAATGTTTTTAGCAATAAACAATAATAATCATGAAGCCATGTTGCGGCAAGATATAAGTAAATATATGGAATTTAAATTCCTAAATGTAAAAATATACAATATTTCATAGAAACAATTATTCATATTTACTTCAGAATTACTAATTAAAGTTAGTTCTTAGAGCTGAAGATGTAAACTAATTAGATGATGCGATTAATTAGTCAGGGAAAAAAGTCACTCGTGACAAAAATGTTTTGTTGCACTCACATGAACTGAAAATATTTCTTTACAAAACTCAACGAAATTTTTCACAGAACAATAAATTTTTTTTTATTTGAATATATGATTTTCACACTTGAATATATGATTAATCTCTGACGTAATTCCAACTTAAATTACAAATTTACAGATATTTTCTCTGGTCTGAAATGCAGTTTATTTTGGTCACAAACTTGTTCCAGTATCAGAGAATAAATCTTCAATCCTTATCTCGATAAATAAGCCATTGAATTTCTAGCCCCTTGACATTCAGATACTCTGAACCCAAGTTTATTAAATGCAAAAAACAAAAACAAAAAACAAACTTGGGAAATTTTTTGCCCTAAAAAATTATTTCTAAGAGAGAAAAGGGGGAAATTGTAATCGAGAGAATGTCTCCTACAATAAACAATTCTAATAAGGAAGCCATATTAATGCAATACATAACTTTGTATACGAAATTTAAATTTCCGAACTGAAAAAAAAAAAAATGAATTTGATTTTTAGCCTCTTGACATTTAGGTGCACTGAACTTGAGATTACATGATTCTCTTAAGTAAAAAAAATATATTGCTCAAAAATAAATAAATAAATAAAAAATGAAATAATTTAAAAAAATCTGCTGGTCTCTGCCAAGAAGAGACATTTTTGAAGTTATTTGAAGACATCACCTTATTCAAAAAAAAAAAAAAAGTCGATATGGTCATTTTATTTACATTAACCCTTTTATCAGTATTAGCTGAAATTTAGAGGCAACAGGAACGTGGGACCAACAAGTGTATAGTAAAATAAAGTAAAGTTGGGGACCGTAGTCAAGGGTGACCAGAAGGCTCCCTTTTCAGTAGCTACTACACCGAGGTGTATGGGGAGGGCGCTACTCCTTTTTCTGGATTCTTCCACTTTACCCTTGATACGTACCTTATATTGCTGAGTAAAGCGTCAAGTACCATTTTTAAAGTCTTTGGTATGACTCAACCTGGGATTGAACGCATGTCTCGCGGATCATTGGCGAACACGCTACCCACTAGACCAATGAACCAGTTCAAAGGATTAATTGCGTTAATGAAATTTATACAAGAACGTATGTAGGAATAGTTTACCTGTTCCTCTTGCAAAGTCATATTGAGCAAAAAAGATTCTTACTTTTACACCAACTTATATGTTAAAAGGACACTAAACTCTATCTGAGGATGAGGTTCCAGTTCTGGAGCTCTTAGGAGTGTGGAGAAACCTTTTATTGCCATTATTCTCAGGTCGACTTCGATCAAGATGTGGTCATACCTGTAAGGGTCCAATCTATGTGTCAAATAGATCTGTTTGAAAATTATTCCTATATGATTGGACCGTGCGGAAAAAAAAATCTCTTAAGAAACAAATATAGGAAATATGTAAATACATTCGTGAAATGAACACAATTCCCTAAATTCCACGCACAGACTCGACCTTGATGGGGTGACATGCCATTAAAATCAATCAATGTAATCCATATTAATCCGAATATTAGGAGGATTAAAAAGGTTGAGGTTCAGAACAAAATGTATTATTCATTTGAAAATATGACTGAACATTGTTTTACTTTCATAGAGAAGTTTAAGAGCATTGCTCGAATAAAGAACTTCGCTTACATATAAGTATATATACAAATTTAATGACAATTCCAGCTATATATAGATATTATCTTAAATTCTATTTTAATAATCAGAAGTACTTAAAGGTATTATTCCTTTTGAGTCGTATTTCTTTCCACCTAATTTTCAGATATTTTTATCTGAAATATTTTATTTAATAATAAGAAGAGAATATCAGGTACTTTTATCTTTTTTCGTCATAATAACATAACAAATTTTTGGTGGGGGGGTGTATTCCTAAAATTAATTTTCCCAAAGCTAAGCAGAAAGAAAAAAGGAAATTATATAAGAAAAAAGTGTAAGAAAGAAATCCAAGCAAGCAACAGGTGTTTCATGTTATTCAAGACGATAAAGTCTTGTGAGAAGAACTACATGAAATAGAGATCGGCTCTGATGAAATAAAGTAATGGCAACCTGAACGTATCAGCGACGAAAAGATAGCAACTTTTTCCTCTCAAAGATAAATAAAAGGTTGGTCATCTTTACAGTGGCCGACAGTTCAACATACTCAGCATTTTCATACTGAGAGTCAATAGATAGTTACTGTTTCTTTTTTATGTGCAATACAATGAATCCATTGAGTCTTTTTCTCCAACTCAGAAGCGTTTTTGCGATATTTTTTCTGCTTGAACTTCTTATGCTAAAAAGCACTATCAAATCTGGTTATTATAATAGAGATTATAAAATTGCGTATAATTCACAAGCTTGTCATGCGCACACACACACACACACACACACACACACACACACACACACACACACACACACGTATATATATATTTGTATATATATATGTGTGTGTGTGTGTCTGCGTATCTATTTGTTCATTATATATATATATATATATATATATATATATATATATATATATGTGTGTGTGTGTGTGTGTGTGTGTGTGTGTGTATAAACAAACGATTAATATCGAGACATAAGATAGTGTATTAAACAGAACCAAAAGAAAAAGTTTTTACTCTCTATGAACACAAAACTACATTAAAGTTATATATAAATTTAAATTTATATATATATATATATATATATATATATATATATATATTCCTATTTTATTGGTTTATGGTTATCAGTATCTCATTAGGTGAGTTAATTGTGAACCAAATTTTGCTGTATTATTCAATAAAGCTCAATATCAATGATGGAGCCTTGATATGCGCAGATATATGCATACATGTATGCGCGAACAACAGTGCATACTCTAACACACTAACATTAAGATGCACACAAACCTAAGCGCTCACATACAACGAAAATCCCTCTTTCAACATCACCAAAACAAAACAAAAAATTAACTATATCAATCGGTCCTTTTTTGAAAACCTTTCACTCTGTTTGATGAATGAGTAAAGCTGTTAACCCAGGATTGCAGACAATACCCTGTAATATATATATATATATATATATGAGCAGTAGGGTTAATGAAATCTTCATCACGTGATGACTGAAGTTTGGGATAGTTTCGGAGCAAAAACATCATATATGTGAGTGTAGTACGCGCACGAGTGCATACATGTTTAAAAAATCGACTCATTAATAGCTTCAGTTTCTTTGTATGAGTAAAGTTGGCGACTTTAGTCAAGGGTTACCCGAAGGCTCCCTTTTCAATAGCTACTACACGGACATATATATATATATATATATATATGGGTGTGTGTGTGTGTGTGTGTGTGTGTGTTTGGTAAGTTAATAAGTAAATTAATCAATCAATTAATCTATTTTTAGAATATGGAAATTAAAATTCTCTTCGACGTCTTGTAGGAATATAACTTTTTCCTAATCATTGTCAATTATTGAAGATCTTATATTATTCTGATCTCAAATTTTCTCACGAGGAACCATTTTTTGGTGTTGATTCCTTCTTTAAGTTTCAATAAATATTCAAAACAAATTTGTTAAGTCTAAATCAAAGTGTTTGGTCGTTAATACAAGTGAACTCTTAATCTATGTCTTCAAAACAATTTTGACAGCAATACATTCCCAATTTCAAAAATCAAAAGTTAGGGACATCAAGTAGTCTGGTCTCATTACTGACTAATGAAAATGTTTATTATATGATGACGAGGTTTTTATATTCTTTGTACTGTCCCTCCACATGAACAGAATGTGATTCAACGTCACTTTTTTTAAAGCGAAGTTTAACAGATTTGAATTGTGACTTTTTCTTCTTTTATATCAATCTCAATGCCAAGATTGAAGAGCTCAGTCAGCCTTAATATTTATTCATAACTAGATGGATAATAGTTGCATGTACATCTTTCTTGAGGATAATAGCGCCATGCGAAATGCAAACAGTCTCGTCTAAGATTTGAACTCTGATCGTCGCATCCATTTCCAACGTCGATAACCATTACACTACGAGCTCTTTTTACACCAAATTGTATTAATCTTTGGTCCTAATTTTATCGATTTAAAGTTGTTTAGAATAATAATGATAATTTAATAGATTTCAAACTTCTTTTTTTATTTTTGCAAAAGAAAAAAAATTAAAGCCTTTATACATAGTTTTCTAAAATTACTGTTTATTGGAGGCATGCTTAGCGTAACGGTCATTGTCGTAGGAAATGAAATCAGCAATCTGAGTTCAAATCCTGGATTAGGCTGTCTGTATTTCCCTTCACGTTATTTTGTACTATTAAAAGGGATGATTTGTCAGCTATGTGTTATAAATCGGCTTTTACTAATTTGTTGGGGGTTGTTCTTTTTTTAGGTTTTTGAAGGTAACCACTCCAGGTGAAGAAAACTCTGAAATCACACCAGCTCCACTCCGCTTAACAAATTGACCTTGTGTCACATCCAGCTCGTGACGGAAAGGTTTCTCAAATACTTATAGAATTTAAAAATAAAACGTGAGATATCCACGAGTACAAATGCTTAGCACTGATCCAGGCGGGCTCAACAGGCATTCACGCAAGAGAGTCATTGTAAGTACCAGAGGGCCTTCTCTATAACAATACCTGCTAAGTAAGGCAAAGTAGCCTCTAAAGGGGAATGCTGAAGAGATTTTCAAGCATTTTCATGACGGTCACGCATGGTCCAAATCTGGCTGGAAGTGAGGTGCGATAAATTCGTACCAATCCTTGAATAAATAATCCCGTGGAAATGATGGGTACTATGCTATTTATTAGAGAATTTTCAAAAGCCTGATGATAATTTTTTTAGTTGCAATCTTTGAGGCTCTTCTCCAATAAAGTTCAGTAAAATTTGATTTTTTTTATGTTGGGGAATGTTACTTAATATTTTCTAAAGATGCGAACACAGTAACATTTTTTTCCTTCTTTAAATACAACTTCAGCGTCACAACCTTTTTGACAAGAGGAAGTTAGAATTATGCCCGCGAGAATATTTGAAGTAAAGTATTGTTTTAAATTCCTACATTGGAATTTAGATATTAAGTCATATTTAAAAAATAAAATGTCTTTCGTGCTGGGTTTATCACGTGGAAGGACACATGTTGGTTCATGTATAATTCAAACGTCATTTCTGTATTCGTCACAAGGGAGAAGAAGAAGCCGGAATAGAGTTTCGTTTCTTTCTCGTTACAATGGAACCTTATGATCCAATGAGAAAACATTCCACGTTAATCTTCTTCTTCTTCTTAACAGAAACAGTAGTGACAGTAATTTTACTCCATGATCATTGCATTGGCGTCATAATATTTATTATTATTATTAGAGTTTTTCACATCAGCGTTAGCTGATGGTCTTTACACTGGAGTTTGAGTGACAGCAAGTCTCCTCAAGTCTCCTGTACTCTTCTCAGTATTCTGGCCGTTTTCAATAATGTAGTAGTTTGGATGGTCTCCACTCGTCCGCCAGATTCCAAGTCCTCCAGTCCCTTTGATAATCCTTTAGTTACTGTACCGAAAGCACCAATCACAATTGGTATAATAGTCACCTTTATGTTCCATAGTTTTTTCAATTCCCTAGCTAGGTCAAGGTACTTATCCTTCTTTTCACATTCTTTCAGTTTTATTCTGTGGTCAGCCGGGACTGCAAAATCCACAATTTTGCAAGTTCTCTATTTTTTTGCTGATTATTATAAGGTCCGGTCTTCAGATTAGGTGATTTGTCTGGATGTCAAAGTCCCATGTTAATAATAATAATAATAATGTCGCTATTTGAGTCATTACTACTATTATTACCAGCACCAGAAAAATGGCCCTTCAAGTCGAGTATAGAATATCATGTTGAGTCATGGTCTGTTTATAAAATTTATATTATGGTTAAATGCAAATAAATCAATGATGAGAGGGAGCCAACATTCAGTGTATAATAGTTAATGACATTTTTTGGTTGAAAAGTGTTCTGTGAATTGCTTTATTTGCTAAGTTATGTATTCTATCACTTAAGATAACCTTGGAATGCCACTCGCTCTAGAAGGAAAACTCTGAAAACAAATCTGTTCATATGCGCTTAAAAATTGACTTTTTGTCACATCCTGTTCGTGGCAGTGAGGATTGGGTTAATACATATATTAAAAAAAGAATGATCATAATAATAAAGAATCTTATATTATATTATGGTTGTTAATATAGCCTACACAATCTATAAAACACAATGTGGGTTATATATATATATATATATATAAATCGACCAACCTTAGTCGAGGGCAACCCGAAGGCTCCCTTTTCAGTAGCTACAACACCGAGATGTATGGGAGAGCGCAACACCTTTCCCTTGATTCCTCCACTTTACCCTTGATCCGTACTTTATAATTCTGAGTCTTAAGCTCGGAGGCATCAAGTACGATTTTTAGAGTCTTTGGTTTAACTCAACGTGGGATATCATCATCAAGTCTTGCTGAGAGTATATAGTTCCTTGACTTTCTCTCACCATCCGCCCATATTACCCTTTGCTTCTGAAGGTCCTGCAGACTGCATCTAGTATCTACACAGAGTTGATGTCTTTGCTGGTCGACTATAAGAGAAAGTCGCTTATGAGTTCGTCCTTACCTCTCTAGCAGTGCTTCGCATGTCTTGTTTTTAGTCTACCGCATTACCTACTAATAAGTAGAACGCTCACGAGATTCTGTTTACTTTGAATATTGCATCTATATTTTTCCATCAATATTCACTATAAAAGAAAATAGCATACGTTGTCCAAAGACAAAATGCATTATCGATTATGAATAGGCCAATTAATATATGAATGATTTGTTTTTACACAGACGTTTTTTGCGTTCAATAAAAAAAGAAACAGGTTCGTTGCAGAACAATTAAAAAAACAATTTTAACATTTCTTTATGTAGAGTATGAACGTTTTGTCTTTCAAATGATGAAGGATCCAATATTTCGATTTTGTGAATGGCAATGCCTGAATATTACAGATAAACGAGGAACCCTTGTATAGGTCGAATTTTGAAGATCTTGTTTTTAAGACGAAACACAAGCATTGAATTATTCATGAATGATGATTTTCTAAAATTGAAATTCAAAAATAAAATAATTCCAGTGAAACTTAAAATTAGGAATTGAGTGATTTTATTCTTTATGTTATTTTACTCCTTGCGAGTTTTTCACAGCAGTTTTAACTTGTGGTCGTTCTCTGAAGTCGGAGTGACAACAAGTCTCCTCAAGTCTCCCAGAAGTCTTCTGAATATTCTTGCCGATTTTAACAAATCCTATGGCTTGTAGGGTATCGATTCTTCCTCTGATTTCCAGTTCCTTCAGTCTCTTTTGCAAACCTTTGGGAATCGTTCCAAAGGTCCAACAACAATAGGTATCATCATAATTTTCATTTTCCTCAGCTTTTTCGGTACTCAGGCAAGATCCAAGTATTTGTTTATCTTTATAATTATTATTATTTTGCTCATTTGAGAATTCTTCTTCTTCTTCTTCTTCTTATAATTATTATTATCATTTCTGGCTGTACATTATTTCTTCATTTAGCTTTATCTTATTCTGTTTTAGTTCCCAAACTCATGTTATAGTTTTGTTGTATACCGTAATACAATACAAAGCAGAGACATAATCAAACATAATTTACGAACTTCAATGAACGAACGAACGAACACACTTCTTTATAAAAATATATCTCTCACACTTTATTCTCGAAAGGGTGATGTTTCTTGCATTTGAGAGGTGAGTGGAGACAAGGACTGACTGTTATTTTGACCCAAATTCTTCTGACCATAGTAGCCCTTCTTCCTCATCTTGGCTGGGGTTGCTCAACCATGGGTCACTG
Source organism: Sepioteuthis lessoniana (assembly GCA_963585895.1). Classification (NCBI taxonomy): domain Eukaryota; kingdom Metazoa; phylum Mollusca; class Cephalopoda; order Myopsida; family Loliginidae; genus Sepioteuthis; species Sepioteuthis lessoniana. The sequence goes on along the minus strand of OY757918.1, from coordinate 4,542,949 downwards.
AGAGCCTAAAGCCCTCTGTCTGCCGCTGGCTCTCATTTTGGCATCTTGTCCCCAACTGACTCGAACCTCCCCGGGCACCTGGTTATATTATTGTCTGACGTACACCTGCTTCCGCTGTTCTTCCGTTTATTTACACAGGCGCATCTCTTGATTAACGGCTCGGTCGATGGTCAATATATAATAATCATCCCATACTTATTTTTCAAAATTCCACATGTGGACATTTTCTTTAAGTCCGTCTCCATCCACCTCACACACACATCTTACAAATAATGCTCAAGGATAACAACAGCAAAAATACAAAAAGAAATTACTTGAACAACAACAAAATACAAAAATCTTACTTAGAAGGTGACCCTCTCACTATGTAACACTTGCCCAGGCTAATTATCTAAATTTATTTCATACTATTCTTTGCGCGGTTGGCTATCCTGACATGCGGGCATCAAAGTACAATACAGATGCATCTTTCATCCTCCCAAACCAATAGGGCCCCCTGCAATTCCTTGAAGAATGTTAAAACCATAAAAGGACCATACTCTGGCCCCAGATCTTGGTCACGGCACCAAATCGTATTATGTTGTATACCGTAATACAATACAAAGCAGAGACATAATCAAACATAATTTACGAACTTCAATGAACGAACGAACACACTTCTTTATGAAAATATCTTCCTCATCTTGGCTGGGGTTGCTCAACCGCGGGTCATTGGCTCTCACTTCGGCATCTTGTCCCCAACTGACTCGAACCGCTCCAGGCACCTGGTTATATTATTGTCTTACTTCCACCTGCTTCCGCTGTTCTTCCGATTATTTACACAGGTGCATCTCTTGATTGAGGGCTCGGTAGAGGGTCAATGTATAACAGTTTTGCTTTTAAACGAACGGTAACTGTACTTATTTCAAAGTAACACACACACATATATATATATATATATATATATATATAGAACATTATTCTGATATGTTCACTAATTCTATCCAATATATGGTTGAACATATTTGATGAAATATACTTTAAAATAGAAGAAATATGACATGAAAACCAAAGCTTGGTGAAGAATTTTGTTTTTCACGTCATATTTCTTCTAATGTGTATATATATATATATATATATATATATAAAAGCATGAAACTCGGAGTTACGGGAGAGTACCTAGAGGTCATATATTGGTTTTAAAACCAATTCTTCTGTAATGAAGCACTTTTTGCATTTTTGTCAAAATAAGTTATTTTCCTAATTTTTTGTTCATATGACGAGCTTGTTTATAATGATTTTTAGTATTAGTATATTTATATATATATATATATATATATATATATATATATATATATATATATATATATATATATTACATGTACACACATATAAATATACGTAATTAACAAATCTTTAAATGAAGGGGCATTCTGAATATACAACATTTCTACTTCTTTATTAAAGACTAAATGCAGTTGGTGTGTTAAGTATTTTAATTCCGGTTTATTTTACAAAACGTTCCATAACGGCGTTTAATTTTCCTTCTCTGTCATGAAGGTATCATAATGACTTGCCGAGAACGAACAAGACGAAATTTAGCCGAGGAAGTGCCCAAGGTGTAGTGGCTAACTGTCGATGACTGCGACATCGTTGTAAGTTTGAACTTTCAAACTAATAGCCTTGGGGAAGGTTTAAACTCTCCCCACCCCCATCGTTTAAATTGTACCACTACAGTTTATATTTAAGGATAGATTTGGCATTAAAAAGATCCACGATGGTTGATATCCGATTAAAAATAAAACAGACAATTTTAATTGGTAAAACTTTTCAGTACAACTCCTGCGCAAAATCGGTTTATACACACCTTCGGAGGTTAGGCTGACCCATTTATTTCTAGCAGTGTACTCAATCAGTGCGTTTTTTTTTTTTTACGCAGACCCTTTTAAAAGCTTTCAAAGGAAAAAAAACATGAGGTGGAATTTGTGATGTATGTAATTTATGATAATCATCGGGTCAATATAAATAGGGATTAGATTTTTAAAAAGTTTGTGAATTTTTTCTTCATGAGGCGTTCATATCTACCTTTGATGACAGGAAATGAAAATTCAAATAAAACCTACCGACACTAAACTGACTTGAATACAATTTTTAACAAAAAAAAAGGGGGGGGGAAGAAAAAAGAAACGAAAAGAATGAAATAAAAGGCCAAATAATCTGATGAAAATGGAAAGTTAAGTGAGCGTGATGTGGATACCTTCTTCTCAACTGAATTTCCATTTTTTTTTTAAAGAAAAAGCATCCCAAAGAAAAGAGGAGACGAAAGAAAAATAAATATTATCTATTTCTACGAAAATGTCTGCTATGTAAACCAAAGTGTAAAAGATTCAATCTGGCATTTATTCTGTAACCCTGAGCAAACAGATATGTGGCTATTAAATACACCTGAATGTAACCAGGTGTGCAGGCTGAAAGCCATACTCTACTTCCTTTGAATTCGAGAAAAAGAAACATTATTTTTCAGATGAGGAAAAATGAAATGCATTTTCATAGAAAATTGGTACAGAGGCGCCTCTTACTTTGAAATATTTTTTTTCCGAAACTGACTGATTTGTGAATACAAAACTGTATATGTCAGTATTTAAATACAAATTTGTTTAAAACAAACAAGCAAATAAAAACAAAAACAAAACAAAAAACAAGTTACATTCTGTTATTTTCCCCTGAAAATGACTCCATTCTCCTACTAATATTGTGTATTTCCACTAAGGAATGCGAAACTAAACTTATTTACGATGTAAGCAGAGGTTCCAAATTTTGAGATTTCACCTAAGATTATTAATGCTCTGTCTGTTGGTGGGAGCTGTAGGGGGTCAAATAGACCTGTAAGGGCTCTATCTATGAGTGAAATGGGTCTGTTAGGGTCCCATCTATTGGTCAAATAGATCTGTTGGATCCCATCTACGGGGGGGGGGGTCAAACAGATCTGTTAGGTTCCCATCTATGATGGGGGGTCAGATAGATCTGTCAGGGTCCCATCTATGGGGGGATCAAATAGATCTCTGAGGGCCCTATCAAATAGATCTGTAAGGGTCCCATCTATGGGGGTGAAAAAAGTTCTGTTTGAGTCTCACTATGGGGTTTCAAATAGACCTGTAAGGGCCCTATATATGGGTCAAATAGATCTTTTATTCCCATCTATGGGGGGGTCAAATAGATCTGTAAGGGCCCTATCAAATAGATCTGTAAGGGTCCCATCTATGGGGGTGAAAAAAGTTCTGTTTGAGTCTCACTATGGGGTTTCAAATAGACCTGTAAGGGCCCTATATATGGGTCAAATAGATCTTTTATCCCCATCTATGGGGGGTCAAATAGATCTGTTAGGGTCCCATCTATGGGGGGGTCAAATTGAATTATTCAATCTTTAACTAAGGATTATTACTATTAATCATTTGAAACCATACTGTTGTGTGTCAATTATTTATATTACGTTGCAATACATGATAATTTGTAATACTAATGTTAAAAAGCTAAATTGAAATAATCTAATTGTGTGCAAACAAATGATTAATATCAAAGAGAAATATTAGTCTTTAATAGTAATACTTGAACTCATGAAACTATGTCCGAAAAAAGGATTAATGTCAAATAGAATTATCAATATTTAAAATCCATTTAACTGGATGCAAACAAATGAGCGCTAGCAACTCATTTAAGAATAATGTAACCAACAAACTATTCCCTTACTAGTGATATATAGATATATATGTATATATAATCCTATACCTTCGAAAACCGATAAACGACATCCATAATAAATAAAAATTTAAGCTGCGACTCAAAAAACGTTGTCTACTTAATCGAATGTAGTAAATGTAAAAAATATATATAGGGTCTATACAAGCTCTTAATACCAGAATATCTCAACACACAATATTAAGTTACCAGAAAACTGAAAACTCTATGTCTTAAAACACCTTTATGAATATTGTAATGGATATCTAATACACCAAACTGACGACTACACAATAACCAAATCAAAGAAAAAACTTCAGAAATATTCAAACCCACATTAAACAGAACTTAATAACACACACACACACACACAATTACTCAGGGAGAAAAACTAGTAGTGATTTGAATTTTATGGCATATCAACTATTATTTTGGGGAAAAAACTGATAACCCAGAACACATCCACACGCACATACACAATCACTCAATTGGTGAAGAATAGTCGTCAGTTAAAATCTATGGGATATCAACTATCATAGATTATTTAGGGAGAAAAAAAACGCGAAATATATACACATACATGGACACCCCCCCCAAAAAAAAAACAGAATACACTCCTGTAAAAAGAAAAAAGAAGACAAAAAAGAGAAAGCAAGAAATAACACCTGCAGAGAAATAAAATTTGTCAAGGACAATTAAGTCGAAATGAAAATTCGCAGACACAAATCCTGGAATTAAAAAGAACCACAATCTTATCAAAACAGATGCCACAATATAAATCAAAGAGAACACGGGAATGAACCATTTCACTTAAAGTATATATATATATATATATATATATATATGTTTGGCACTAAATAATCAACAAGATTTGATAATTTATAAAACCAACCAACCAACCAAACTGTTTTTTTTTCATTTAAGTTTAATCCAGGTATTATTAGTGATTCCTAATGACTAAGATCATTTTCACTGCAGGCAGCTGAACAGAAATGTATGGACATGAGGGGGTCGGAGAGAAGTAATTCAAGACACGTGTTGGAATTAAGGATGCCTGAGAAGAAGAAAATTGAAATTGGTATGTAAATAAACATTCTAGAAATACAGAATCTTTTTATATTAATTGGTTCGTGTTTCCAAATGTATATGAGATGTGAGAAAAACTCTCGACATTGTATATTTTATTTCTTAAATTCTAAATTTTGATAAAGATATTAGTTTTTTTTTTTTCTGTTTAATGGTATATCAACCTTTATGGGATATTTTATGTCAAAGCAATAGTTGTAGAAGACCGTAGTAGTACAATTTAACCTATACTCATCGGGGGTATAGAGCAGTTCATACCTTTCTTAAGGGTATTAGCCCAAAAGTGAACGTAACAGCATTACTAGGGTTAAAACTCTCTAACAAAATTGTCAATCCACTACGTTAGCCACGACACCACGAAGAAACAAAATTGTCAGTCCACTACGTTAGCCACGACACCATGAAGAAACAAAATTGTCAGTCCACTACGTTAGCCACGACACCACGAAGAAACAAAATTGTCAGTCCACTACGTTAGCCACGACACCACGAAGAAACAAAATTATCAGTCCACTACGTTAGCCACGACACCACGAAGAAACAAAATTGTCAGTCCACTACGTTAGCCACGACACCACGAAGAAACAAAATTGTCAGTCCACTACGTTAGCCACGACACCACGAAGAAACAAAATTGTCTGTCCACTACGTTAGCCATGACACCACGAAGAAACAAAATTGTCAGTCCACGACGTTAGCCATTACACTATGAAGAAATCAAATGTATTTACCTCTCACCCAGCCACGGTCAACCTTTAAGCGTAGTAAAGGTGGTTTGATTTTAGAGTCTTTCTACGCCAATATAGGTTGGATTTCCAAGACGAAAGTGCAAAGTTTTGCCGACTATTTACCCATAGTTGGGGGGAGAAGAGATGGATTTGTGCTTTTCTGAAGGACACTAACGCCAAGTGGAATGCAAACAGATTCTTCCAGAATTTAAATTCGACTCGTCGAGTCCATTTTTTACGCCACTCACTTCCAAAATTCACTGAAGTATTTTGTAGGTGATATGGTCTCAAGACAACCTGATAATATTTTAAAAGAAACTTACCACACGTCCCATAGTTTCTCTTAAAACTCGTTTTCAAGAGTCCTTCAACTGATTCCTAATAGAAAACCCTATGAATCAGTGTACCTTGGTGTCGTAGTTTACGTATTGGACTACGACATTGTAGATAGCGAGTTCAAAACTCCAGTAGCGCAATTACGTTCAATTTCAGATTAATACCCTTTGGGAAAGGCATGAAACCATTTATTCTCCCTACCATTGGATAAATAATGCTATTATGGTTTTTCTAGAAGAATAGCTTTGGTATTAAATGACCAACGAAGATTGATATACCATTAAAAAGAAAAACAAGCCCCAGCTTAATCTTTTGATGCAGCCTCACTGCATTTCTAGTAGCTCAAACATATTTCCTTTTATAGTCAGAGAAAATTAAATTTGGTTTTTGACAACAATAACAAGCGATAAAAAATCGGCTTTTATTCTTCGTCCAACCAGTTGAAACTGAAGTCGTTAGGCAGCATTCACAAAAAAAGTTATTTAAACTTACAAACTCTACCAAAATATTCAGCAACATTAGCGTCTTTTTTAAAATAATCATTTCGTATTGTCAATCAAATAGTATTATTGTCTAATACAATATATTCTATTTGGTGTGACTCCAATTGAACGCATGGCGTTCTTTGAATTAACATTTTTATGATTCTTTATTTAATCAGTGGACAATTTAGAATGGGAATTGAAAGTTCATTTCCGGTCAGATGAAGAAGGAAAAATATTGACGTTCATGACTGAAGATGATCAGATACTTGTCCGATCAACAAACATCACTGGAAGCGAACGCACACACGCACGCACGCACGCACGCACATAGAAAAAAAGCAACAAAAAATGAACTCTCGTGAGAGTTATTCTAATTAATATTTGATGAGGAGGCAAGGACAAAAAAAAAATTAAGACAGTAATTATATCAGACTTAAACGTGATAAACAAGTAGAAATATTACATTTTCTCATCCTCGCAATTAGTTACTGATGAGAAAACTCAAGTTTTTCCTTCTCAGATACACGCACTCGTAATCATAAAATATATTATAATGAATCAAATTAAAACTAAAATGTTTCAAATAATAACTCCATTTAATAATAATAATTTGCTTGCACAAAGCTACATGGTTTCACATATTCTAATTTAATACTAATGATTTTCAAACAGATCTATTTGACACACAGATAGTACCCGTTAGAGTACTATCTCTCCGGTTAAAGTGGAACTGGGAGTAATAGAATTGAAGGAGTACTATACACTCTTCAACTCTCCAGAATTGAAGCCTCGACATCAGCTAACGTTTAGTGTCATTGCCAGCATTTTTAGAAGGGTTCTTACTCGTTTGCAGGAGGTTACAATTAGCATATTCTAAGCCCCCATTAACATCACAAAATACGATTGAAGAATAAAATTGGTGAGGTTTGCCAAATATTTGGGTTTTGGATAATTTGAATAAGGATGGCAAGGAAGGGGCAATCTATCCCCCCAGAGCTCCAAAGTTGGAACCTCACCGCAAGATGTAGTTTAGTATCATACTCAGGATACCCTTTTTGGGAGAGGGGGTATTATCCCTTGAAAAAGATACAGCGTATTCTAAATCTCGCTGACAGAGAAATACTAAAAGTCGAGGGAAACTCCTTTAATTGTGGAGTGAAGAGAACGATCATATCTAAAAACAAAAAAACTTCCCCGACAAAGTGATTAGTTGTCTCGTTTTTAGATCAAAAAGTCGGGGAGAACCCAAACTGCTAATCATGTTGGACTGCTACATCGTAGAAGATAAAAAAATATTTTGACATGTTTCTTTTTTTCTTTTTCTTTCTTTCTAATATCTTTTCGTAATCTTTAGAAAGATATATTGAGGAAACAATTTCTTTCATAGTTTTTTAAAGTTCTAAATTAAGATATTTTTACAAAACCAGTAATTTGTTTAAAAAGATTTAACAGGATATTTTATGAAATCGGGTGTTTTTTTTTTCTGCAAAAGCATTTTCTTCGCAGTGAAATAATTTCTAAAATACAAGTATAAAATTTAAAAATCTGCTATTGAAAAATTCTTATTGGCACTTGAAGGTATAAAAAAAAGAATTGCTAATTTGAGATGTTCTCAAAAAGGTTCGCTAACCTTAGTTACGACAATGAAGGACCTTGGAGCAGAAATAATAAAAGATTAACTCTTGGTAAAATTCAAACTCACGTCTTCTTTTTGCACAGTGAAGTCTGGTTAAACGCACCAGCTGCTCTATGAGAACCCTCTGTTATATATTTATGGACTAGGATCAATTTCTTTATAGTGATCGTTGTACTCACAATATTTCGTCTGTTGTATCCTTATTGGTTTGAAGAGCTCAAATTAAGCCTTTTAAACTTATCCTTTATTCTGTTGTCGATCTCTCTCATTGTCATATTATTTTTTTTTCTAATAAGATTGATATTTTGTTTTTGATGAAGCAGTTAGTTTTAAGTGTGACTTATTTTTCATATTATTCCGTTAGATGAAGAAAAATACTTGATAGATCTCTTTAATAATGTCTGACTGCTTCTTATATAGAAAAATAAAATAGAATTAATACGTTACCAATGAATACCTCAAGAAGTTTTGGACTTACCTAAAAAGAAAAGAAAAAATCCTCATTACAAAAGTCATTTAACAACCAATAAAATGCATTTATTAAGTCATAATTGGCATGCAGTAATAACGTTTTGCTTGAATTAAAACAAACAAACAAACAAAAAAGGATGTTGGTTGCTGTTAGCTCTTAAAAATGGTTCTCTTCTCTGTTCTGATATCTGTAATTTGCTGCTTGCCTTCTACCATCAGCGACACTCGAACCTGATTATGTGACAACTATTGAATAACTCATCCAAAATTGCAAAGTGATTTTTTCTTTTTAATGTTCCTCATTGAATCGGAAAAAGGTTTTAGAAGAATAGAAAAACAAATTTTACATTTAACAATTTGATTTTATTGAAAAATATTTTCGAGATATTAAATATTCAGCATCACAACACCTAACAAAATGCATGAATTGGTGCGTAGACTATAGTTATATGTAATTGGTATAAAAGAAATGGGGTAGATATAGAAAGAGATTCATAGATATATAGACAAAGGATTTTTGAGAATAATTTGAAGATTTGAAGATTGCATAGCTTTTTTAATCCCCTGTTTAACATCTGATTTTTGAAACTTTGTTGTCTACCGACTCATTTAAATCAAGATTTTTGGCGCATTGAATCGGATTACTTAGTTATAAAAGATATGAAACCGGAAAATATTATTACACTCAGTTGATATAAAAAGTGAAACGAAAATGAAAATATAAAGCCATAGAATTGACACAGTAGAATGAAAAGAAGAAAAAGACTAAATAGCGTGGAAGAAATAAAATATCAGAAGACAATGAAAAAAAAAAAAGCGTAAATATACTCATAAAACAAAAATTTCTATGACGACACTTCGTAAACAGATTAATATAAAAAGAAAAATTGGTGATAATAAAAACGAAACGAATGAGACGAGAATGACGAAAACAAAACGGAAGCAAAAACAAGTGAGACGAACGAGAAACATAAAAGGAATAAAAAACGAAGTGCCAAAATGAAAAATGTGATTTGATATTTTTGTCAATAAAAAAGGGGGAAGAAAAGAAGAAAGAAATGTAAAGTAATTTTTTTAAAATAGTAAAACAGAAGTATGAATTTAGAAAAAATGAATTCAGCAAAAATATATTTCAAGATAATGCTTTTAGAATACAATATGAAATCGTACTCTGCAGAAAGTTATCTATTGAGTATCTTACTAACGTGTCAGTTGCTACAGAAATTACACTTTAACACAAGAACTTATTGGAAAAAAATCTTCGTATAGTCATTCACTTCGAAATAAGATTAACATGTTGAATTCGCTCTGAAACTTGAAATATTAGAAAACTCTCAATCAGCTTAGAGTTACATCTTTGGAAATGTGGTTGATTCAGCTGAACAGAAATTCATTTAAAAATCATTCTGCAAATCCTACATTATTGTATAGCAATAAAGAAACTGCTTGCAAGTTGTTTTTTCTGACACTTTGACTGCTATGATTCACTCAAAACTAGGGGTAGTGAAAGTGAAATTATGATATAATGAGGCCATTAGACAATTTTGAAACCGTGAAAGTTATGTCAAGGCCAGGTAGTTGACAGCCTGAATTGTAAACTTGGATGTTTATATTTGAAAGGAAATTCGAAACTGAGTGTGTCGATATTTTTAGATGTTTAAACATTATTATGCTATAATCTACCATGAAAATGACGTGTGTACATATCTAGAGCTGAGATATTGAAATATTGAAATTTTAGCCTTTTCCTCATATTTCGTTCAAGAATGTATATTTTGCAGAAATAAATTTATTGAGAGTGAAGACAAATAATTGCTCAAACTAGGAATTTGTTTGTTGAATATATGTCGAGGTAAGTTGATCGATATCGACAATGAAGTCTCAATTTCCTTGTCATTGGTAAAGGCAGAGAAAACAGAAACCTGTAAAATAGAAGAGATTAAAATGTGGGTCATCATCAAAACTACATTAGCTTGAAAGATTGAATATGGGAAGTACGAGACGACCAGCAACTACGCAAGTGGCAACATTTTGCCAGACCCCAGTCATTAGTCGGAGAGTGACTTTACGTTGATGCAGCAGGGTTGTTAAGGATTGTTTTTCCTTGCCTTTTGTTTTTCAAAACTAACCTGCACAGGGCAAGGGTTGATAGAAAGTGTCAGGCGCCTTGATGGTTTAATCAGATGTAAAGTTCTCAAACACCCGAGGTTGCCATGATGAAACAATCTATCTATCTATCTATCTATCTATCTATCTATCTATCTTAGGACAGCAATAAACGACGGGTTACGGAACATTCATCGCCATCAATTCATGATCATAGATAATGAGTGCTTCACCATTCCTCTCCAAGAAGATATATTCGACATTCTTTCCTAATATTAATACCAACAACAAATTAGTCATAAAAAAATTAGATTAGTCACAAAATTCCTATATTACAATAAATCAAATTCTACTATTTCTGTTGCCATAGAAACGCTGGTAATTGCTGTCCATTAGCGAAACAACCAACTAGTAAGTAATGAGTGAGATAAAAATTGAGATAAAATTTCAAAAATATCATTTTTAATGAGTGAATTTATATTAGAAATATTCGAAATGTGTGCTTTTCATTGCGGCGGACTTCTAATTCCTACTTGTTCTTTTCTACTTTATTCAGCTCGTACCACTTCTTTCACAGCGGTTAATGATATTTCTATGGCAACATAAACTAAGAGAGATGTATTTTCTTTGTCTATTCATTCATGACGAAGAATCTTCCGTACTTCACCGATATGAATTGATGGCCATCAACTGAATTGTTGCTTATGAATTATTGGGTTTGAATTAGCCGGAACAGTTTGATATTGTTTGGTTTCTTTGTTCAATAAAATATCAATCTTCGTAGGTTATTTGATGGCAAAGCCATCTTTGTAGAAGAAGAGAAGTGGTGCTAATTAACCCATAACTGGGGAAGATAAGGGGATTCATACCTTTCTTGAGGTTATTGGTTCAAAAGGGAATGTAATAGTGTAAATAGAGTTTGATTTCGCTTTTTATGATGTCGGAGTCGAGCACGTTAACCCAATGACCCAAGCTCCCCTCCCGGAACAATGTGTACATATATTAATTTTTTGATGGGAAAATTAAGCATACGAAGTGAAAAAAAAGTATTTGTAAACAAAGAGAGATTTTAGAAAAAAATGGAAGAATAGTACTTAAATATAAACGAAAAAATTTTATTGAATAAGACATTGGATCTAAAAATTTACAAATGTCAAAAGTTCTAAAATGTTCCTCCAGAAACTTTATATATTTGATAGTCATCTGTTAGAACTTGAGGCGCACCAAAAGGGGAATGCCGACGGAATTGAGCTATTTTTGGCACTCTATCTCGAACGGCCTGTGTCACATTCCAGCATGGTATCTCGTGAATAAATACCTACCTACTTCTGGTTTGTTTGTTTGATTCTTACTAGATGGTACATACTATGTGACTTTGGGCTAAAATTAAAATGCATTCAGTAAATATAACTTTCCTATGACAACATACAAAAATTAATACTCACATAAAAACATATCTATTTTGTAAATTATTAATTATTGCCAAAATAATGCAAAAAAGATAGCGTCTGTTCAACTCAACCACAAGTTGTATACCATACACTATAATTTATAAACCATACAATCATTATATGTTGAAAACTATTACTATAAATTGTAAACCTTGTAACCATTATAAGTTGTAAAGCAAAGACTATAATTTATAAACCATATGACCCTTATAAGTTGTAAACCGTACACTATAATTCATAAACCATACAATCATCATACATTTTAAACCATGCACTATAATTTATAAACCTAATGACCCTTATAAGTTGGAAAGCATAGACTATAATTTACAAACCATATAACTCTTATAAGTTGTAAGCCATACACTATAATGTTATCAAGGGGTAAAATAGACATACAGAGAGTTTCTGCATTAAAATAATTTCAATATTACTTGCCTGCTTAAAGGGATTATATAATCGAAAACGGAGACAACTATTGAAACCTTGATTGAATTTCTAATTGATCTTTAAATATAAGTCAATTATATGTCTCAACAAAAAATTTACAAGATTTCTTTTTTAACTTTATCCAATAATTACTGAAAAAGAAGATTTAAGGAGATTAAAGGGTAGCTCGAAGTTTTAACAGCAAAAAAAAAACGATTAGTGAAAATGTCACTTGAATGGTTTGAAATCGACTAAGCCACTTAAACCCTTTTTATTGATAAAGACGCAGAGAGAAACTGATGTGTCTATCACACATACCCTCAAGATGATATCAAGTAAGTTTTGACATTTGCTCAAACGAAACTAAAAACATTTGGGCAATATTTGCGTGTAAAGAAAAATAATTGGTGGCTGACCTAGTAAATATTGTATCCAATTCATAATGGAGTGAAGGTGTTTTTAATTGCCACTTAAGCACTTCAAGATTGGAGGTATACTTAGTGGGATGGTGCATCGATAATTCTCCTTATTAATGCAGTTGAACATTAAGAATGGTTAGATTTCCCAGCAATGATTCAAAGCATAGGTCAAAATATGATTTGTAAGGAACAGGTCAGTGTTACTCGTCGGTCAATTCTGGATATTTCTCTGATTCAAATCTCATCGTGACTACCAAGTCAAGTTTAAAGAATTTGCCTAAGGAAGGTTCAATTCCTTCAGAAAGCAAATAAAGCTTGAAGTAGAGGTGATTCTGAGTGAACAGGTTGTTTCGGTAACTTAAAGAAAAAGATTAAATTTCCAAATTATGTATCATAAGAGAGCATAGACATTCTACTTGATAAAAGTCAATATATTTACTCAGGATTTTATAAGCGAAAACAATTGTCTGAATAAAACAGTCAACCGAATAAAACAGTTGCCCCAATAAAACAGTCACCTAAATATTCTATACTTGAAGAGTAAGACATTTTGAATTAATAAATTTGAATTTTATTTCTGATAATTATTATTAACATTCTTTTGGAATTGCGATTTCAAAGTTTAGTTCAAAATTCCTCACATAAAAAGTGTATACTTGGAAAAAGAATCTTCTTGGAGAAGGAATTTGTATTTAATGAAATATATTTATTACATATTTTTCTCCTGAGATACACAGATTTCGTCTGCACACACACACACACACACACACACACACACACACACATGATTATTTTATAAACCTAGCTCGATTGGGGCACAAGGTCAGACGTATGGTTCACCCAGTATGAATAAATGGTAATAGCCAGTTACTTTATCTCGCTTAAACATTACTCTGAGGCTTCTAACTCATTTATTAAAGTTGGTTTAGTCATGGCACAAGGCCAAACATAGAGAGTATCAAGTGAGAATCAAACTCACTAATTATGGCACGCTAAACGAGCACACAATTATACAATGCATGGCTTAGATTTGGTACAAAGATACAGGCATGGGTACCTAGTGATTATCAAATTTGGTATTCAGTAGAAATTGTTAGCCATTACATTTCAACGAGGAGAACAGATTATATATATATATATATATATATATGGGTCGGCGGAAAAGTTCATCATTTAAACTTTTAAGCGTATGAACTTTTCAACTCAAACCCGTATCATATTTTCCGAAATAGATTTTTTTTTAGATTTTAAAAGAAATATAATCACAAGTTTATGCAGACACTAAGATACCGATGGTTCAAAATGAGAACATTCTGAAAAAGTTATCGATCCAATCCATAAATATCTCATTTTTATAAAAAAATATAAGGGAAATAATTAGAAACTATTTCATTAGTTTTTTTTTGTTTTTTCTTTGTGTGAGTGCATATCCACCTTCGTTAGTTATTTAATGCCAAAGCCATCCTTGTAAAAGAATAGTTTTGATACTAATTAACACATAGCCACGGAATTAGGAGGTTCATGCCTTTCCCAAGGGGATTTGTCCCAAAATGAACGTAATGGCGTAACTGGAACTCCCCAATAACTCATTTGTATTAGCCATGGTTACTTGAAGTTATAATGATATACAAAGGATTATTATCATTAATTACTTGAAACCATACAACTGGAAATGAATTATTTGTATTAACAATGGCTACTCGAAGCTATAATCATTTCCAAAAGGATTATTCTCATTAGTTGTTTAAACCATATGGTTGCTTACAAAGACGACTGACTTCTGCATTAAATAACCCAACCAGGGTTGTCATGTCTTAAAAGAAAGCAACACACACACACACACACACACACACACACACACACACACACACACACACACACACACACACACACACATATATATATATATATATATTTATATATATATACATATATATATATATACATATATATATATATATACATATATATATATATATATATATATGCATATGTGTATATATGTCGTACATTTCTAGTTATATGTTAAGATGCACGCAATAATACTGCACTTCAGGTATCTGCATGCAATGCTAATGCTGTTCGCCACCAATTGATATAACGAGAGAAAAGCAAACGGAAATTGCAAACCAACCAACCAGACATGTCTAGACTAATTGGTATCACCGGCAACAAATTTACAGACGTGACACGCACTGTATATGACAATATTGTTATATATATATATATATATATATATATATATATATATATATATATATATATATATATGATGTCTGTGAGAGTACTTTTAATCTTGCTTATAGTTGTCGTTGTTGATGATTATTATGATGATGATGATGATGATGATGATGATGATGATGATGATTTGGTTTTAATGAACAGATTCACCCGATCAGCCAAGGACTGCGTGCAAATGTCATCATCTGCAAAATCCATTTTAGTCTGTGATTATTTTTTATTTTTCTACTCCGACTCCTTTTGATTCAAATTGCGTGTTTAAAATACAAAGAAAATGATATGATATAATATCTTAGTTTCTTATTACACGTCAATATTTCTCTTGTAAATCTATGTAATCTTTAGAGTAATTTAAAATTGCCCAATATATATATATATATATATATATATATATATATATATATATATATATATATATATACACACACACAATTACTTTACACTATTTAACCTTTTCTAACAAGATCAATATTTAAAGAAAAATGACAAAAATATTCCAGTTTATTTGACATAAGTTTAAACAGAATAACAAATCTTATTTCCAGCATTCACTTATTTTGACGTCCTATTTCGTTGTGATTTATTATAATATCTCACTTTACACACCAAATAAATAGTTTCAAACTCAAAGTTTTATTACGAGTGGTGTTCCTCATTACGCGGTAGCGTCCTCCCTTCTACCTCGGTGTAGTAACTATTAAAAAGAAGCCTTCGGGTCACCCTTGACAACGGTCGCCAACTTTACTTTGACAATTTTCCTAAAATTCAAAAGTTTTCCAAATCCTTCAATATCGAAACTCGTAATAGAGTGTGAAACATCTTAATGAATATATAAATCCTTTAACAAATTTTTTTTAATGTCTTATTTCTCTACCATTCCGTCAGATACTTTGCCTTCATATCATTACTCTGTTTCAATTTATTATATCAACAGAAAAAGTGCTCATTCTAAATTACAATTGATAGATTCACTGAAATGTAATATTGTTTGTAGATAGTGAAAACGTGAAATTATATGTTGTCATTTAAAAAATTACACCAGATGGTCATTTGTTAATCGAAGCATTACTTACTTACAATCAATCTATCTGTTACAGCCAATACATTCTCCATTCACACACACACACACACACACACAAATATATATATATATATATATATAAGTAAAAAGTAAAGTTGGTGACCTTAGTCTCGGGTGACCTGAAGGCTCCCTTTTCAATAGCAACTACACCGAGGTGTAGGGGGCGCTATTCCATTCCCTTTACCCTTGATCCACACCTTATAATAATAAGTGTTAAGGAAGGCGGCATCAAGTACGATTTTTTTAGTCTTTGGTGTGACTCGACTTAAGATTGAACCCCGGTCTCCAAGACCATTGGCAAACACTCTACTTATTAGGCCAATAGGAAGTAAATAATAGAATGAAATCCGACAGTATGGAGAAAATTGAAAAACAAAGTAACCCTAAAGTGATAAATTTATTTCGAAGGAAGTCGACGTTAAAACGTTTCGGTTTTAATAAACTTTCATCAAGACTTTAAAATGGTGAAACAAGTTTTGATAGTACAACGATGAATGTTGAATAAAATACAAAAACTGGGGAAAGAATATGTGCAAAGAAAGATTCTATAACCATTCAATCATTCAATCAGCGTTCTTTTTCAAAAAGCCATCACGTGATTGGCGCTGGCAATGATGTTTAAATAAATGGAACTACTGAGAGATACAACGGATTAAAAAGAAGAAAAGAAAAGAAAAAAAAGAAAGGAAAAACAAGAAAAAGAAAAAGAAAAAGAAAAAGAAAAGAAAAGAAGAAAAAAGAAGAAAAGAAAAAGAAAAGAGGAAATAGAGAAGAAAAGAGATATATATTATTCTTTCCCCACTTTTTGTATTTTATCAAACCTCCATTGTTGTTCTATTAACACTTGTTTGCCACTTTAAAGTCCTGATAAAAGTTCATTAAAACCGTAACGTTCATTTTATTTAAGTATTTCCTTTGATCCCCTTTTTAGTTCCTTTCATTTGAGTATTTCTTTTGATCCCCTTTTTTGTTCATTTTATTTGAGTATTTTTTTATCCCCTGTTTTGTTCTTTTTATTTGAGTATGTCTTTTGATCCTCTTTTTTGTTCTTTTTATTTGAGTATTTCTTTTGATCCCCTTTTTTGTTCTTTTTATTTGAGTATTTCTTTTGATCCCCTTTTTTGTTCTTTTTATTTGAGTATTTCTTTTGATCCCCTTTTTTGTTCTTTTTATTTGAGTATTTCTTTTTTTCCCATTTCTATTCATTTTATTTAAGCATTTCTTTTGATCCCCTTTTTTGTTCCTTTCATTTGAGTATGTCTTTTGATCCCCTTTTTTGTTCTTTTTATTTGAGTATTTCTTTTGATCCCCTTTTTTGTGCTTTTTATTTGAGAATTTCTTTTGATCCCCTTTTTTGTTCTTTTTATTTGAGTATTTCTTTTTTTCCCATTTCTATTCATTTTATTTAAGCATTTCTTTTGATCCCCTTTTTTGTTCCTTTCATTTGAGTATTTCTTTTGATCCCATTTCTGTTCATTTTATTTAAGCATTTCCCTTGATCCCCTTTTTTGTTCTTTTTATTTGATTATTTCTTTTGATCCCCTTTTTTGTTCATTTTATTTGAGTATTTTTTATCCCTTTTTTGTTCATTTTATTTAAGCATTTCCTTTGATTCTCTTTTTTTGTTCCTTTCATTTAAGTATTTCTTTTGATCCCTTTTTTTTGTTCATTTTATTTGAGTATTTCTTTTGATCCCATTTTTGTAATCTTGTAATCTTTTGATCATTATATATTTCCGAATTTCTTCTTATCATTTTTTGGTTACTTTTTTGTGCGTTTTTTAAGTCACTCATTGATCATCGTTTTGATAACTTTATTTGCGTTTTTTTGGGAGGGGTTATTTTTTTCCTTTGTCTAGTGTGTTGACATTATCTCAGTAGAGTCGACTGAATTTGTTTGTCTTCCTGGGGATGGGTGGAATCATATTTTATGGATCACGTTCTCCCATCTACACAGCTTGCTATACAAACATGTTAAATATATGTTCGTTGATTTTACAGCATGTCAACCCAATTGATTTTTGATGTCGAAGTAAGTTTTATTTACAAGTAATTATATTGTATTGATTGATTGTCCGATTTTACGGAATGTCTACCGGTGTAGGCTTCTGATGCCGAAGTCAGTCTTTTTTTACTTGCAATTATATTGTTTTGATTGATTTTACGGTATGTCAACCCGTCGAGATTATCACTTTTTTTTATCATTTTATTTGAGTATTCTTTTGATCACTTTCCATATAATACTCCTTGGCAATATGAGGTAGACGTTTTTTGAATCTTATTTTGCCAGTAGGTTACCCTGTTAAAGAAATCCATAAGTAGACCTTACCGGAAAAAGGAACGAAAGAACGGAAGATAAACAAATCGAATGCCAGAACAACAATTGCCCGCCGGGTATAGAATCCGATATGAAATGAGATTGTCAAGCAATCTCCTCTCTTGGCTTACAATCTCGAAACTTGTCTTATTCGGATTACAGGTTATACGCGTTGAACGTCTATCTACCTTCTACTTGCTATTAATAAACTACGAGAAGAGAGAGAGAGAGAGAGAGAGAGAGAGTTAAAGTGGGGAAAGATAAGGAAAGAGGGGAGAGCAATAGACAGACAGACTGTGAGTAGATGAATCACTAATGTTTATTCGATACATACACTTAAAATATTTTGGGTAGAATATTGACCTCTCGTCTCTGAGGTGCAAATTTGGAAAGTGAATAAATATATTAAAAAGAATCCTGAGTGACATCTATACATCGTAATTTCTATATATAGCGTGGAACCTCTCACTACAACACACACACACACACACACACACACACACACACACACATATATATATATATATATATATATATAAATTTGGTGGTGGGTCAGAGGGTAAGACTATTTTGGTTTAGTCCAAAGTGCTATTCTCTCACGTCTATCAATTTAAAAGCAATAAGAATTCTCTGAAATCAAGTCATTTGTCATCGAGTTTGTTGAACACATCGTTCTGACTCGAAACATCATGAATAATTATTTGGACTCGTTTTTATTCCTTCGTTTTATTTTCATGCCTCAAAATGTTTATTTAGATCAATTTTACTGACTCTCTTCATAATAATGTTACACAAAGAAAAATAAATAATGTCGTTAGTTATTTCGGGCACTTGAAAATGACCACTAAAAGCAAATAAAATCCGTCTAATAGCTTGACTTTAACAAAGAGATTTCTGGTTAAAGTTATATAAAATTATTTTTACAAAACTTAAATATGTTTTACTCCAGATTTTTCAAAGAATATTTGGTTTTATTTTAACTTAACAGGAAACTTTGGACAACAAAAAATATTTTCATTCAGTTTATTGTAATATTACATGAGGTAATATTATTGTTTTATATTGACTTTCGACCCGACCAAACATGCCATTCCAAAGTGATGCACCGGAAGGAAGTGACACATTCCGATGGCAGTTATGAGAAGAAATCGCGTAGGCGGGATTGGCTGACGATATGGGACAAGGTAAAATCCCATGGTACATTCATAGACTGATGAACCGGAAGAGAGTGACCTGTGAACTGCATGACAGTTATTTCCGCTTGATGACGATCAAACATGCCATTCCAAGGATTGAGTGGGCCATTGAACTATAATATAACTCGGTCAAGACAGGAAGTCGAGAGTTGGAGGTCAGATGAGTTAGAGACAAGATGTGGTAGAGAAAGCCACCACCCGGCAGAAGGGGCCTTTGGGACCCCCGATTGAGTTTGGAGACCAGTTGGTGAGAAGATGCTGGGATGAGAATATGTTCCAGAGAGGCTGGGCCCCCTGGCCCCCGGTTGAGCAGCCCAGGAGAACGAGAACGACACATGGCGATGTCCGGAGAGGCTGGGGAAGTCAATATGTTGCAGTCTTTGTTTGGTCTCAACTCCCTCTCACACACAAACCTTTACAATAAGTATATTTTTTTTAAAGAAGTCTTCGCTCGTCTTTATTATTGCGTCAATATGTATTGTGCATGTATTTGTGTATATATGCATATTTATCATGTGGCTAAACAATATTATGACATCGGGCCTAAAATATGCGAGCCCCATCTAAATTATGTGCGCGTTTGTGTTTGTTTATGTACGTGAATGCATGTGTATGTGAATATGTGTGTGTGTATTTGCATTTACCTAACCCTTCTTTTATGGAAATGATACTACTGAAGGTCATTTTTTGAACCAATTGCAAAATTGAATGTTTTCCTTCTTTACTGGTCGCGATATGAAGACGAAAGAGCCTATTCTGTCTTATGTGACGGGGAAATTAACTAAAATCCCTAAACGGGACTTTATTTTCGCACGTGTGAAGACGGGGCAGGTTGGCACTTGATCCCCTACAGAAAATAAGTCCTGTTCAGAGTTCTTTTCTCAGGCAGATAAGAACTGGCATATTACGTGAGGGAATAATTTAGGGCCAGACTGGCCACCGCTGGCAAAGGGGTCCAAAATTTCACACTATCACACACCCACCAGGCCGCTAAACTTCTTTCCCTTAGATAATAGAAGAATACGGGCCTATAGGTCTTAGTTGTAATAATATTAATATTGCTATAGTCGGCAACTCCGGTTTCCCGTGTGATACTTTAGGAATTAATAGGACAGTTCTAAGCAAGATAATGTAAGGCGAATAGAAGCTGAAAGGAAAGCATGGAATAATAACATAGACCACATGGTAAAATGAAAATACATAGGTTCTTTACTACGGTTATATACATATATATGTTCAAAATGTCAAAGATATATAATAGGATAGTCCATGAATATAAATGTCTTTTCTTGGCTTTTATCCTTTTTCAAATTGAGAGAGAGAGTGGTAAACAAAATTTGGGTGTAAAGGAAAAATGTCCCAAAGTTACTTATCTTATTTTTTTGACGGGGTTCCACTGGAGAATTTCTCTTCTTTCACGGGCTAATAGACTTTGTATTGCTTTTAATGCTGGCTTGAGAGACTCAGGTCTCTCATGTCTCAGTCTTTTGTCTTTAGCCCCGGAGTAAAATGGCTATCGTCCGTCTGCCACCAGACTTGCTCAAAAACCCCTTTTTTTGTATTTACTTCCGTTGAGGGGAAGGGAACCCCACTTCCGTTTGGGGTCCCCCCCACCAATCATTTGGCTTCATTTTCTCCTTCCCCTTCCGATGTCCGGCGACCCAAGGTCACTTAGGTACGAACATCTGTGTGACCCACATTCTCTCATAACGGTCACGTTTTGACTGCTAGATAATGTTAGTTCAACGGGGGGGGGTATCATTCCCACCTCCTCGTCTCCGTGAGCCATCACGTGACACTTACTACTGACACATATCGGAAAACGAAACTATGTATACATGCCTTTCCCAAATGGAATAAAGTAAAATGAATCACTAAATGCTTCATTCAAGATTTGTGGTAAACATCGAAGAACAGTTTTTACGAGAAATCAAAATGGACAGTGGTGAGGGTGGGGGGAAGAAGAGTAAGAATAAGAAAAGTGAATACAAGGCAAACTGGGAGAGTGGGAACAGTGACAGTAAGTATTAGCACAGTGGAGACATGGACAGTGGGTATTAGGACTGCTGGGACTGTGGGGACAGGGACTGCGAGCATAAGGATAGTGGATAGAAAGAGAGTGGAGGCAGAGACAGTAAGGCAGGGATAGTGAGAATGACAATAGAGGCAAAATCAGTGGGGATAAGGATTGTAAGTATAAAGTGGGAACAAGGACAGTGGGTACATTGTTGGCAGGGACAGTAAATATTTGGACAGAGGGGACAGGGACCGTGGAGAAAGTGACAGTAAGTATTAGAATCGTGAGAATAGGGACAGTAAGGTTAAGGGCATTATAGCCAAGGACAGAGGAAAGAGGGATGATAAAGATAAGGATAGTGAAGATCAGGACAATAGGGACAGATGCAGTAAGGATAAAGCCCTTGCAGACAGGAACAGTAACGATGAAGACCAGCTCCTGAAAGTCGAGAAAGCTCTGACTATTGCTTGGACTTTTAGCTTTTTTCACGGATATCATCATCATGTCACGCTATCACCACATATATCCCTGGCCCTCTCTTACAACCTCTCCCTATCGTCCATTGCTTCCTGCAGATCCTCCGGGCTACATCCTATATCGGCACAGAACTGCTGTATATAGGTTCGAGCTGGTCGTCCTGCCTTTGCACTTCCATGTGAAGTGGTCCACAGGAGTACATCACTTATGAGCTCGTCCCTTCTTTGCCAGCTGGGTCCCGCATATCTGGTTCGACCAATTTTGATAGTTTTCGTGATGGGTGGTTGGTGGGCGTACAGCTGCTGCTTTGTGGGGTGCTGTCTCCTGGACTCGTTCAATATTGCTCGAAGCATTCTTGTGTAATTGCCGTCAAGCTTTTTCTCCATACGTTTAGTTAGAGTCCATGAAGTGCATCCATAGAGCAGTACGACACGACCGCTGCTTGGAAGAAAATGCGCTTCATTTTATCGGTCAGGTCTGTCTTCCATATGACCGATAGCCTATCGTAGCTGTCCATGCCTTTGCTAGTCGCGTGTCGATGTCTGCCTTGGTTGATGAGACATTGCTTCCTAGGTAGGTGAACTTGCCAACTAGTTTCAGAGAGCAACCGTTTAGTGTGGAGATGTCGCCTGTTTGATTAAAGCACATATATTCCGTCTTCTTTGTCGACATGGAGGCCGATGCCTGTAGCGGCTCGCTAAATCTACCTTATAATAATTACTTTCATTTAAACGTTGTTGTTAAAACGTTGCTTGGGTTTGTTATGCAAAATTATTACATTGGCATAACAACCATACAATAACTGCTTTTCTGCCTCTTCAGTGTGAATTTGCTCCATCAAACTTGCAGTGACTAAATACAACAAAATATAACATCCAAGCAAAAGGAAGGTTTGTTTTTTATGCAAGCTAGTTCGAACCTCAGTTTCAGTGTTATGTTTACTAACGAACAAATACGATTTTGAAAGGTATGAACCCTTTTACTACCTCCCCGGCTATGGGTTGAATAGTATCACTACTTTTCTTCTACAGGGATGGCTTTGGTATTAAACAACCCTAGAAGGTTGATATGCCATTAAACAAAGAAAGTCATACCGAACGGAATTAAAATCAGGTTATTCTGCTTAAACCTTGTATCGTTCTTTTATTGGAAGCGTTGGACAATTCCAAACACACGTACATTTTTCTAGACTAGCAAATTTTTCTTAATGACAAATAATCAACACGAAAAAGTTTAAATGGATAAATTAAGTATAATTGATTTAAATTTAAAAACAATAGTTGTCTTAATCAAGTTCGATTTATGTCTTAAACTCTTACTTAGACGGGCAATTCTTTTATATATGTCGTATACAACTTGGGAGATTTAAATGTTTCTACAATAAATCTTGATATAATTTTGCATATAAAACCATCTCGTATTATACAAAGAATAAATGTTCATTCATTTCAAACAAAATCTGACTTTTTCTTTCACGTAAATTACATCTTCTTCCGCCCACTTTTTCTATTCAGTGATTGTTCGCCGTTAGCTATTCATACACAGTTTTTGTTTGCAGAGACAATTGTGACAGTTTTTAATTAAGAGTTGATAAATAAGACAAGAAGAAGAAGAAGAAAAAGAAGAAGAAGAAGAAGAAGATCGAACTCTCGACTCATCACTTGAAACATGAGATCAGGTAGATAAAGAGACAGAGTGGCGTTGCAAGCAGCAAATAGTAATGAACATCAAGAGATGAATGACAACTGATTAACAATAACAAATGTTTCTTTATCATGACGTCTTGTATTGTGTATAGCATTTCGTTATATGAAGTTTTGTTTTAATTTTGTTTCTGATTCGTCTACCCAAGTGGGTTCCATCTTTTCTTTTTATTTATTTGTTCAATTCTGATGCCTGAATTATTGTCAAGAAGTAATAAATAAATAAATAAAAAAAAAAATTTGAAAAATGCTCGGCAGCCTTTCTTTCTTTTTTTCTTTCTTTCTTTCTTTCTTTCTTTCTTTCTTTCTTTCTTTCTTTCTTTCTTTCTTTCTTTCTCTGCATTTTCTTTCTTTCTTTCTTTCCATTTTCTTTCTTTCTTTCTTTCTTTCTTTCTTTCTTTCTTTCTTTCCATTTTCTTTCTTTCTTTCTTTCTTTCTTTCCATTTTCTTTCTTTCTTTCTTTCTTTCTTTCTTTGACGCACTCATCCTTTTCTTTCTTTTAATTTCATCCCCACCCCCAATCTTAACCTTGTTTTTTTTATATCAAACTTTTCGGCGGAGAGTCTCTGTAGTGTTGGCGTTAATGTGTTGAACTGTGCCATCTTTGTAAGTGAGTTCGAATTCCAGTCATGCTATTACATTCAGACTAAAACTCTTGGGAAAGGCATGAATCCCTTTATTCCCTAGTTATGTGTTATTAGTACCGCTACTGTTCTTTTACAAGGATGGCTTCGGCATCAAATAATATACAAAGGTTAATATGCCATTAGATAAAGGATGCGAACCAAACGAAATTTTTTGCTGGTACATTTTAGTTTTGTCTCTTTTTTAACTGATTGATTTTTGTGAAATCTTCCGACCAACCCCAAACCCTTTCGCTACACTTTATCACCAAGGTCATCTCCCCACCTCCCTTTGATATGAAAATTATTGAAAAAAAGGAAACAAACCAATAAGAATAAGCTGTGGCTTCATTTTTTAGAGTAAGTTTATGGTCTAATAATTAGACTCAAAAGAAAATAAGTTCACTAATCTATTTTTTAAATAATATAATTTCAGGAATTTGTGTATTTATTATTTCTAATTCAACTTCATTCAATAGTTCTTTAAAAAAAACTATGTGTAGTTTGTGTAACGGTTATCGTCGTAGGAAATGGGGTTGGTTTTTAATTGCATTTCCCTTTGCACTTGGGAAAAGCATAAATCTATCTATTCTTTCACCTTTCTATGGTTAAACAGTAGGCTAGACTGTGTTCTTTCACCCATTCTAGGGGAAGAAAAATTTTGAATTCAAACAAGCAACACCCCGCTGAAAAATTAACCTTGTGTCACATCTTATTGGTGGCGGGGAGGTAAGGTAATTACATACCACACCCTAGAATAGACCTCCGTATTTAATGAGAGGGGCACTATATGAACTACTTTAGAATTGGGATTTCTTTTTTTAAGGGGAGAGTTTTCTTTGATTTTTGATCTGTAGAAATTCACAAAAACTGCTGACTTTGAAAATAGAAGCACAGCTCAAAATTGTGCTTTTCCTCACTATTAACAAACAAATACATAATTTTATTTTCCTGAAGGTCTTTGTGGTGAGTGAAATATTCAGTTATCTTCTCTGGAGCAATTCTTTCTCACTACCGGTCTTTTAGATATGAGGGATAATGTTTCCATGGAAACACTTCTGTAGCAGCAGTCAGTTCAGTTATAGAATAAGCTAAAATCAATTCACTTTCCCTCAAATTCGGCGATGAATTAACGAACACTTTCGCCACCGGCCTAACCTGCCGAACGGCAGTCCCCTGACCCCAGTTAAAAAAAGGAACCTAGCTTTCATTTCACCAAGACAGACATTCAAAAGTCAAATAATTAACGACCGAATTGTGGTTGTAATAAATAAAAACCAATTAGAAGAGGTCTTATTTCCCGTTACAACCAATATAAAAACTAGTGAGTATGTAAAATAAATATCCATTTGTGTCCATGTTTTCTCCGTGTGAGTGAGAAATAATAACAACTTGTTTTCGGTGGTGGGGGCTTCCCTTTCAAGCAGCACTCAGCCATACGTCGGAAAGGGGCAAGGTCTGGGTTTATTGCCCGGTAACTGAGGTGGCCCTCAGGGGGAATGCCAACAGAAACCACGCTTAAGAGGTTCGTTCACTGGGTGGCACCCCACAGTAAAACGACCTTGCACCACATTTTAGAATCGTGGGAAGCCCAATAAATAACTAAACTCTTTTTATACCTTTAATAGACAATCTGGTCAGTCATTAAAATATCCCTAATTATTTTTATCGAAAAGATATCTGAATACTACAGTGAAGTTCTCAACCAACATTTTATCTTTTTCTTCAAGTTGATAACTGGAAAAACAAGAAATTACCTCATGTTCGTAATTGAACCTTTTAAAGCTCTTCATAGGCCGATTTTCTGGGAAGCATTCCTTTATACTTTTCTCTACACTTTCATTAGTTTTATTATTCTTACGCTTAATCATTGATTCCCACCGACATTTCTATTCATAATAATACAATGAGTATCTAAAAGAGTATTTTTCTCCGCCCTGTCACCTGTGGCTTAAAAATACGTTGACTGCACCACAGCAGAGGGGTAAGCCCCCACTCCAACGAGTGTACTGAGGATGGCACTAAATTCTTTCTAATGGTGCGACTCCAGTCCTAGAATGTTGGGGAATGTGCTGTACCCATTCATTGCTATTACTCCCAGGTCCACCCTTACCCACAGTGAAAGTGCAAGATTGGGTACCATCTATGGGTCAATCTTTTACTAAGGATAATTATTAGTTATTTGAAACAATACAGCTTTGTGCAGACTATTTACATTACTTGATAAATAGTTTTACTAATGTTAAATAACAGTGCTGAAACCATTTAACTATGTGCAAACAAAATATTAATAGAATTATTAGTGTTATATAGGGGTGCTTGAAACCATTTAATGGTGTGTACATAAATGAGCTCTAACAACTCGTTTAAAAATAAATTCACCTACAAACTATTCACTTACAAACTATATATATATATGTATATATATATATATATATATATATATGTGTGTGTGTGTGTGTGTGTGTGTATAAACAGGATTTAGCATTAGGTAACCCACAAAAGATATATATATATATATATATATATATATATATATATATATATATATATATATATATAAACAGGACTTAGCATAAGGTAACCCACAGAAGATGATAAGTTATACCACCAACCAACCAACCAACCAACCGTGTTCTTCCGTTGTTTATTTTTTCATAATGTTTCGGCCTCTGTATTTATTGACTTTTCTTCCTTAACGTTAACAATCAATCGAATAAAGACGGGGGATAATAATAATAATAATAATAATAATAATAATAATAATAATAAGAAGAAGAAGAAGAAGAAGAAGAAGAAGAAGAAGAAGAAGAAGAAGAAGAAGAAAAACAAGAAAAATCGGGAAACTAGTTTAAAAAAACAAAACAAAACAAAACATTATATTAATGCGAATAAAATCAAGGACATTTACCAAACCGTTTTTTTTTTCAATAAGAGAAAAAAAATTATCAAAAATCTTTAGGAGTAAATGTATCCGTACAAACTTTTCAGTTGATAGAAAAATAATATTTTGAAGATTATTAAATAATTTCAGTTTTCCTTCTATGGTACTTATATCCAAAAACCAAAACAAAAAAAAAATAAGCATTAGAATCAAAGAAAATAATAACAATTCAATTTTTTTTTGAATTTTTTTTTTGAGCAATTTTGATGACTTTCTGTAACACAAAAAGTCACCAAGGATAAAACTATAAAATGAAGTGTATTTTTATTAAGATTTGTTGAGTTTCACCAATCCTTTTTGAAAAATAAAAGCTATCATTTTGAGCTAAAAGGTGCCACAATACGGTGCATGCTAAAATAACATAACCTTTATAATTAATAACTAAGTTTGAAATAAGTGACAAATATCAGCATTTCTACTCTGTATAATACAATGCGCAATTTCATTTATCCTTTTGTGTCCCTTCAGAGTATCTAATCGGACAGACTCCCGTGGAAAAAAAGCTTTGAAGAAATTTAATGGAAATGACAAAAAAAAATTTGATTGATTTTTAACGGTATATCAACCAGTCTAAGGTTATTTCATACCAAGAGGTTAGGGAATCGCGCTAATTGTAGGTTTACATTTATTTTCTAGTCAAGTTACTTCTGGAGAGATTTTTTGTACATGTGTTATATAATTAAGGAATGATTTTTTTTATATTAATCATTTTTCGTTAATTATATTTTATCATTCAGTTTGGTAGGGCTTTGAACTATTCAGTTCTTACTTCAGGTGCACAGTCATTGGGTACAGTTTTACGCTAGCGCGCAAAGGATATGACAATCACCATAGTCATAATAAACCCCAGACAGGAAATGGGGCTGGAGTGTGTATGACGTCATACCCGGAAAAGATGGTCCTGAGAATTTGAGGATCATGAAAAAGAGGCAGTTGAGGGTTGAGATTGGATAATGGAGGCAGAGAATTGAGTTCTCCCCTCATAGAGTTGGGAGTTGGGGATTCGGCCATTAAGTCGAAGAGTTGAGTTTTTCGGATCTCTACCGGCAGAGATGAATAGAGATCTTAAACACCTCGAGATGTGCCGAACGTTGGGGATAGGGTTAGCATAGTATGATTACGGAAGACTTTTAAGAATTGTGTCTCTCTCCGCGTGTCGAAGAACCGAAGTCAGAAATTAATAAACCCGTTCGTATTTGAAACAACAGTGTGCGCATGTGATTGTATTTGAATATGTATTTGTAGTACCGTTGTCTTTGATATCATTTTGGTTATGGTATGCAACACACGGTCCCATCAAATAATTTTATACTGATCTATTTGACAAGTTGTCGTAACCCTAACAGGTGATACCACTCAGGGTCTTAGTGGACCTGGGAGTAATATTTATGAAAGGGTACTCTACGCTTCCCAAAATTCCTGAACTGGAGCCCTATCATCAGATGCAGTTAAGTGTCATATCAAAGACACCCATTTTGGCGGGGATTTTACACCTCTGTAGGGGAGCGATCATGATGTGATGGAAATGGACACGTTGACACTAGTTCAAATCCTTAACGTGACTATTTGTGTTTTCAGGTAGCACTTATACCCTTGGGAAAAGGCATGAATCCAATTATTCACCCTCCAGTTATGGGTAACTAAAAGGAGAAACTAGGTTCTTCAACCTTGGTATGGAAGGAGTTTAACAGGTTTCAATTCAGAGTTTTACTTCTCTTAGACGAGAAGTAAAACTCTGAATTGAAACCTGTTAAACTCCTCTTAAAAATTGACCTTGTGTCACATCCTGATTGTGCAGAGAGGTTGGGCGAATACATCAACCTGTGCAGAGGATACAGTTAACGTATTCTAAGCTCGGCGGTGAAAGAATATTTAGAAATGCATATATACTTCATGTCTCTACGTCATTTTCTGGTTCGGCCGAGAATTTTTCAGGAACTTCTCGTATTTTTGCCTACTTACTTTTAAAGACACCTGGAGTTGTATATATTAGTAAATCTAAACTAAGTGCTGGGCGATGCATTTGTTTCAGTAGAAGTGGTTCTTGAAGGATTGCATCACTTGTTATGATTGTTAGTTTTTTACTCGCTGACCAGTGAAGCGTATAGCGACGGCGAAAAGCGCCCTGGGACCATAAAGAAAAAAGGCGGAGCAAACCGAATTGAATTCAGTGTGATTGGTGGAGGATATTTCTTCTAATACCGAAATTGATGTTTGTATTAAAGAATAAATTGAATGCTGGCGGTGGGAGACAGTCAAAGAAGATGGATGGTCCCATTAGACAGTCAAAAGTAGACAGCCAGTCGCTGGAGACAAACCAAAGAAAACAAACGGCTTTTAAAAGAAAAAAACAACAACTTAAAGAACAAGAGAGAGAGAGAGAGAGAGAGAGAGAGAGAGAGAGCAATACTTGGGTACATTACTATAGATAACTGGAAATACCGGATCAAAATGGATACTAGATAAATTCTACGTGCAGTAGTGCTTTCGCCACTACAGCGTACGAAGAAACCTTGTAAAAGTTTAAGATTCTTTTGGACGTTAAAAGAAGCCGATTTTGTCTTAAGAAAAAGACAAAGCAAATTAACACAGTGCTAATTCCTGTGTATTTAGCCCCTTAGAAGCAGGTCATGAGAAAAGGAAATAGCAATTAGCAGGACCAATCGATCATTTGTCTATTAACAGTAAAATTACGGGTCTAAGTCGACAGTAGAGACTGTCATTAATAGAATTGAGAAAGAAACATTAAAGGAGCCAGTTTAAAGATGGCATCTGGCGAAATTCGAAGGTTATGGGGTATGAGCTGATTGCTCCCTTGTTAAATAACGACAGGTAATTGAATGAAAGTAAAGATAAATTGATATCTTATTTGTTGCTGCAAACTGAAGCTCAAAGGATGATGAAAAATAATTAGTGGTTAAATATATTTGGGACTGGAAAGGAATTTGTCTTCTGGGTGTTTTCCATGAAAATAAAAATTTTGGTAGAACAGTTTTCTAGGAATTCTCCAAGACATTCAAAATTGAGTTCCTTAGAAGTCTGTCTTTTTATTTTGTAACTGTTTCCAGTGACTTAATAGAAAATACATTGAGGGAAAATAATATTGTAACACCCTAACACACTTAGCAAAACGGTTATTGGCGCCGGAAATAGAATCGGTGTTCAAACCTTAACGAAGCTGTTTGTTTCACATCACTCAAATGCCCTTAAGAAATGTAGTGCTCCTCCCCGCCCCAACTATGGGTAAATAGAAGAGAAAATTGTGCTCTTTAGCTATGGTTAGACAACCAATCTAGGAGAAGGAAAAATCTGAATTCAAACTGGCTTTACACCATTCAAAATAGATTAGTCACATGCTTCCTCCGGTAGAGGGGTTGGGTAAATACATATTATTTTAAACCTGGGTACTCTAGGTGAATGGGATCTGTGCACTGTTGATAAACACTTTATCTTGAGAAGCATTGATTAGTAAAAGTGATCATTTTATTTTAGAAGAGACTAAATTATCTGTGCGTAAATTGAAACATACATTTAGCTTGATGTAATTTTATTTTCTGTCAGTATAAGCTCTACCTGGTTTGAGTTTGATTCGGTTTACGTAAAAGTCTTATAATTGTAGGATACAAGCAGGGTTATGCGGAATTACTCGAGGGAAAAGTAATCAAAACTTAAAAAGTTATTGAGTAAATTCCAAAAATAAGGGTTCAAAATTTGAATTAGATACTGCAATATTAGTCATGTGACAACAGTGTACTTTGATTGGTTTGGTTGGTTTGTTTGGTTTTATGGCATATCAACTTTTGTAGGTTATTTAACGCCAAATCCATTTTTATGTAAATAATCAGTTCTATTGAAAACAGTTCAGTTTAGCATAAGTACACAGTTTAATTGTCAAAAACATTTCCATTTCAAACTATTTAAGCAGTTATATGTAATAATTCAGTTAAGTGTAAATACAGTTTTAATGTCGAAAAGCAGTTCTATTTGAAATAATTCAGTTAAGCATGAGCACGCAGTTTAAGTGTAAGTACGGTTTAATTGTCTAAATCGTTTCTATTTCAAGCTATTCAGTTTACTCAGTTCATTTTAGCATAAGTATGCTGTTAATTCTATTTAACCCATAGATAGGACCCTTATCAGGTGCAACCACTCCGGGCCAGAGTGGACCAGGGAGCAATGGCAATGAAGGGGTACTCCGCATTCCCCAAAGCTCCAGCACTGCTGGAACCTCACCATCAGATTTTTTAGTGTCATATCTAGGAAACTCGTTTGGGGGGGGAGGTCTTACCCCTCTGCAGAGGTGCAGTCAGTGTATTCTACAGCCCCAGCTGACTGGGCAAAGTGTACTTTGAGACGACAGAATTTATTCGGTAAAAAGATTGGTATGCACTACATTCATTCTGGCATTCGTTCTTTGGTACTGTGTTAGCTTAGACGTTTTCGAAAGACGAACATATTAAGTAAATAAATCTTTAAAAAAAACATGCCAGAAACGAATTTAATGTGAAATTTCCCTAGACTACACGTTACAATTTTGGTTGATACATTTCGTGTGACTGGGATCGTACAGGATTGAAAGATCTAAGGTTGGCGGTCATCTTTTCACTGATGTGCTCAAGAGTTTAATTCGATCATCCTAGAAGATCTCTTTGTAAGCTTTCTTCGCAGATTAGATTGCCTACTTCAACTGGCCTCAAAGCTACAAAGAAGTTAATCTAGTTTAAATACAAGTTGTTAAAAATACAGTTAAGTCCTTTTCAACAACCCCACCAAAAGAAAAAATATCAAAAAACAAAACAACAGCAACAACAAAGCAATCAAACTAAAAATGAAACAAAAATCCCAAAAGACTATTTGAAATAAAAAGGACAGCATCGCAAAAGCTGTTCTGACAAAATGCAGAGTTTTTACACTGTTAATGGTTTTTGGATATTTATCAAAAGCTGTACCGAAAAAAATGAATTTGAATTTTTGATATCTCCATAATAAACTTATTTTCTCTTTCTATTTGACTCTTTCTATATTGACCAGAATTTGATTTATAGTGACTTAAAAAATCAATGAGACCTATCCAGTTTTCAATGTCAAATTTGGTTCCTTTTATAGACAAAATTACAGGGTGATGTTGGGTTTTTTATTTTAGCGAACGGGAAATAGTCACAAGGCCAGTTGAATAAGAGTGCTAAACACCACAGTAATATTCTTTTTGGTTCAAAACTCATTTATAGAATTTGATCATTCAATGCTGCGTGAGTTCCTCGTGTACTTTTTTCGTGACGCAATTAATCAAACAACCAAGGAAATTTTCAAGAAAATTCAACTGAACGTAGATTCTGAGAGGTAAATATGAGTATTCAAGGTCATCATTAATCTAGTTGCTTTCAATCAGGGTTGCGAACCTGAAAAATTAACAGAATCAATTTCATTACTTTCTTGGTAGATCTCGTATTTTTTCGACAAAGCTAAACGTTTTGAAATGTGTTGACTACGGTTTAAAATACCCTATATACTCATGTAATGAACCATTTTGTAAGACGAAATTTTCACCGCAAAAACAAGTAATGTTTATGAAGTGTCAAAACTGATCTTGTTTCTTGGCCTAACCTTGCCGTAAATTCAACTCAAACTGTCACCGCATAGCCTCTACCAACGCAAAGGCTGTTAAGAAAATAAAGTTTTTACTTAATGTTATTTACTATTAATAACATCTCAACATATAATATGCAAAAAATATCAATGTTACTGTGAATAAGTGGTGAGGTTTTAGTATGTCTGTAATATCCAAGTAAACACAGTAGGCTACACCAAGGTCTTGATGACATTATTTCTTTACTGTATTGCATTGTTTTTTATTGCATCACAATAGTTTTGAAAGTATAAATAGGTGTCTGAATATTTTCTCTTTATGTCATTGGATGTTGAAAAAATATTTTTGTGGGCTACCATTCAAAATTTAGGTGCCCCTGGACGAGACTGATTGCATTTCACATAGCACTAATACCCTTGGGAAAGGTATGAATCCAATTATTCTCCCTCCAGCTATGGGTAAATAGTAGGACAGACTAGGTTCTTCATCCTTGGTTAGGCAACTAGTCTAGGAGAAGGAAAACTCTGGAATTCAAA
This sequence comes from Sepioteuthis lessoniana, assembly GCA_963585895.1. NCBI lineage: Eukaryota > Metazoa > Mollusca > Cephalopoda > Myopsida > Loliginidae > Sepioteuthis > Sepioteuthis lessoniana. The sequence goes on along the minus strand of OY757918.1, from coordinate 4,509,367 downwards.
CCTGTTAAACTCCGCTTAAAAATTGACCTCGTGTCATATCCTGCCCGAGCGGGGGGGTTGGTAAATAGTACCATTCAAAATTTAGGGGTCATTTATAGCATGTTACATATAATAAAAACAGATTTTTAATGACTAAACATTTAAGGACATCGTTCATTAGTTGGGTACCTTCGGACCTCTTTGATATTTTCTGACAAAAATTATATAAAGGATTTTATTATCCACTTCTGTCCGTGATATTCTGGCTTTGATCATAGCTACACCATCTCAGGTGATCTCCGGAGAATTCTTGTTACTTAGCGCCCGAAAGGCCAAGTGCGCGAATCTATTAAAACATTCAAAGATTGCTTCTTGGCACTACTTAGCAAACCGTATCAAGGCATTAGAAACTTTAAGGTAGGCCAGCACTGACCCCAGGGAGCAAATTGATATTGTTTCGAAAGGAATTATAAATCAAATGACAACTCTAATCTCGTAGATGCTAGCGGCATTCCGTGAAAAGCGGTCGAAAAGACAGGGGTCACATCACACAGACAGAACAATGGCGATAACAGTTACAGGAAGGTCACAATTGAAATCTCAGACAGACACTAAACGCATGTGATGGTTTCATGATGATCACCTTTGCTCAAATGCAAATGTATTTACCGTCAAATATAAAAAGTCGGCAAACTTTCAGAGTTCAGCTTCTTTGACTTGTAATGATGAAATTGTTTCCAAGGGTCTTAAACCAATTAATATTGAGTTATGAGGTCGATCCTTACAATGCACCAAATATTTACAGCTTTGTACCAAATCTATACTTGGGTACTATGCGTAGTGCAATACTTTACTAGATAGGCTTGCAGAACATTGTTAGCGTGTTCGATTCTCACTGAGTGCCCTCAAGCTTATGATTTTGTGCCAACGTAAGTAAAGTTGGCGACCGTAGTCGAAGGCGACCAGAAGGCTCCCTTTTTAATTGCTACGACACCGAAGTGTAGGGGAGGGCGCAACTCCTTAAAGAGGATTGCTCCACTTTACCCTTGATACGTGCCTTATATTGCTGAGTGTTAAGCAAGTAGGTATCAAGTACCATTTTTAAAGTCTTTGGTATGACGTGACCTGGGATTGAACCCAGGACTCCCGGACCATTGGCGAACACTCTACCCACTCAACGTAAAACTAACCTAAATAAATGATAGCCAACTCGCCTCTCTTACCAACTGTAACTTTTTCGATAAGAAGAAAGACAATTTGGTAATAAATGATGTGAATTTATTTATTTATTTATATAAATGATGTGATTATTTTATCAAGCACGATGGTGACTTAAAAATGTTTATGAGTTTGCCAAGATGCTCTCATGAAATGTGACGAAATGAAGTTTATTTTTCAAAATAGTCTCCCTTGCGATCCATGAACTCCTTCCATTAGTGTTACAGCGCTTGTATCCCATACGTGAAAAAGTCATCAACAGCAGATATAACATCACCATATTAACTTTTTAGCTGTTGTAAATTTCAGCCCGCTTTCGTAAGTAGCCGTTTCTGTTTTGAGATTACTGGCGCGGCATAATCTTCTAGCTTTCCAAACAATTTATTAGCCGAGTTTATAAGATTAGCAATGCCAGAAGGTTATGAATATTTATCTTTTTAGCGAACGTTACAAACAGAAGATTTACTAAATCTATTATATTTTGTCATCAGGCAATATATCAATAAGATACTCAGTGAAGATCGTACTCACTACCCATAAGTAATTGATATTTGATACTTTTTAACCAATACGCAACCACAATTTTCACACCCTGACGATCTAATATATTATTGGAAAAATCCAAGCACAAGATGGAGTCTTTTTTTTAAGTCAAGAACTGTTTTAGAATGATAAATTATAAAAAGGAGGAAGGATGTATATGCAAAAATAAACAAGAAAGAATAATTACTTTCTAAGAAAAATATTGTTATTGGCATTTCGGAATGAAAAGTAAATATCAGAATTTATGAGGATACAATAAGATTGATGATTTCGAATTTTGTTTTTTTTCTAATTTTCTATCATCTTATTTTTTAGCCTAAAGGTCTTGAATCGACATACTTTCTGACCAATATAGAATGTGAAATTATAGAAATATATCGAAAATATCAAAATGAATAAAAATTTTGTTAAAAGTTGAAATAAAAATAGTATGAGAATCAATAATGAAAATACATCATACAAGAATACAAATAACATAACACTATTTTTGATAATACTGATAAATTTTGACTTTATACGGTTAAACGGAAGAAAATAAAGATTCTGATTCAAGAACTAGGAGGACCCAAAAGAATTCTTTTGTTTAGCATTGAAAAATGAACATAAAAATTTCAAAATTTTTCAATTTTTTCAATATTTTCAATATGCAAAAAACATATCCTCTTCGTAAGGACATTCAATGGCATCGATAATAGATTGAAGTATTATTTAATGATTGACTAATTGATTTAAATGGCATGTCAACCCATCTAGGATTATTTCATGCCAAGAGGTTAAGGAATTGTGTTCATTATACGTTTATATTTACATTCTTTGTGTAGTTTTACTTAAGAATTTTTTGCACACGATCAAATAGAATATTAAATTTAAACTGATCTCTTTGAACTAAAGCCTCACCATCAGATGTAATTAGGACACCCTATTTTTGCAAGGGGAGGGCTTACTTCTCTGCAAAAGATACAGTCTGCATATTCAAAACTCTGCCGATAGATCGAAGAAGGATTTAAGAGCTGTTTGCATTCACTTCGTGATAATCCATTTTTATCTTATTATGGTTAAAATAGTTGGTAAGACTGAGCTCTCTAGACTTGGGTGGGCAACAAGTCTCGAAAAAAGAAAACCTTGAACTTTAGATGAGGAGCTGAAATTCCTAATTCCTGCATTTTGGATAAGTCATGAAAATCGAAGGTAACCCTAAAGAGTGGTGGTGTAAAACGCGAAGGCTGACCTCGACGAGTGACTGGACTCCGACTCCAAAAATCTGGTTGAGAGGGTAATGTAGGATCCTCCCAAGTTCAAGATTTTTTGGTCTTTTCGGGCTTTTCATTAGAATGTAGCATCACTGTCGGTCGAGTTCTTTGGTCTTTTCAAGCTTTTCCTTAGAGTTTAACAGTGTATGTATTTACGCAAATCTTTCACCATGGGTAGGATGTGATACAAGTTCAATTTTTGAGTGGAGTACAGTTGGTTAGACATCAGCGTTTTCTCTTTTTTGGACTGGTTGCCAGACGCATGCCAAATAACCCAATTCAGTTCATAAGGTAGATGAAACTATAGTTCTGATAAGGGTAGGCATAAGCCCCTAACATACTAATCTCATCTTTTGAACTTGTTTCCCTTCAGATGTCATCGTTGACTTGATTGATAGCTTGATGAAATAGCCAGAAGCAGTTTTGGGCCAATTTCAACAGTTTCAAGTAAAAAAGTATACAAAAATATTTTGGATAGAATCTATAATGTAAATCACAGACCAAGAAGTCGGGATTGAAACTTTTACATTGTAACCCAATTGCTAATGTAATAAACGAAATAACTATGAAATATTAACATTGATTTTTAAAGTCTGAGATTTGACAGAGAGAAAGCCATTTTAGTATGATGCAATAAACAACTATTAACATAAATCGTTGATATATTAGACAAGAAAAAAATAAAAAGAATCTTTTAGTGATTGAATTGTAAGAATTTTCTTGAGATGTTTCAAAAACGTGCTTTCTAAATGTTACTCGGCTACTGAAAATTGCATTTCTTCACAGTATGCAGAATATTTCAAATGATGTTTCTCAAAAAAAAAAAACGATGCAAATGACGTATGAAAAAAAAGTAATTGACGTTTACTCGGTTTTCTTTTGGATTATTCGTATCTTGTAATTTCCTAGCTAGAAAGGTGACATTCACAGGTTTATAAGCCGGTAAATATCGAACAAACATTGAAGCAGATAAGAATACTTTTTTTATTTGCTTTTATTAGGGAATTGAGATGAAGTATTTTATAAGAAGAATTCCATTTTTCTTATATCTTGTTATTTGTTGACATCAGAGAAATGAACATTCAGAGCAATGAAAAATGTATTCAAAGTATAGAAAGTTTAAACTGTGTTTACAAAGAAAGAAATAAACGTAGAATGAAAAGTTAATTTTCTTCTCACCTAAAATTATAAAAACTTAGTGAAACGAGTTTTCGATTGGTCAAATCATCTCTGAAACTCATTTTTTGACATGATGACAAGCAGTACAGTTTTATTTCTTTTAAAGTCCAATACGTTCTCAAATCTTTTGATAGTCAAGAAAACAAGAAAATATCCCAGGGGTTATGTCTGGTGAGTATGGTGGCTGATCAACTTGCATAATTCTATGTTTTGCCAAAACTGCTGGACAGAGAGAAATGAGAAGGGGTATTGATTCGTCTTGACAAAGTCTAGACTATTGTCTATACGCTTAGACATTGTCAGTTTGTTAAGTTGATTGCTTAGCTGCACAGTTACTCGTTTAGTTTGGGAATTTTAGAATGAAAAAGAACTAAAGTTTCTGTTTTGGCACTTTTAGCTTCCATATTTTTTTTTAATTCTCTGACAAAGTCAAAGTTTTTGTTTATCTTTTCACTTCCTTTTCTTTTCACGCTATGGTTCACCTGAACGGCAAAATCAACTAAATGTTTCTTGTTAATTAACACTTGGTCTGGTCTTTTGGCCGGTACTGGGAGATCTGTGTATATCTCAAAATCTCATGATTTTATGGACGGATTCTGGTTTATAAATTTGAAAGTGTGGTCAAATTTCAGTCTCTTGCACAATTCCCAGTGGGTCCCCTTCCCATTCAGTCTTGTACTTCTTTTTTGCTAGTTTGCAGCATTCATTTATAATGTAATTAACCGTTGCATGTCTGCCCCCACATAATCTCCTTTTTCTATTTTATTGCGTATAATCAATTTTTACTTTTATATAATTGGTCCTTAAGGCGTTTTTTTGTACTGCTATTAAGATAGATTTAATTTCTCTCTTGAGGTTTCCCTTTCTTAGCCATGTCCAGGTCTTCTTCTTCTTCTTCTTCTTCTTCTTCTTCTTCTTCTTCTTCTTCTTCTTCTTCTTCTTCTTCTTCTTCTTCTTCTTCTTTATTGTAATGGTAATAGTTCTAGTAGTAACAGTATATATATATATATATATATATATATATATATATATATATATATATATATATATATATATATATATATATATATATATTTCGTGTAAATTTTATATATATATATATACTGAATTGACTGTGTGAGAATGTGTTCGTTTTTATGCGTGCAAGACTAATGTTGGAAAAAATATAACGAATCTGGCTTGGCATCCGCGCAAATAAATGATTCTAATTTTTTTCCCTTTTTAAAAAGGGAATAAAAAAGAGAGAAAAGCTGTTCAGTAAAGCGTGTAGAGAGAGCTGATAAGTACATCCACCGAGAGGATTACTTAAGATTCTTTGCTTTTTATTTTATTTTATTTTTAAAAATATTTTGACTAAGGATGACATCCACACAAGTTACTTACTTTACGACGAACCTCCCCATATATATATATATATATATATATATATATAAAGAGAGAGAGAGAGAGAGAGAGAGAGAGAGAAAGACAGAGAGTCACATACGCACAGACATAAACACACACATACACACACACACACACACACAGATACAGACACACTCACAGAGACTCTGATAGAGTCACGCATCTTGATAAAGACACGCACACATACATATCCGATACATAAACACAGGTACATGCACAGATATACACAACCATGCACAGATACACACACACACACACACATACAAACACACACACACACACACATATATATATATATATATATATATATATATATATATATATATATAAAGTCTGATTTCTTTCTTTATCTTTCATCAGTTTTCGTCTGTCTTTAACTGACGTCTATATTCATTTGAAATTATCTGAGATTATCCATCACCCCACGCATGTATAGATATACATATTTGAGTTGAAATATAAATAATAAGAGGATATCTATATATCTATAAGGTGCACAGGAGAGGGAATTACCGCAGCACAGTGGCTAACGTGATGGACTCTGATATCTTAATAAGTAAGTTCAAACTCCAGTCATACTATAACGTTACTTTCGGAGTAATACCCTCGGGAAAGATAAGAATCCTTTATTCCTTCACCATCTATGTGTCAAATAGTACTATTACTGTTTTTCTACAAGGGTGTTTTGGAATTAAATAACCCACAAAGGTTGATATACCATTAAACAAAGAAAAAAAAACAACTACCATATAGCCTCTCTTGGTTCGATGGGGATTACATGGTTGCGCCAATATCCTCTTATAATCTCATCAGGGTGCCATGGGTAAGTCCACTTCATGACATCCTTACAGAGCAATGAAAATTACCCGACGGCGCCCATCTCCTCTCTAAATTTCTGGCAATAGGTCATTCTAGATTACATAGTAGCAGCATCAAGGAATGATCTTTGACCATACCTATCTAAAACTCTATGAAGGTATTACATTTACCAAGCTGAAGCTCACCAAGTCCTCTGTTATTTACACTTGACTGTTGATGTGGAAATGGATTCATGTATTTTTCTCCAACGAATATAAGGGCAAAGTGAATGCAAATAGTCCCAACCGGAATTTGAACTCGCTTCACCAACCTCATTCTCCATGCTGCTAACTGCCATGCTAATCGCACCTGTGCACACACACACACACACACACACACACACACATATATATATATAACGTAAACGCCTTTACATGTGCTTAAGATCTTTTAATACTAAATATATGTTCCTACGTATATATGTGACTATACATGAATGTATATATTTCAATATATGTATATCTATATTTGTCTGTGTGCATACCAATGCACACCTACACACATATGTGTATACAAATGTAAGTATATTTAGATATATAAGTATTTCTATATGTATGCTTACATTCAGCAATAAATTGAATTTTCTTTATTTTCTGCTGGTACAAAAAATCCCTTTTGCCTCGCCTAAAAATACTTTTACGAAAACGTTTGAAAATACAGATCATAATATAATAAATATTTTTTCGAACCGGTTTTTAAAATAGAGAAATTCAAATTTTCTACGCTAGTTTTTCAAGGAAAAGTTATTTGAATAATAACATTCTGGTCTATTTTAGGTATGTTGTACCAGCAGGTGGATTTTGGAGAATAAAAATGGAAATATTCACAACTAAATCTAAAGTTTACTTGTATCATTTCGAAAGCGATTGTTCGTTGACATATCAATAAATCCTTAACCTTGTTATGCAAAAAGCATTTATATCATACACCAAATATCTATTTTATAACATAAACACCTGTCTTGTCAATGCACTTAATCCAACGTTACTCCCTTAATAACGTAGATTTAATATTATACAATGAACGTTTCTGATCAATAACTGATGGATGCTACGGATCCACGGTACTATATAGACAAATAAAAAGATAGTTGCCAAATAAAGGAAAAGCTAATATTTCATTAATAACATACTTTCATTTATCCTCCTCTTACTCTTCCTCCTCATCATCGAGGTGTGCTGCTTGCCCGGATTACCTCAAGTATCTCTCACCATCCGTCCCAAATAGCCATCGCTTTTGGTAAGTCCTCTAGACTGCATCCAGTATCCGCATAGAGTTGATGTCACCCTTTGATTGTCGGCTAACCCTGGTATGTCCATGTGTTGGGGAATGACACTTATGGGTTCATCTTTTCTTCTCCAGAAGAGCCCAGCATGTATTATTCATTTTACTTGAATGTTTTGTAAGATGGGAGGTAAATGGCCGCATAGCTCCAGTTTTGTAGGTGGCTGCTTCTAGAATTTGTTCAAAGCTTTTTCTCGAAGCATTTCATTAGAGTCTAACTGATGCAACCATATATTAGTACTTACACGGCTAAAGTTTGGAAGAATTATCATTTTAATGCGATCAACTAAACACTTCTTTATTATTAGCTGAGATCGAATAATATAAAATGAGGATTTCAGATCAAAACTCAGCGAATAGGTGTGTCCGGCTACAGAGTTTATGACCAACTTGGATATGAATAAAGGTGGCGATGATTCGCTTGGTTGAGTGCATTTCATGCGCGGTCAAACCTTTGATGCCTGGTGAAAAATAGTCTGTAAAAGTAACTTGAAGATGAACACAGTTTAGTTTTTGGTCAGAAATAGGCAAAAAATATTATATCTATGAGAGAATTAAGAAATATTTCCTAACTTTACTAACAGAAAGAGTATATAATAGTATTGTATTTACTCACAATGTTAGAAGCTTAATAAAATAATCAGATGATACATTTGTGTCCTGAGTATGACTCTAGAATGAATCCAGTGGTAGGACTCTAGTCAGGAAGCTTTAGGGCTGTTAAGTCATCACTTTCTGTCAATTACACCACGCTTCATTTTGACACCTAGTTGTATCTGTACGGTCCTGTCTATGGGTGAAGTAGATTTATTTATGATTGAGTCTAAAATGATAGCAAACAATTATTGTGAATTAATTATCTGTGAAATACATTAACTTTTAAAACATTGATATTTCTGTTAAGTATGAAATATTTACCTGTTTAAAATGATTGTGGACATTATTAATACATCGGCTTTTAAAACACTGGTAGTACAAATAAGAATGATGTCTTTAGTTATTTGAAATAATTGTGAGAAAGTATTTTTACACCATATGTTATTGGATAGCATAACTGTTAAACTGACTTAGGCATATAATAACCCAGGAAGGGTTGAAATATCGTTAAAGAAACCAATCAGATTAATAACTCGGGTAAGTATTTTTTTGTTGACTGCCAAAAAATAATATTTTTGTTGTAAGAGAGTGAATAACAAATAACTATAAAAAAAATCTTTGTATTTTTTATCATATTGATTGGTATTTTACTAACCGTAGTATCGGCACTTCGCTGCAACAATTTTTTTCAAGGTAGGGTTTCAGTTTTGAACCTGAGTGATGCTTCGTGAAAAATGAAGACAGTTCCATATATATATATATATATATATATATATATTCTTTTGTGTGTGTGTGTGTGTGTGTGCGCGTATGTGTGTGTGCGTTTGTATGCGTGTGCGTTTGAGTGTGTGTTTGCATTGTTTTCATTTTTGTTCCCATAAATCAATTTATTTTTGATTTCACATTTAAGAAGTTCATTTAATAATAGTGTTGTATAGCCATTTACATATACAAATATATGCGGAAACATAATCAAACATAATTTACGAACTTCAATGAACGAACGAACACACTTCTTTATAAAAATATGTCTCTCTCTCACACTTTATTCTCGATGTTTCTATGGTGTGTGAGAGATAAGTGGAGACAGAGACAGACTGCTATATTGACCCAACTTCTTCTCCTGACCATAGCAGCACTTCTTCCGCATCTTGGCTTGGGTTGCTCAACGGGGGGTCACTGAGGGCCACAGCCCTGAGTCTGCTTTCCCTCACTCTAGCCTTCCTGTCACCAACTAACCCAACTGCCGGCGGCACCTGCCTACATTCTTTCATAACGCCCACTTGCTTCCGCTTCTTCTTCCGCTTATTTACACGGGTGCATCTCTTGATTGACGACTCGGTCAAGGGTCAATATAAAACAATAGCATATCAACTCTCGGGATTTATTCATTGTTAAAGCATTCCTAGTAGAATAACAATAAAGGTAATATTTAACTCATAGCTCGGAAGAATAAAGAACCTCATACTTTTAATCTCATTGTGAACGCAATAGGACGGCTGGAATTCGAACACGCTTACAACGATATCACAGTACAGCACGTTAGCAACTACGCCACGGGGACTCCTATATATATATATATATGTAAATAAAACCCTAAGACAATAGAATTACAAAAACATAACGGAGCAGTTATTTATTAAAATTTACTTTCAAAATCATAATAAAACTTATATATTCCATTACTGTGATAAACAACTTTTGTTAGTACATATTATGTTCATTGCACGTTGATCATGCATATCAAAATCTCATCTAGATGTAGACATTTTTGATCTGAGCTTGCGTGTAGAAAGATCCATAGATATTGTGACGCGAAATTGACTAAAATCCCCAAAACGGGACTTTATTTTCGCACGTGTGAAGACGGGGCAGGTTGGCACTTGATCCCTTATAGAATAAGTCCTCGTTCAGAGTTTTTCTCTCAGGCATATAAGAACTGGCATATTACGTGAGGGAATAATTTAGGACCAGACTGACCGCCGCTGGCAAGGGGTTCCAAATTTCACACTATCACACACCCACCAGGCCGCTTTCTTCCTTCCCCGAGACAATGGAAGATAATGAGCCTATAGGTTTTAGTCGTAATAATATTAATATTGTAGTAGTCGGCAACTCCGGTTTCCCGTGTGATATTTTAAGGGAATTAATAGGACAATTCTAAGCAAGATAACATAAGGCGAATAGAAGCTGAAAGGGAAGCATAAAGTAACAACATAGACCACATGTTAACATAAAAATACATGAATTCCTTTACTACAGTTATGTACACTTTCACAGTGTCAAAAACATATAATAAATTGACAGTCCCCGAATATAAATGTCTTTTCTTGACTTTTATCTTTCTTCAAATTGAGAGAGAGAGAGAGAGAGTGGTATATAAAATTTGGGTATAAAGGAAAAATGTCCCCAAAGTTACTTATCTTTTTATCGACGGGGTTCCACTGGAGAATCGTTCTTCTTTCACGGGCTAATAGCCTTTGTTCTGTTTTTAATACTGGCTTGAAGGACTTGGGGTCCTTCGTGTCTCAGTAATTCTTTTGTCTTCCACCCGGAGTAAAATGGCTATGGTTCGTCCACTCGCTACGAACCCTGCTCAAAAACTATTTTTCTTATCCTTTACTTCCGCTGAGGGGAAGGGAGCCCCACTTCCGTTTTGGGGGTCCCAGCCAATCATTTGGCTTCTCTCTCTTTCCCCTTCCGGTGTCCGGCGACCTGAGGTTACGAAGTGCCAACACCTGGTCTCCCCTGTGTGACCCACATTCCTTCCTTAACGGTCACTTTTTTTGACGGCTTGATACTGTCAATTCAAATACGAGTAGTAGTAATTTTATCTCCCTCCTCCCAGTGGGATATCACGTGACAATATCCATTTGCATTCAAATAAAAAGATTTGCGTAATTCAAGACAAACTTTAAATTAACTTAATTTAAACTTTGAATTAAGATTAAATTTTTGTTTCCATTTAAATTCAAAATTTAAGCTACAATTTAACCAACTTTGCTGAATTGAGAAACGAATTTTAGAAGACGGAATCGTGATATCTATGCACTAATCTCTCTTCGTTAATACGAAGGAGATATTGGTTTATTTATCCATGAAATATTTTTTCTAAAAGAAAGAGAATTGGAAAAGAAAAAAAAATGGGAACAAGATGTCTTAATATTATTCTGAGCTTTTATTTGTATTATATTTTTGAATTCAAATTTGTTAAACTCCACTTAAAATAACCGACCTTGTATCTCATCCTACTCAAGTTAATTTCAATTTTATTTTCAAATGACTGCAATCAAAGTTACATTATATAAAAAGATAAGATATATTGCAACAAGATGGGTTCAACTGACTTGCTGTCATGCCACACCGAAAACACCAGTCACGGCTTAATCACCCGAGTGATGAGTGATGAGATTGTTCAATACGTAAATGGGTGACCATTTTGGAGTAGTAGATTAAGTAAACGACTAGAAACCTGTGAGGCACATTAAGTAAAGCTAAGAAAACAATTCATAGGGTCGCATTATATTCGAGATCGTGTTGTAATTAAGTAAATTTGGTAATTTTAACATTTTAAGTGACTAGACGTTTCACGCACCTAGGTTTGTTGGTTGTGTTCAACATTTGTGGGTTATTTCACACCGAAATCTGTTTACACAATATCTATCTATCTGTCTGTCTATCTATCTATCTATCTGATTTGTATGCTAATAGTTTGTATGTAACATTTTTTAAGCGAACTCGAACTCATTTGTTTGCACACAGTTTGATGGTTGCCACCGAAATTGTGTTATCACCCTTGGTTGATGAGGATAGGTTATTACACGTGTTCTCATACGTTGAATGATGAAATATTTGAAAAAAATATTTTGCAAGTGAATAGTTTATATGCAATATTATTTTTAAGCGCAGCAGAGCTCATTTGTTTGCACACGTATTGCTATTTAACACTAATAATTCTATTCAATATATTCATTTGTCTCCACACAGTTAAATAGATTCAAGTATTGCTATCTAACGTCAATTGTTCTTTTAGCACACAAATGGTTTCAGGTATAGTAAATGATTAAAAATTTCTATTTGATCCATGGATCTGCCCTAATAAGTACTTCCACTTTAAGCGAAAGTGGACCTGAAAGTAATCGCAGTGAAGGGGTAATAAACATTCTCCAAAGCTCTAAGAGTGGAACCTCACCATCTGATACAGTTTAGCGTCATATCCAGGACACTGAATAGTGGGGTAGTCTTTCCTCTCTAACGTCGGTGTATGCTACAATACCAGCCGTCTAGATTTTTAGTGGTTAGGGTTTGTTAACCAAGAACATTAACTATTTAAGCATGATATACTGAAAATTTCAGGTCAAAATACAATGATTCAGCTTTGTAAATATGTGTCTGTCATTGTTCGAAAATAATATCGTATCACTTCGGTAACCAGTAGAAATACTAAGTTTTGTTTTGGTTAAAACTAAAGGCAAAAATTTACCTTTAGGATTCACAATGTACGCAAACATCACTTTTAAATATCACAATATTTTCAATACCCAAGTGATTTTAATAGCAAGATAGTTTATCCGACAAAGAAATTTATTTCCTTTTATCTTAGAAGTGTTTATATATATATATATATATATAATGATTCCTACTCAACTAACGTATGAGGAAGTTTTATTTACAGGTTCATCTATGTGTATAAGTCTGAGTGTGTATGTGTACGTGTATCTTGCGGAAAAGTTAACTTGAAATAATAGATGCTGCAAGCTTTTCAAGAAAAAAAAAGCAAGATGGGAAATATAAAAACATTGTCTGAGACATATTCTGTTTTCTACCTTATATATATATATATATATATATATACTCATTCAAAATATATAAGAGGGAACCACCGGTCGTGTTGTAATGATTTGCGAAAAATGTTAAAAGACTAGTGATTTTGATTCTCATAAAGCGCCCCATACTTCAAGCCTTGTGCCACAAATAACATAATTTTAGTAAATTACACTTATATATTGTGTTTATAAGTGTTTATGTATGCTTAACACGCACACATACACACACGCACACACACACACAAATAAACATATATGTGTATGTACATTTCGATTTTCATACACACACACACACACACACACACACACACACACACACACACGCATATATATAAGAGTGGAGGAGTGTGTATGTGCACGAGCATGACCAGAAACACTTTATACCACCCACGCACATATATATATGTGTATGTACGTATTGTGCTCTCCACACACACATACACACAGAAACATACAGACATACTCATATACATAATTATTTGCTAAAGTTAGCTCAGTTGTGGCACACAGCCAAACGTATGAAGCACCCAGTGAGAATCGAAATCACTAACGATGTTCTGCTAATCTAGTTTGCTAACTGTTACACCTCGTGAGATGCTATGCATACATGAACGTTGTTACTACAATACGTTTGTGTATCATTCAGAATTTATATTAATCTACGTCTCTATGGAAATGCGCACAAATACTCAACTCGGAGTCATATACTTAAATTTGGTATATATACATATATAATGTATGTATGCGTGCGTGTGTATAGTAAATACATATAGCTACTCATTTGTATATGGATATGTTTGCACGTGCATGTAGAGAAACATACCTTATTCACACACGCACACACGCGCACCCACTAACATACACTAATATATATATATATATATATGTATATGTATATATATATGCGCGCGCGCGTGTGTGTGTGTGTGTTTACGTATACGTATACCTATTTGTATGTTAAATATAAATACTGATAAAGATACCCATGTATATAATTTAGACTATATATTTGTGTATGTAAATCTGTGTGTAGGCGCATGCAAAATGAATGTCTTCAAGTTGGAATTCCTGCACGTATAGTAATAAGAATATATTTACATGCATGAATTCTAGATAATAAGTTAACATGCAACTCATATATCCATTGACGCAGTAATGAGTACATACGAGCAACTATTTCTACATCTGCACATGTGCACTTGCATAAATTTATATCTAGAGTAAAGATAAAAGAAAAGAAAAAAACGAGACTAACTCTGCAATTTAATCGGAAAAACTTTGGTGCGAAAAAACAAAGCAAAAAAACAAAAAAAAAAACAAAGAAAAGATAAAACAAAAAAAAAAACATCACAGCAGACGAGGACGATAGAATTTGCTTCACTCGGGCCGGACTTTTCCAGTTTGAAGAGTATTTTCTTCTTTTTCTTTTTGTTCTTCAATTTTTTTTATCAGATTACCTTCGATCTACGCACTTTGCTTGAAAACGAGATTGGCTGTTAAACATCTTTGATTAGTACAAGGTTTATATATAGGCGCCAGGTCTTCAGTTGCTGGATTCCAGTCAATGGCATACGCATTTCTTTGTACGCATGCGTAGTCCATTTCTTTTTTCTTTTTTAGCAAAAATGACTCGTTGCCAACGGAGCAGTTGTAGGTATGTAGATGATGTTTTGAGGAGTCTAGAATAACTTCTGGTTTCAAACCTAATCTCCGCATAGATGCACGAATAATTTAGCTTTTATTTCCTTCAACACAAAGGGCTGCTAATAGTTTATTAATTACATAAACTGAAAACCATTTTGATATTACCAGTATTCTGTTTACTATCACTTTAATACAGAGCTCTTATAATAGCTATCTACACACGCTTAATTATATTTTTATATGGATTCCTGTGACTATTCTTATAGACTGACTAGAGTTCTTAAGTGTCTGTCATTTTAATGCAAGTATGTAAATGTTCTCATCCTACCTTCCATATATAATGAACATCACGCAAGAGGTGTGTTAGAATAAAACTATTGAGACAAATCATATTTATCAAGACAGAAATGAACAGAAAAACATTTCTTTTCTTGAAAATATTTCTCTTTACATTCAAAATATATTCCAACGAGTTTTCCGTTGGTCGATGCACCTCTGGAACTTTCTATTTTGAAACGATGTGAAGCTGCACTGTCGTCTTTCTAAAATTTCATCTACATCTTCAAATTCATTTTAGATTAAAAGTTTTAGTTAAAGAAACAAGGAAAAAATAGGAGCGTATGGATTAAAGTAACCTTTACCAATTCAATGATTCGATAAAAGACATTTTTTTCAAAGAAGTATCAAGACTAACTTCGTATTTTTTTCATATTGGCATTGACTTTTCCAGACTTAATGGAGACATCGGGACAGTCGTCTATATGCTTATACCTCATCACTTAATTGTATAAATTAATCAGATGTGTTCACGTCTTTATGTAATTTTCGAATAAAAAATTGCTTCAGTCTCAATACTTTTTGGTTACACCTCATATATTTGTGTGTGTTTATGTGTGTGTGTGTGTTTGTGTGTGTGTGTGTGTGTGCATATGAATGTAAATATATGTGTGTATATACGTGTGTATATGAGTGTGTGTGTGTGTGTGTGTGTGTGTGTGTGTGTGTGTGTGTGTGTGTGAATCTAATTCTCAATCCACTGCCAGAATCATACCTGCCTCAACGCCCGTAAGATTTTAGGAGTAATGAACCTTACACTGCAATACTGACCCATAATGAACTGGGAAGATATCTGAATCGGAGTTGTCTTTTTTCTTAAATGGGTTGCACAACAAATATTCGATGACTAGGTCTGCTGCTCTATTTTACATATAACAAAAAGGGAAGAGATGGATTAGGGATTTATTCAAAGAGATTAATCCGAAATGAATGGTATCGGCTTCGGAATTAGAACTTGCTTTGCCCATTCTATTTTTTTGTACCGCTATCATCCTTACACCAACCAACCAACCAGCCAACCAACCTATCTTTCTCTCTCTCTCTCTCTCTCTCTCTCTCTCTCTCTCTCTCTCTCTCTCTCTCTCTAGCTATCTATCTCTGCGAAGTGTAACGTGCCAAATTTATTAGCTAAATAATTTTTCTCGTTCCTGCCAATCCAGTAATAACCTAGTTCATGATGTCTGTTGCCCCTTACCTTCAGGGTCCTGTAATTCCTTTGTTTGCATTCACCTTGAGCGAAATAGAAATATTTTCAGATAATTTTATTCTACCTGACATTTTCAATGTATGTTCATTAATAAAGCATTGTACCAGACATCCTGCAGATTCGAAATGCCAATGTTATTCTGCAAGAATTCTTGGAACACATCTGAGTATTAAAATGGCCTAACCCTGTGGAGTTCGGAAATCAGTGCATCGATTTTGGGATCGATCACGCAAGATTCGCCATGAATCAGGAAAACGTACTAATAAAGAAATGTATCTCTTAAAATATCACTATATATATATATATATATATATATATATAATTGTTATAAGATAATTTAAATTGTTTGGTCGTGAAAGTGTTTCCGTGTTTGACTCTCTTATTTTTGTTTGAATGTAGGTGGGGAAGTGATTCGGATTTATAATGCATGCATCCCTTACTTTCTACTTGATTAGTTGTCTACAACAAAGTCAAGTCTAACGTGATAATAACAAATTTGGAACTGCCCATTCTTCATATTTGTAACTTTTATGTTATTTCGATGTGTCAACAATAATTCTTATTTTAGAAGAAGTGCGTGTTCTCTCGTTAAAGTACTATTCAACGTCGTCTAAGAACTGGATAGCAGACAATCTATCTATCTATCTATCTATCTATCTATCTATCTATCTATCTATCCCAGTCTTTTCATATCTATCTATCTATCTATCTATCTATCCCAGTCTTTTCATATCTATCTATCTATCTATCTATCTATCTATCTATCTATCTATCCCAGTCTTTTCATATCTATCTATCTATCTATCTATCCCAGTCTTTTCATATCTATCTATCTATCTATCTATCTATCCCAGTCTTTTCATATCTATCTATCTATCTATCTATCCCAGTCTTTTCATATCTATCTATCTATCTATCTATCTATCCCAGTCTTTTCATATCTATCTATCTATCTATCTATCTATCTTTCCCGGTCTTTTCATACCTATCTATCTATCTATATATCCCAGTCTTTTCATATCTATCTATCTATCTAGCTAACTTGCTAGTTAGCTAAATATCCTTTTAAAATATCGACATTAACTAGAGTAGATTACATTGTTTTACTGTGCATGTCTTTTTCTCACTTGAAAATTTAAAAAACAACTTCAGTCTCAATACTTTTTGATTGCACCATATATATATATATATATATATATATATATATATATATATATATATATATATATAGATGTTTGATAAAATAGTAAATACACATTTTGTCTATATAATTTAATTAAGATCCTTTCGAGTTTCCTGATAAGTGTCTTGGTTTCAGGTTGGAATTGGTGGATGAATTTACCAAAATTGTTCCTAGCGCTTTCGGATTGTTCGTATGCCATCCACCAATTCCAACCTGAAACCAAGACACTTATCAGAAAACTCGAAAGGATCTTAATTAGATTATACAGACAAAATATGTCTTTACTATTTAATAAAACATGCTTAAATGAACGACTGCTGTCCACACACACACACACACACACACACATACATACATACATACATATATATATATATATATATGAATATATATTTGTGTGTGTGTATGCGTGTGTGTGTGAGAGAGATCCCAATCCTCAGTCCACTGCAAGAATTAAATCTTCTCTAACGTCTGTAAGAGATTGGGAGTTTGGACATCATCACTTTATACTATAAGTTACCTATGGAAAAGGCTTAAAACCACTTCACCTATGGATAACCAGCAGTGTAGACTGGATTCTTTATCTTTTGTTATACAATCATTCTTAATTCAAGCTTCTATGCCTAAAATTATACTTGTATCACCTTATTTCTAGTGTAGAGGTTGGTTAAATGAATAGAAACAGTAATTAGTATAAAAATAAATCCTTCTAACAGAAATGGGTTTAGGTTTGGTCTGGGTTTTTTGTCTTAATTCCATATTAATCGTCGTGAGTTATTGGATGTCAAAGCCATCCATTTATATATCCTATATTATCTTAATAAGTTGCTATTGTTTTCTATGTTATTTTATGATTAGTAGAGAAATATATGAAATAAATTCAAGTGAGTGTTACTCAAGTGATTTATCAATTAAAACATATTTGTTTTTTGTATGGCTTGTTAGTCTGAGTTAAACAATACTGCAATCGGATGATTTTACATTTTTAACTTAAAGGACTAAAAGAAATATCTGAATAAATTAGAATAATTATTCTAATAAGGGGAGTAATTTGTGAAAGTGTTTCTTTGGAAATTTGGAAATTTAGATCATAAAATATGATTAGTTACGTTTTTCAACAACATGGTTATTTTTTATTGTAAAGACCTCTCTAAAACGATGAGAGTCACTCTTTGCAACGTGATCAGATAGATTCAAGATATACAGGGGAAGGGGAGAGAAAAGAAAAAATAATATGAAGAAAAAGCAAACAGAGAGTCTACGGTACAGCCAGTTGACCTCTGAGACGCTGAGGTGTAAGCACTCGTTGTAGGTAAGCCAGTCATGGGTGAATAACTACGGTAATTAAAAATGACTGGAAAAACTCCAGAGGTCCCAAATCTTCTGTGCCGGTATGGAACCACCGAAAACGGATATGCCCTCCCTCAGACAGCAGGCGGGAGTAAGAGGACAACTAGGGTTTGAAAGTTAGTTGGCCAGGAGATGTGACGAGGTAAAGACGACAGTTGAATACCAGCCATAGAAATGTAAGGAGATACAAAAATTATGTGCCTTATTTTGGGGTGATCTCAGAAAACTGTTCTCACACCAGACGCACTGCTGTTGAGATGAAACCTATGAACGAGTATGTTAGAACTGCAACAGAAAACCAGAAAGAAAATTCAAAGTTTGTGTCTGCTCTCTCTCTTTCTCTACATGACAGGTTATTTCTTTTTGTCCACCTAACATAGGTGACTCAGTTTTCTTACTCCGTTTCTTTCTCCCGACGACTACTTTAAAAGTGTAGTAGCGAGTAAAATTTTATGTTAGTGAACGAGGACAGAGTTTTGTGTGTGCGTCACTTTTCTCATGGTGAGGTTCTAATAAGGTCCGACAACCACTTAAGACGAAGCGATACGCTCATAAGCCTGTTCAACACGTAGTGGTACATCTGTACACACGAGGAATATAAATTTCATTTGCATGAGAACCTTTTCGTGGCTTCAGTAAGAATTTATTCGGAATTTGGTAGCTCTTCATCAAAACATTTTGGCCGTCGATAGAGTCAAGACAAAAAGACTTAAAAACGATAAATAAGGTGTGAACTGAGGATAAGGTTTAATCTAGTTGAATATTGGGTGAAACTACCTTATTAAGAATTGGCAAATTTTCTACAAATACGTTTAGCTTCAAAATTACTGCTGAAATGTCAGTTAGCATGAAAATTATTTGTATAGATATTTACACCAGACTTTATTAGACTTATATATCTAAAGACTGTCGATAACTTCATGATTAGTTTTCACACCAATTTTAAATGGTGTTTTTCATTGAAGGTTGGGTGACAGCAAGTTTTCTCAGGTTTCCAGGACTCTTCTAACTATTGTAGCTGATCTTAATAGTGCTATATGACCCGGATAGTCTAGATTTTTCCTCTGATCTCCAGTTACTCTGGTCTCTTATCAAGTCTCTTTTCCAGGCCTTTGACGATTATTCCAAGAGCTCTAACTATTATTAATATTTTACAGATCTTTGTCGTATACATTTAAAAACTATATATGATTCCATCATATATATATATATATATATATATGTGTGTGTGTGTGTGTGTGTGTGTGTGTCTGCGTATATATATATATATATATATATATATATATATATAAATAAAACCCAGTTTCTTCCAAGCAGCAATCGTGTCGATACTGCTATATGGATGCACTACATGGACACTAACAAAACGTATGGAGAAAAAGCTTGACAGCAACCACACAAGAATACTGCAAGCAATATTGAACAAGTTCTGGAGGCAGCACCCCACAAAGCAGCAGTTGTACGGCTATCTACCAACCATCACGAAAACTATCAAAATTAGACGAACCAGATATGCGGGACACTGCTGGAGAAGTAGGGACGAGCTCATAAGTGATCTACTCTAGTGGACTCCTTCACATGGCCAAGCAAAGGCAGGGTTACCAACTCGAAACGACATACGGCAGCTGTGTGTAGATACGAGGTGTAGCCCTGAGGACCTGCCGGAAGCGATGGAAGATAGGGAGGGGTGGTGAGAGAGAGTATATATATATCATTATGTCACACCATCAGCACGGATATCCCTGACTCTCTCTCACCACCCCTCCCTATATATATATATATGAAAGGAATATGACGTGTAAACCAAAATTAGAGGAGTGTTTTTTATCGAATTCAGCATTCCTCTCATTTATAAACTTTTGATAATGAATGTGAAAATTTCAATAAAAAAATGCAGTTTTTAAAAGAATTATGATCGGCATCGATATTATTCTTTAGAATCTTTTCATCTTTTTTTTTTTTTCGGATGTCACTTTACCGTCTGTAAACACATTCTAACAATTATAATGCCTTATTTCAAACTTGGTCTTAGAGTTGCTGAAGCTAAAGGCAAAATTGTATTAGTGTAAGAAAAAGAAACAATATCTGACCGAACTGCTAAAAACTGATTCAAGTATTTTAAGGGAGATAACCGATTTCTTGCAATTAAAACTTAAAATAAGTCATTATTATATTCTTATATGCGAAACAGATTGAAAACCAGACACCAGCACTCAAAAGATTTATGGAGTGCAGGGTCATCGAAATGTTCAAAATAAAAAAATAACATTGCATAAGCTCCACAGATTTAAAAGAAAACGAAAATATCTTTGATACGTGCTGATATTTGTTCATTTCAAAAGTAGACAAGTTTAATGGGGACATTATTAGTTAATAAATGGTCATCAAAGAGAATCTTCCTGTCATTGGAACTAAATCTGTTTGGAAACAAGTTATCTGGTAGAGTTTAATGTGATTTACATCCTGCAGTTTATATCACATAGAAATGTTTTTTAATGTCGATATCCACTGGTAGACAACTTGTGTTTACCCACATTAGAAAAAGAAATATATTACCGACCTTTAAAGCTGTTGTTCGTGAGGTTCAAAGATTATTGATGTCATAAATGGAATCAGCAAGTCGAGTTCAAATTTTAACGGTGGCTGCTTGCATTTACTTTCTACTAATGCTCTTTAGAAAGGAATTAATTCATCTATTGTTCTTCCACCAGTTATGGGTAAAATAGTTAGGCGGATTGGACTTTCTCTCTTTGGCGGGAAACCAATATAGGAGAAGAAATTAAAGAATAGCTTAAAGAATAAAACAATTGCCACCCAATTTCCAAATGGTGGATAAATTTGTAATATCTAAACAAAAACATAAATATTATCATGGATAACTCTTATGGAAGCCAAATATGTTAGCAAGTTGTTTAGAAATATTTATTTGTGTATTTAGTTTCTTCAAAACTTGTAATATGAATGTTTCAATTATCATGAAATATAAATATACAGGGACTTTTAAAAAAAATGTTAAAACTTCAAAAGGAATTCTTTTATGAAATTATGATTTCAAAGTTTTAAGTAAAGTGAGCAACCGCATAAAACCCAAAATTGAGAAGATGCTTAGGAAGAACCAAAACGACTTTCGGAAAAATCGATCCACGACATTACAAATTTTAACTATTCGTCTAATTCTAGAAGGTGCACGTGCAAAAAACCTTGACGCAACAATATTATTTGTCTGCTTCTCCCAGGCTTTTGACTCCATACATAGAGGGAAGATGGAGCAAATACTACTCGCCTACTGCCTACCCAAAGAAACGGTCGCAGCCATAATGATGCTATATAAAAACACTAAAATAAAACTCCGCTCCCCGGATAGATTCTCAGACTACTTCGACATTGTAGCAGGTGTACTGCAAGGAGACACATTAGCCCCATACCTGTTTTTCATCTACGTAGACTACGTGCGTAGAACATCTAATGATATAATGAAAGATAAACGTTTCAAGCTGGCAAAGGAAAGAAGACGATACACCACACAAACAATTACGGACGCGGACTACCCAGATGATATAGTGCTTCTGGCAAATACACCCACCTGAGGTGAAACCCAGCTACATAATCTGGAATGAGCAGCTGCCAGCATAGGTCGCAATATCAACGCAGACAAGACGGAATACATGTGCTTTAATCAAAGAGGCGACATCTCCGCACTAAATTGTAGTTCCCTGAAACTAGTGGACAAGTTCACCTACCTTGGAAGCAGTGTCTCATCAACCGAGACAGACATCAACACGCGATTAACAAAGGCATGGACAGATATCGATAGGCTATCAGTCATATGGAAGTCAGACCTGACCGATAAAATAAAACGCAGTCTTTTTAAAGCAGCGGTCGTATCGATATTGCTATATGGATGCACTACATGGAAGCTAACTAAACGTATGGAGAAAAAGCTTGATGGCAACTCCACAAGAATGCTGCGAGCAATACTGAACAAGTCTTGGAGGCAACACCCCACAAAACATTTAACTATACGGCTACCTACCGCCCATCACGAAAACTATCCAAGCTAGACTAACCAGACATGCAGGACACTGCTGGAGAAGTAAGGACGAACTCATAGGTGATATCCTCTTGTCAACCCCTTCACATGGATACGCAAAGGCAGGACGACCAGCTAAAACCTATATACAACAGTTCTGAGCCGATACAGGATGTAACCTGGAAGACCTCCCGGGAGCGATGGATGATAGAGATGAGTGGCGAGAGACGGTCAGGGAGATCCGTGCAGGCAGCGAGACATAATGATGATGACGATGAAATTTTTAACTGGTTCACTATCCCTGTAAACAGATAATGAGAACCTATTGCAGGTGGTCTCCCTTATATCAGTTCTGGTTTTCTAATAAAGATACTGTTATAGAAAAATTAAGTGATTTTTTAATTCACCTCTAGGAGATTCCAAGAATGTGTTGATAGGGATAGTGAATATGTGGAGACTATTTGAAATTATATCATAAAGGTACGCCCATAAAGTGGTAAACATTTTAAAATCATCATTTTATATATATATATATACCGGACATTGGCATATTGGTTAGAGTGTTTGCCAGTGGCCCGGGAGACCTGGGTTCAACAGGTCGAGTTATAACAAAGACTCAAAAAATGGTACTTGATGCCTCTTTGCTTAACACTCAGCATTATAAGGTACGGATCAAGGGTAAAGTGGAGCAATTCAGGGAAAGGAGTAGCGCCCTCCCTTACACCTTGGTAGTAGTTATCGAAAAAGGAGCCTTTAAGTAACCCTCAACTACGGTTCGTTTGGTTCCTTTGTTTAATGGCATATCAACCTTTGTAGGTTATCTAATGCCAAAGCGATTCTCCTAGAAGAACAGTAGTGGTACTATTCAACCCATAGCTGGGAGGATAATGGGGTTCATACCTTTCCCAAGGGTATTTACCCGAAAGTGAACGTAACAGCGCGACTGGAGTAAGAACTTTCTTACTATGATTTTGCAGTCCATCGCTTTAACCATTACACCAAGAGCCCCCCACCCTAGACTACGGTCACCAACTTTACTTATATATATATATATATATATATATATATATATATATATATATATATATATATATATATATATATATATATAAATTATATATATATAATTTAGGATAGCGTAGACATAGAGTCTAACGGTCACATAGGTGTGAGACTGACAGTCACCAAGCGCCGCTGACTCAATGTTCTCACTATTCTTAATTAGATAAACATGCACAATCACTGATGTTGAGTACTACTTATTTATTAATATACCCAACTACATTATCATATTTACCTAACCCCTCCGCTCGGGTAGGATATGACACAAGGTCAATTTTTTAAGCGAAGTTTAACAGGTTTGAATTCAGAGTTTTCCTTCTCCTAGACTACTTGCCTCACCAAGGCTGAAGGGAGAATATTTGGATTCATACCTTTCCCAAGGGTATTAGTGCTATGTGAAATGCAATCAGTCAGGTCCAGGATTTGAACTACATTATATATATATATATATACATATTTAATTTGGTAGAGATTTCTCTTCGTTGACCTACCACATTTAAAATATACACACATATATATATATATATATATATATATATATATATATATAGGGAAGTAAATAATGAAAAATTGACAGTGTTGTTCAAAAGTGATGAATTTATTTAGCAGGAAAGTCAACGCTAATAATGTTTCGGTATTGATATACCATCATCAGGACTTTAAAAGGTGATATCAAGAGTTAAAGGAATAGCCATAGATTTTTAATAAAATACAAGAAATAAAGGAGGAAGTAAGTAAAGAAAGAAGGAACATACAGTCGTTCAACCATTAAATCAGCGTTTCCATTGCAAAAATATCACGTGACTGCGCAAGGCAATGATGTTAACATTTACATTTGAACGGTTGTATATTCTTTCTTTGTTTACATATTTCCTCTGTTATTTCTTGTATTTTATTCAATATCCATGATTATTGCTTCAATACTTGATGCCACCTTTTAAAGTCCTGGTGGTGGTATATTTATACCGAAACGTTATAGTGTCGACTTTCCTCCTTAATAAATTCATATATATATATATATATATATATATGAACCAAAAACTGGAGTACCTAAGAAAGTCCGACATGGTCTTTAATTTTATTCCGCTAACCTCAGTGATAACGCTGGTGCGAGTCTGTATCAGCTCTTGCACTTTCCTAGGGAAATCATCATTATTGTATAGGCTACTGCTGTTGTATACCTGGAATGAGGGAACGACAATATGTGGATGAAAATATATACTCTTTTTTATTTACGAAAGTCGTGATGGTTGTGTGTGTGTGTGTGTGTGTGTGTGTATATGTGTGTGCGTGTGTGTGTGTGTGAGAGAGAGAGAGAGAGAGTGAGAGAGAGAGTGAGAGAGGGGGGGGCGGCTAAAATTGACAGCACTTTTTTCAGTTTTACACCAAGTTACGATTCATCTCCAGAGAGCCTTGCTTTTTCGTGCCTCTTTCACAAGAAATTGTTACAGAGCAGGTTCTCAAGTTCGACAACCCTGGGATAGCGCCCAAAACGGCGTGACGTGTCTACTCTGCTGGGGTCGAAAACTTCGGTCCTGATGTATTTTCTGAACGCCTACACATTAATTCTTTCGGCGCCCCACCTACGCAATGCTTCCATGTAATTTATGTGGCATTTCCACTATCCCTTGTTTATCTTAAGACACAACTGCACATCCTGTTTTTGAAATCCATACTAACAGGCCTTTCAAAGTCAATAAGTTGCACTGCTGTGACATTTTCCATGCCTGCACCCAAATCAACGTGCAGTTCAATGATGTCATGAAAAAGTACCTTGGATTAAACACTTATTCGCCAGAAACCATCTCTAATCTTAGTAAAAAAAAAGATTTTCAAAAGAATCAACTGATAGCCGGATCGACCAGAAATAGGCGCTTGAAATGACTGGAGAGTTCTAGGTTGAAAACCTAATCTATAAAGATATTTATTTGTCAAACCGGATTAGACAAATAAGTTCGAAAAAATTCATATATAATTAGATTTATAAGCTCCGTTCAAAGAAAATGAAAGTGGTGTTTAAGCAACAAAATGTTTCAATCATGCAGATTATGTAAGAACTTAAATATTTGGCAACTTCTGCTTCTTTATATTTAGAACCGGATCTTCTAAGAGATCTACTCATCATCTATGGTTAATCTTGAAACTTGGAAGATATCACAGATGTAACGGTTTAGATTAAATACCTAAAATCTATTTTATTACACAGTATGATTTTTTGTCTATAGCAACCACCTACCTCCCCCCACCTAAAAAAGACATATTTTTCTTAAAATTCATATGATACTTTTGTGGAATATATATATATATATATATATATATATATATATATATATATACATATATATATATATCTTATGAGAGTGTTGGTCGTCAGTAAATCACTATGTGGTTCTGTGTTGAACCAAGTGCAATATAATATGGAGAGTGTTCAATATCTATGATAGAGCTATTATAACAATAATGATAATAATTAAATATATATTACATATATATTTAATCCATGGAAAATATTATTCTGCAACCTAAGGTTTCATGAAATTTATAACAACATTCATCAGGCAGTTAAAAAGATGGAATGAAATTGAAAATCGAAAATGCGACAAAATCCAGACAAAAAGCCGTTAAGATTTCGTTTATGTATGGTTATGAGTATGTGTGTGTATATGGTGTTGTTATATACTTCATGAAACCTCAGGTTTCAGAACAATATTTTCCATGGATTAAATATATATATAATATATATTTATTTATTATCTCTCTCTCTCTCTCTCTATATATATATATAGGATACAGGATGTTGTCCTGAAGACCTGCCTAGGGCGATGAACGATAGGGAGGAGTGTCGAGAGAGGGTCAGGGATATACGTGCTACCAGCGCGACATGATGATATATATATATATATATATATATATATATTGAACATTCGTAAAATCACGTGCACTAGCTCACACAATGCACTCGTAAACTTGTTGTATCGCGCAATCACTATGCTTTTACACTCACTGTAGTTGCACAAATACCCGTGTTCCTACAATTACTGAACCTTTGTCAGGAACCGAATCTATCTATCTATCTATCTAAAATTTGTATCAATAAGCATTAGTCGTGCAGAAAGGAATGCATAAGTTTACCAAGCAACTTTCAAAGAGTCCAATCTTCACTGCTTGTTACACAGCCTTTGTGTCTTTTTTCAGACTTATCTAACTTTTGATAAATTGATAAACATTGAAACATTTTTATCTGGACACAATTTACATCTGTGAAGATGAACACACACACACACCAAATTATATATTCGCCAATCTTTTACACTTGCGTCGTACTTATGGATTCGCTTCAACAAGATGGAACTATTTTCCTGAACCATCGTCTAAAGACAATAATCAGTAATTAAGTTTTATTGTTTGAATTAAAATCAGAAAAAAATTGAACCTCTTCGCTTATTTTTTTTTCCTCGACTTGCGGCAACTGCATCATTAGCAATGGAATATAAAACTGATTTTTCCCCCAAAAGTTTCATTCACACACTCATACAGAGAGAGAGAGAGAGAGAGAGAGAGAGAGAGAGAGAGAGAGAGAGAGAGAGAGAGAGAGAGAGAGAGAGACTCACACATTGGAATACATACAAGCAAACATTTACAACTGGAACGAGTGAGGCTTGTGGGTAGTTGACGGATTTGAATCGAAAGCCAAGCAGTAATTCGAAAATTAATAGAATTTCCAATCGTCCGATTGTTCTAAAAATCTTCAACTGAGTCGTCTAATCGATACCAAAGTGATCAGAGAAACATGTTCACATTTCAACAACTCGAACATTTCCTTTGCAACCCACTCACCCCTTTACCTCAGAATTCGTCACAAACTTTCGATTTACCCAGAAGAAAATGGCGGAATGTTATCAAGACAATAAAAGCAATGTTTGACGATACTGTGTGTCTTTCTGCTGCAAACAAATAGGAATCAGTGACCAATACACGACAAAGAATTATGACAGTGTGTCGATATTTGATGACGTCGGAGAAAAGCTTTAATTTTTATTTTATTTTAAATTGGTCACACGACTTGAAAAGTAACCGTTGATATTTACGAGAGGTGCTCCGAAAATAAAACCTCCTACTGATTTTCGCAGAAATTACAACGGAACCAGGAAATGTAATGATATCGTTGGATAGACAAACTTTTCAGATTTTTCCATCTTTCTTCAGTCACCACCGTTGCCAATTTATTTTTGCAAATTCTAATTTAAAAAACTGAAAAGTTAAAAAAATCTTGAGTTCTCTTTTTGGAAATTACATAAATTAACTCACTGAAATTTGCTTAACAAGCAAAGTCTTAAGATATTTAACACAAATTCATCTATCCATCTTTTTATTGCATCAATAAACACATACATAACAATTATGTTTTTTCAAGATTTATAAGTTAATAAACGTCATCAAGACATGAACAGTAATCGCCTCTTGGAAGGAGTCATTACGTCTCACGAAAATTTAAGCGTAGATTTCGTTGCAAAAAAATGATCATAAATTTTATTTCTGGTTTGAATATACTTATTTTATTATCTTAATTATACGATTAAACAAAAATCTAAACATCCAAATTTTTAAATGGAAGGACACAAAATAATGGCACATAATCTTATAATTACAATGCAAATTGAATCTTGCTAAAAATACGAGAAGTTTATATATTTTCAAAAATTGATTTGCCGGGCTCATATTTTGATGGTTCGTTTTTCATTGGTTAATACCATATCAAGCTTTATGAGCTTTTTAATGCAGAAGCTATCCTTCTAAAAGATTGCCTAGTCAGCTGGGGCTGTCGAATACATCAACTGCACTTCTACAGAGAGGTAAAGACCCCCCTCTAATGAGTGTCCTAGATATGACACTAAACAATCTGCTGAGGTTCCAGTGATGCTGGAGCTTTGAGGAATGCGGAGTACCTCTTCATTGCCATTGCTCCCAGGTTCACTCTGCCCCGGCGTGGTTGCACCTGATAGGACTCTATTTATGGGTTAAGTAGAACTAACAGTATGCTTATGCTAAATTGAATTGTTTGACTAAACTGAATAGCTTAAAATAGAAATGTTTTTGACAATTAAACCGTACTTACATTTAAACTGCGTGATTATGCTAAATTGAATTATTTGAAATAGAAATGTTTTTTGACATTGAAACTTTACTTACACTAAACTGATTTGTTTAATATAGTTTTGACATTTAACTGTGTGTAAGCAAAATCTGTACTCATACTAAACTGAATTAGCTGAATTAGAGCTGCTTGACTAAACTGAATAGCTTGGAATAGAAATGTTTTTGACAATTAAACTCTACTTACATTTAAACTGCGCGCTGATGCTTTACTGAATTGTTTGAAATAGAACAGATTATTTACATAAAAATGGATTTGGCATTAAATAACCTACAAAGGTTGATATGCCATAAAACCCAAACAATCAAACCAAGAACAGTAGTAGTACTATTTAATCATTTGTTTGGTACCTCATTAGTAAACAAAGAAAATGTTGTTGCTAAAACTGTTGTCATTCATGGTTTGTATGATTACAGACTGATCGACAAAAAGACAAATAATAGTTTTACCAAGACAATTACTTATATATATATATATATATATATATATATATATATATATATATATATATATATATATATATATAATTGATTTTAAAAGTCAAAGATTGTTGCTGTTAAGAAAGTATTGATGAAAGTTTATTTTTTCCCCAATGCAGAGGCAAAAAAGGGATTCTTCTTTAAACTCTTAAATACAACTCATCCGAACATAAAAACAGATATTAAAGAAAGATGAAATAAATGTGGTAATGTGGCTGAAGTGACAAGAAATAATCCTCTTGGAAAAGGCTATTCAACCGATTCTACAACCTATTCAAAGTAGACAAAATAAACTGAGAGGATTCTGCCCAGATATGAGAAGAGTATTTCAACTGAGGGTGATATTGGTTTTTGTGGGTTCAACGAAATATTGGGTGTTAGATATTTTCTGGATTGATTGAATTTCTGGGAGCATTTCTGAAACAAGAGTAAAATAGAGACCTAGGAATTTCTCAGTAATTTCTTTTCCTATTTATTTCAAAAATATTTAATTACATTACTGAACTCACTTACTTTCAAGCCAGTAAGGTTTTATATTGTAAAATTATAAACAAATGTAAAAAATTGTGTCTGTTTCAAACATTTTTGAATACTTCGCTGCTAAAATCAAAATATCCATTTGAAAACATATCTATACTCAGAATTATCTCCCTTTTATTATGCTTCCAACGGATCATTATCGTGATGAACAGTGAACCAATACTCCTTCTGGATTTTTTCACACAAACTCTAACTGATGGCTTTTCACTAGAGTATAAGGACAACAAGTCTCATGAGCTTTCCAGGACTCTTCTTAGTATCTTAGCCGATTTTATTATTTTTGTCGTCTGGATAGTAAGCATTATTAGACTTTTAAAGACACTGGAGTCAAGCTCACCCGGGATTAATTGAATGCTAGATGCTAATAGTGCAGACTCTGCAAATCATACATATATTTCTTTGATATTTAGATTTTAGCTCTGTTTTACGATATACATTGATACCAATAATTCGCTATCAGGGAGATTACATAAATACTACTGATAATATAGCAGCCATTCAAAACTTTCTTTTAATAGAATAGTAGTATAGCTTTAAGTAAATACGTCTGCTCTTTCTCCCTAACCTTGGAGCGAAGTTTGCGTATTTTTGTGCTCTATTGTTTTGTGGATTGTTCTTATCTTAGCTCAGGTACAAAGTATATGAAGGTTAAAGGGTTCGAAGAATTAATTCTCTTAAAAACAAGTCATGTCTAAATAAATTTGCACAAAAGGTGGTCCTGGAAAATATTGACTGGAAGCATCATGTATCAACTTTTCGATGTTATTTCCGTTTTCATGATCTGGACTGACGTATTTCTTCAATTGAACACATTCTGTATTCAACAGACGAAGAAAATGTCTAATATGTACAATTGTATTAAGTATAAAGATGAGAATTTTCATTTGTAAAATTGGGTTGTATAAAAAATATCTAAGCAGTTTTACTGATTTTAATCCAAATGTTATTTCATATATACATCTAAATAGAATAACTTCTTCTTCTTCTTCTTCTTCTTCTTCTTCTTCTTCTTCTTCTTCTTCTTCTTCTTCTTCTTCTTCTTCTTCTTCTTCCCAATTTTACATTGCAGTCAGAATCACAACAATCTCCTCAGGTCTCCAGAACTCTTCTGATTACTCTGATCGATTCCAACAATGCTGCTTGTCTGAATGATCTTTCTTCTTCAAACCTTTAGGGAGTGTTTCAAGTGTACCCACTACTGCTGATATTACTGTCACCCTCTTGTTCCACAGCATTTTTTTATTCTCTGGCAAGGTGCAATTATTTTTTAAATCTTTTTCTTCTTTTGTTTTTCCATATGTGGGTCGCCGGAATTGCAAAATCCACTGGACAGCTATTTCCATATGTGGGTCTCTGGAATGGCAAAATCCACAGGACAGCTATTTCTCTTTATTTTTTTATTAATTAACACTAGGTTTGTTCACCTGGACGTGATTAAGGGATCCGTTTGTATCTCATTATTATTATTATTATTATTATTATTATTATTATTATTATTACCATGAAAATCATGGATATACTTGAATTTCTGTCAGACACTTTTGTTAGAAACTAAATAAGAAATATTAACATACACTTACATATATTTGTTTTGTGTGTTCTTTATCTCATTTCTTATTAACAAGATACTCCTTCACTTCAAGTGAATTATACCCAAAGTTACCAAACCAAAGGATTTTTTCATTACTCAATTCGTTCATCACTTTCTAATAGTATTACATGGTGACTTTATATATATATATATATATATATATATATATATATATATGGATTGTTTCGATTCGTCTTCATAATTCCAACTCTTTCAGTCACCTTTCCAAGTCTTTGGGGAACGTTCCAAGGGCGCCAATCGTGACTGGTATTCTCCATTGTCCGCTAGGACGGCAAAATCAACCAGAAAAAAATTCTCTTTTTTTGTTATCACTAGTTCTGGTCTCCTGCCGGGATCGTGTGATCCATTTGTGTTTCAAAATTCCAGAGAATTTATATCTCATTCTCCTGGACGGATCCTAGTTTGTACATATAGAGTAGGCAGCGTAGGGATATAACGTCTCGATGTAGATGCGATAAAATGCAACTAAAATTACGATGAAGAAAAGTAGTTGGCAAAATTAATAATATTAATGATGATTGAAAATGTTGTGCCAAATAACAACAAACTCGGGAGTAATAATCAAAACGTAGTTGTAACAAATCAGAGGAAAGATAATTGGATGGCTTTATCGGTTTTATTTGAGATTCCTTCAATGCCAGTCGTTTTTTTAGACGGTAAAGTAGTAGGAACAGAGAACCAGGTCAGTTCAATGCAAAAGAGGATTTGAGATCAAATTACTGTTTATGATACGTACTGTTTCTTTATCTCGCAGAAATTATAATCCGACTTACTTGTGATAAAACATGAAGAAAAAATCTTGTAAAAATAAAGGTCAATTTTTATCTAAAAATTTGATAAAGATAAATAATTTCATTTTACTTATTCTAATTGTACGTATAACCACAATAAAAACAAACATACTGCTGACAAATCAGAAGCGATGTTTTCATCGGTGTTATTTGAATGTCTTCAACAGAAATGGCTTTCGTAGCTTAGTTGGTAAAGTAGCTGGTACGGAAGACTAGTGCTTCCCGAAGTTAAAGGGGATTCGAAAGTTTATTCTTTATTGTCGATACAAACAGT
Organism: Sepioteuthis lessoniana; assembly: GCA_963585895.1. Lineage (NCBI taxonomy): Eukaryota > Metazoa > Mollusca > Cephalopoda > Myopsida > Loliginidae > Sepioteuthis > Sepioteuthis lessoniana. The sequence goes on along the minus strand of OY757918.1, from coordinate 4,476,566 downwards.
TTCTTTTAAAAATAACAACTGAGGTATGTTGCAATAAAATGCTGCTAAAATTAAGATGAATAAATTACGAATATTAAAGAATAACACTGCTGGATTTGGGGTAAATTTCTCCCCGAATATTTCTTGTGATAAATTCATCGACATCAAATTAAACAAGTGGTAAATTCGTCATCGGTTAATTCATTGTGTGGTAAGTTCATCGTATGATAAATTTATTGCGAGTAAATTCATCGCATGTTAAATTCATTGTGTCAGATTAATTGCTCTCATAGGGTTTTTCATACCGATCTCTTTAGCTCTTTTTATTAAATTCTTAAAAGCAATGATTAAATTCTGACTTTACCGCGGGGGTGTCCTCGTGGTGTAATGGTTAAAGCGATGGACTGCGGAATCGTAGTACGCGAGTTCGTACTCCAGTCGCTTGGGAAAGGTATGAACCCCCTTATCCTCCCAGCTATGGATTCAATAGCAGAATAGATTTGGCATTAAATAACCTACAAAGAGTTGATATGCCATTAAACAAAGAAACCAAACCAAACCAAATATGGTACCCTTGGGAAAGGTATGAACCCCATTATCCTCCCAGCTATGGGTTAAATAGTACCACTACTGTTCTTCAAGGAGAATGGCTTTGGCATTAAATAACCTAAAAAGAGTTGACATGCCATTAAAGAAAGAAACCAAACCAACCAAACCAACTTTACCGCACGATGAATTTACCGCGTTGAATTTACTGCATAGGGTACAGCTGTTCGTATCTTCACTGTGGATGCTGATATCGTCATTAATGTTATTAATGCTACTTGTCGTCTATTAAGAAGATCTTTGGGCTGAACTATGCCATCAAGACATTGCCAAGTAACCTGTTCAGGAAGGCAAGAACACACACACACACACACACACACACACACACACACACACACACACACACGTAGATCTCATGATTAAATTCAAGCGCGCGATTAGCGTTCGTTATCACTTTCTTCAGCTAATCATGGTTTTCAAAACAGACGCTGCATTTTGAAAGGAGAAGAAACGTATCAGTTGTCCCAGAGGGAAGTATTAATTTTCTTTTTTTGCTTATTAGCTTGTCCTCTCAGAGATCACTGGGCCCCCGCCCCAGAAGCATTCCCAGGGCATAACGTCACTCACAAATAACATCCTCGTAGACACTAATACAAAAAAGGCGGACAGACGGTAAAGTGTAGCTAGGAGTGATGGTGGGGTGGGAGAACTGGCTGGCCAGCTGACTGGAAATCCGGTCGATACAAAAAGGGTTATGATACACTGATCGATATGTGACCCCGTAACTGACCTACTTATATCGGTATATTAATTAACCGTATTTGAATATCGAACTTAGATAAGAGGCAATGTCGATAATAGTTTCTCGTTCAACGGCTGGTGTTATTGTCTCTTTTGGATACATCTTCATATTTGACAGCTTTGCTTGCTTGTTTTCTTGTTATTTCTTCAACTTACAAAAATTGTTGTATCAGTTTCTTTAGGTAATTACTGCGTGTATTAAATACATTTGAAATAAACTCTTAAAGATGGAAAGAAGATGAATTTTGGGAAAGGCGCTCATGGTGTAACGGTTATCATCGTCAGAAGATGACTCGGCAACCAGAGTTCAAACCCTGGGCGAGACTGTTTGCATTTGTCATCGCGCTAATACCCTTGGGAAAGGTATGAATCCAACTATTGTCACGCCATCTATCGGTACATGATGAGGAAGAGTAGGATATTTGATTTTGTTATGGTGATCGATCTAGAAGGAAAACTCTTTATTCAAACCAGTTGTAAACCTGGATCGAGATTGACTCCGCCGGGCAATGGTTGCTCATGAATGACTAACAATCAAGTCAATGGAATATGAAGTAGTGAAATACTAATTAGTTACGAACCGTAGATGGATTTTTAAAAAATGTTTAAACAACAAAGATGTACAATAAAACAAGATATAAATACACATCTCTTGTAGATATCAAATTCAAATGAATTTAATAAAAATTTTCATTTTTTTGCTACAATTCTGTCTTTTGTAGTTAGAAAAAATAAGGTTGCATTCCTGACACGTGTTTCTAAACAGGACCGTGTTAACGCTGTCGATTTTACATCATGATAGTAAGTAAATAGACAATCACGTTTTGATGATTATCCCCGTATTTTATAAAGTCTTTCTTCCGGTCGGCCCAAATGGCGTTGGTTTTACATAAAGTTGGATTTCAGATAATTTTCAGGTCGTTATTTCAAAGGACACAGACTACTTCGACATTGTAGCAGGTGTACGGGCAAGGAGAAACATTAGCCCCATACCTTTTTATCCTTTGTCTAGACTACGAGCTTAGAACGTCTATTGATAAAATCAAAGAAAACGGTTTCAAACTAACAAAAGAAAGAAGCAGAAGGTACCCCGCAAAAACAATTACCGACGCCGACTACGCCGATGATATAGCGCTTCCGGCAAATACACCTGCCCAAGCCGAAACCCTGCTACATAGTCTGGAACGAGCCACTGCAGGCATCGGCCTCCCTATCAATATACACAAGACGGAATATATGTGCTTTAATCAAAGAGGCAACATCTCCACAATAAATGGTAGCTCTCTGAAATTAAGTGACAAATTCACCTACCTAGAAAGCAGTGTCTCGTCAACCGAGACAGATATCGACACGCGACTTGCAAAGGCATAGACAGCTAACGATAGCCTATCGGTCATATGGAATTCAGACCTGATTGATAAAATGAAGTGCAGTTTCTTCCCAGCAGCGGTCATGTCAATACTGCTATATGGATGTACTACGTAGACGCTAACTAAACGTAAGGAGAAAAATCTTGACGGCTACTACAAAAGAATGCTGCGACCAATATTGAACAAGTCCTGGAGACAGCTCCCTACAAAGCAGCAGCTGTACGGCCACCCACCACGCATCACAAAAACTATCAAAATTAGGCGAACCAGACATCCGGGACACTGCTGGAGAAGTAGGGACAAGCTCATAAGTGATGTACTCCTGTGGACCCCTTCACATGGACGTGCAAAGGCAGGACGACCAGCTCGAACCTACAAACAGCAATTCTGTGCTGATTCGGGATGTAGCCCTGAGGACCAGCAGGAAGCAATAGACAATAGGGAGGTGTGGCGAGAGAGAGTCAGAGATATCCGTGCTGATAGCGCGACATGATGATGATGATGATTTGAAAGGAGGAAAAATTTACAAGTCAGAATTTTTGTCTTGTTAGCAGCCAATTTAAGTGAATGATTACTTCGGTATCGAGGATCGAACTAACATATTATCTCTCTATTCCGCTGTACTTTTTCTATTATGGGATCTGTCTCCTCCAACCAAGTTGTCCTGAGAGAGAGAGAGAGAGAGAGAGAGAGGGGGGGGGAGAGAGAGAGAGAGAGTTCGTTCTTTTTTAGCCTGTATTTCTCCATTTGTTCTCTCTTTCAATCTCCAGTTCCGATCACCTAATGTACACAAGAGGCCCTCAGTCTGTCAACAAGGGACCCATGTTGTCTTTCCTAGATTTCTGCAGGTGCAATACTCACCGACATCGGTATCTATCATCTTATTACATAAGACAAAGACTCAGACGGGCATTCAGTTGAAGTTCGTGTATTAAGAACAAGTTTTGGAAGAATGTTTGTTGTTGAATGAAGTAAGAATAAAAGATTTTTCCAACAGTTGAGCTTCCCGTGTTTGAAGAAGAAGAAGAAGAAGAAGAAGAAGAAGAAGAAGAAGAAGAAGAAGAAGAATTGTTTTTTTGTTGACCTAATAAACACCACGCAGAGGGATACGGGTGTGTGCGGTTTTCAAATGGCACTCAATCACTTTATATGATTGAATGAATCATGAATGGAATAGCGATGTAGCTAAAGGATGGTTAGATTTTCCAATGAGACAATGATCCGAAGTGCTTCTCAAAAGAAGATCGAAAATGGTTTCTAAAGAGCAGTTTACAGATATTGTGGTGGCCTAGCCAATCCTATGATTTAAATTTCATCGGAAATCCAGGGTAAAGTTTAAAGAATTCTACTTATTAGAAGGATCCAACGAATCTCGACAATTTGACGGTTAACTGCGAACAGGGACAAGATGCTACCAAGCTATGGTTTCTTTGTTTTTTATGGTATATCAACTTTCGACGGTTATTTAATGCCAAATCCATCCTTATAGAAGAACAACGGTGATACTATTTGACTAATAGCCGGCGGATAAGGTGGTTCATACCTTCCCTAAGGATTTTTGTCATAACTTCGCGAGTAGAGTTCAAACTCGCTTACTTTGTGGCCCTAGTCCAGCACTTTAACCACCATGTCACGGGGCTTCTTTCCAACTAGATGCTACAAGAATGTAACAAATGGTTGACTAAGTCTTATAAAAACAATGTACGAAGAGAAATGGAAAAAAAAAACCAACAAAAATCAAGCGAAATGTTAATGTTCTTAGATTCAAGCGTTTGATTTTTTTCAATTTTTTCTGAACTTAGTCTTTTGTTTTATCCTTACGCAACTCTCAACATCTGTCTGTGAGATTTTGTTTATATAACTAAAAATGTCAATTTCTAGTACATTAGCCGTGTTAAATCATGCTGTAAAAAATATTAAATAAATATTTTTAAATGTTCAAATACTTTCTCTACTGTTTGTTAAGATGTCTGTCAGTTTTTCCTTTTTTTCTCTTTCTATCTTATATATATATATATATATATATATATATATATATATATATATAGGCAGCATTTTCTATTTTAAAATCTCTTATATACTATTTTCTAATTTTCTCTTTTATTTAATCAAACACTCACACACGCACACACGTACACAAGCGTGCGCACATATATATTCACTGGGCGCTCCGAAAATAGTGCCTTCTTTTTATTTACATGAAAAATACAAGTAAATGAAGCGTAATAATACTGTTGAATAGACCAAAAATTTCTGTATAAAAACTATTTTTACGCAGTAAACACCATTGGCTACACATTTTTGCCACCGGTAAACAAGAGACTATAGATCGCACTCCTCCTCCATTAACACACTCACACACACACACACACACACACATATATATATATATATATATATAAGTTGATTCACAAGTAATTTTCGTTATTTAAAAAGCAAGTTGTAATTAAGCTTTTTAAACTTTCATTGTTTTATATGCATTAGGAAATTACCAGTGTTCGCTAATGGCCCGGGAGACCTGGGTTCAATCCCAGGTCGAGTCATACCAAAGACTTTAAAAATGGAACTTGATACCACCTTGCTTAACACTCAGCATTATAAGGTACGGTTCAAGGGTAAAGTGGAGCAATCCAGGGAATGGAGTAGCGCCCTCCCCTACACCTTGGTGTAGTAGCTATCGAAAAGGGAGCCTTCGGGTCACCCTCGACTATGGTCGCTAACTTTACTTTACTTATTGGTCATCGGTTGGTTGGTTGGGTTTATGACATATAGGTTATTTAACGCCAAATCCATTTTTATACAAATAATCAGTTTTGTTTCAAACAATTCAGTTTAGCATGAGTTCACAGTTTAATTGTCAAAATCATTTCAATTTCAAACTATTCAGTTTAGTCAAGCAATTCTAATTGAAACAATTCGGTTTAGTTTAAGTATAGATTTTGTTTACACACACAGTTAAATGTAAAAGCAGTTCGATATTAAACGATTCAATTCAGCGTAAGTACAGTTCCATTTCAACCAATTCGGTTTAGCATAAGTACACAGTTTAAATGAAAGTATACAGTTTAATTGTCCAAAACATTTCTATTTTAAGCTATTCAGTTTAGTCAAATAATTCTAATTTAAGCAATTCAGTTTAGCATAAGTATGCAGTTTAGTTCTATTTAACCCTTAGATAGGGCCCTACCAGGTGTTACCATTCCGGGACTGAGTGAATCTGGGAGCAATGGCAATGAAGGGGTGCTCCGCATTCCCCAAATCCACAGTATCACTGGAACCTCACAGATTTTTTAGTGTCATATCCTGGACACTCGTTAGGAGGGGGTCTTACCTCTCTGCAGAGGAGCAGTCGGTGTATTATACAGCCCCAGCCGACTGGGCAATACACCAAATTAATGTCAAAACAGTTTTATTTCAGATAATTCAGTTTAACATAAGTTCACAGTTTAGAGGTCAAAACATTTCTATTTAGAGTAATTCAGTTTAGCATAAGTACGCAGTTTAAATGTCAAAAATAGTTAACTCAAACCATGGTTTAGTTCTATTTAACCCTTAGATAGGGCCCTACCAGGTGCTACCACTCCGGACCAGAGTGGACCTGGGAGCTATGGTAATAAAGAGGTACTCCGCATTCTCCAAAGCTCCAGCATTACTGGAACCTCACCATCAGATTGTTTAGTATCATATCCAGAACACTCATTTGGAGGGGGATCTTACCCTTCTGCAGAGGCGCAGTCGGTGTATTCTACGGCCCCAGCCGACTGAGCAATCACTGTTCATTCTTATTTCAGTGGTAAAATATCATTTAATGTATGAGCTTACGCCTTTAAGTGGAGGAACTGAAAGTACATATTCTACGTGTAATGTCCTGGGATTTTAAGAATAACGAAAATTCCACAGAAACAGATGAATTTCAAGTGTTTATAGCCAAGGTCTCATTACTGACCGACATGTCTGAAAATGATTCTCAAAGTTTCGTTCTGGCATTGCGTCATTGAGAAATGAACTCTGACCGGGATGCTTATCAGACCTCGATCAAGACGCTTAAAGAGGATTGGTGGAATGCTATCCGCTCAAAAGTACTCGAAAATTATCACTTGACCTCAACAGTCTGCTGGTACTTGAAAAAGATAGAAAAATGTTGGGTGATTAGCTTCCTCATTCACTTCGTGAGCAGAATAAAGAAGATCGCATATCCATAGTGAGAAGTCTTCTTTCACTACAGAGAAAGGGCCTGTTTCTTAAAAGTATCATTCCATTTGACGAAAAATGGGTTTTTATCACAATGTTAAATGCAAAATGCTATGGATTGATGAGGATAAAACTTGGCATTCTACCCAAAGACCGGTCTTTAAGTTGTGTGTATTGGGGAATCATCGAAGTATTATTCATTTCGAGTTTTTAAACAGCAACCATACACTCAATGCAGACTTATACTCTAAACACTTGTAATGTATGTATGTAAATCTTTGAAGAAAACGCTTCTCACTTGCCGTTATGAGAAACGTGCTTCTTCAAAATAACGCAAGAATCATGCAGGATTAGAAAACTGGATTTCGGACACTTTGTTCGATCCCAACCATCATATTCAGCAGACCCTCCACCATATGATTTCCATCTTTTTTGTTCAGGACAAAATGTTTTGAATAACCAAACATTTTCTCGGGAATATTAGGTTTGAGGAAAAAACAAACTCGAAACCAACTGAATTTTACTTAAGAGGATGATTCAAAATAATGGTGAACATACTATTGATTGAAATTAATTAATTATTAAATTATTCATGAATAAATTATATCTTGCAAAAACAGAAATTATTCATGACTCAAATCATATATATATATATATATATATATATATATATATATATATATATATATATATATATATATATATATATACTTATGAAATACCTTTTTTCTAATTACTTTTATTCATCTAAACATGTATACATATAATGTCATATTGGGCTTTATATATAGGTAAATTAGCAGTTTTTTATGATATAATGGTTAGCAATTACTATTGAATAGAATGTCATTTCCTCACTAAGAACCGCGAACATGTGGCCTTGTGCCAAATCTGCGATATGTAAAATTAATAATTATCATATTTACCCAACCCCTCCCCTCGGGCAGGATATGACACAAGGTCAATTTTTTAAGCGGAGTTTAACAGGTTTGAATTCAGAGTTTTCCTTCTCCTAGACTAGTTGACTCACCAAGGCTGAAGAACCTAGTCTGCCCTACTATTTACCCACAGCTGGAGGGAGAATGATTGGATTCATACCTTTCCCAAGAGTATTAGTGCTAAAATTAATAATTATAAGTTGATTAACTATGCTCTGTTAATTTTAAGGATTAATATTTACATGCTAAAAAAACCCAATAAAATAAAAAGAATAACTCTTTACTTTCGTGCATACGTCGAGTCTTAAAGATCTCACATTAAGGTAAAAACTGACAATAATAAATAAGTAACACTTATGTAAGATTGAGATTCAAATTGTGATTAAAAATAAACTCGCTAATTCTTTTACTTGAGCTTTATCCATTATAAATTAACTGTTGTCCAGTTTGGATAAATATTCTTTCGTATTTATAGTAAACTCATCCAAGGGAGACAACGTTGTTTGACTTAACACACAAACATAAGGCTAAGGTTGGTCTAAAATATAATGATAAATTTCTATGCTGAATTATTGTCAAACTCTATATAAAATCAATTCATATACGAGATCGACTCATACTCGAGAATATGATATATATCTGTAGGGGGACATGTTGTTTGATAAATATTTTTGGTCCCTCAATTTTCAGGGGTGTGTCATTGTTTAGTGGTATTTAGTTTCCAATTTGTAGTGGTATGTTGTTGGTGTTTAGTTATTCCACCATTTATTGTTTGGTTTTATATTTTGAAAAGGCAAACGAAGTAAAGATGTGTGAAACGACGCGTACAAAAAGAACATTTAAAACAAAGCAATACAAACAAACTCAAATTTATATATCAATAATACATCCAATGAAATATTTTAAAGCATTACTAGTGTTCTAATACTGTTCGTTAAATATTCCTCTGTGTGTGCGTTTTTGTGTGTGTATAACTAACTACAAAAAAGGACTATTTAACAAAAGTGTCCTATGCATGTTGACTAAGTATTTCTACTGTTTGTTTCTTTCTGTGGTTTGACGAAATTTCTGTGTTCGAGGCTGGAAAAAGTCTCACCAAAAAAGTATAACAAGGAAGAGAATGGTTGCATGGAGTAGACATTTTTGTGATGGTAAACTGCTAGAAGTCAAATGTAAAAAAGAAGAAGAGTGTGATGACTCTGTTAGTCGAAATGGAGAGAGTGAAAGTGTTCTCTCTGGAAGTCACAATGGAAAGAGTGTGTTGACTGTGTAAGTGAAAATGTGAAAGAGGATGAATGTTGGAAGATGAGAGTATTTATAGACAATCCTTTTCATGCAGTAGGCTCCAAAAACGCGGGAAAAAAATTGAAGTTGCGGACGTAGTTGTGAGCACTAACCACGAGGTTTTCCTGCCCAATAGGTTTCCGAGACTGATTAGTTTACCGACGTCCGCCATCTTCGTTCCGGGAACAAGTGGCATAACGGCCATTTTAAAATATAGGAGTATAAATCCTCTATATTTTAAGTTCTGGCAACATATTTAGGTATTTTCCTGTTTTCGTGTACCTTACCTAGTTTCCTGAAAACACGATATAATCAAAACCCTAACCTTAAACCTAACCAATAAAAAAGGTTCTGGTGTATAAGAGGCAAGTATTCATATCTATATTCAAGTAGATTTATTTATAACAATAGAATAACCACAGGAATTTTTAAAGCAATTTCACGCAGCTGACAAGCAATAGAAACAATCGAGAAATAACGTTTAGATTTTACACAATCTAAAAAGAAAAAAATGTCGAAGTTATTTGATAGCTATCGGTAAACTGTTAAATACCTGAGCATAAAACAGACTATCAAATGATTTTAAAAGCTGCACTAATAAAACATTTAGTGTAACAAATAAATTTATGTTCACGTAGGGAATAGTTAACAAAACATCAAGTTTAACCCACAGGAATATTTGATGCTATTGGATCTTGTCCGATTGTAATCAATAAACAATATTGCTCACTACACTCTAGGATGAAGTGATACTGCAACATAAAACCAATATAACGTTTAAAAATATACCAAATAATTGACTCAGCCAATTTAAACAAGAACAGCAAAGATATTATTGTTGCAATTGTTATCAGCGTGAAATCTTTCAAGTACGTAACTAAACTGTCAAGATTTAAAACTTTTCCAAAAAGGGTTCGAATCTCACCAAGGACTTTGCTTTTATTATTCTTTATAGTAGTAGCATCAGTCAACCTTTTTAAAATGATTTGTTTATTTATAAATGAATCATTTTTTTGATTAATAAATTCTTTTTTTTATTGTGAAACTGTTGTCCTTTGGCGTGTTGGTACATAAGGTTTGACGAATGTCGGTATATGTGTACGTATATATGTGTATAGTTGCAAGTTCACTATAGTTATGTCTATGAATATGCATAAACGCAGTTTCTTCCAGGTAGCGGTTGGGTCGATACTGCTATATGGATGCACTACATGGACGCTAACTAAACGGCTGGAGAAGAAACTACACAAGAATGTTGAGAGCAGTATTGAACAAGTCCTGGCGACAACACCCCACGAGACACAAACTATACGGACACTTGCCCCCCCCATCATGAAAACTATACAAGTTAGACGAACCAGACACGCGGTATACTGCTGGAGAAGCAAGGACGAGCTCATAAGTGATGTACCCCTATGGACCCCCACATATGGCCGTGCAAAAGCAGGACCATCAGCTCGAACTTACATACAGCAACTATGTGAGGACACAGGATGTAACCCTAAAAACCTGCCGGAGGCGATGAATGATAGGGAGGAGTGGCGAGAGAGGGTCAGGGATATCCATGCTGGCGGCACGACATGATGATGATGATGATATATATATGTGTGTGTGTGTGTGTGCATCCATATAGGGGCCTAGATATATATATGCGTGGGCATGTGTGTAAGCATATGTTGAGTATTTGTATTGTGGGTGTCGTTAAGTTTATGTGTGACCATACGTATTTTGTGCTTTGGCTATTCATTCACTTTTCCCAGTTGAATTGAAGATGGTCGGATAAAGTTGAGAAGACCGCTTAGGTTGCAACTCAAAAATGTTAAATTTTGTCACACTTTTCTGGAGGTTCTAATGGCATAAAGTCTGGCAATATGTCTTTTCCTGAAGTTGGAAAAGATTTATCCCTGTATATATATATATATATTGCAGTTAGTTGGTTCCGGCAGATTCATCTATGACGGTGACACAAGAACCCGATTCACTTCAAGCTCGAAAACATTACAGTCAGCTTTAGTTTAGTTAAGGGAATTTGGCAAGTCATCCACCGAGTGATAGTGAGAACTGCACACACAGACACAAAACAATTTTGCAAAGTGTCACATATCCATCCTCTGTTAAGTGACATATCCGCCAGTTTTTGTTTTCTACTTTTTTCTTCTCTTGTGGATCTGTCTTCAGCTTGTGCACTTTGATCCCAGCTTGCAAAGAAATACTAAATAGCATTGTACTGACGAAGGTTCATGAGCCATAGACTGATACACTCATAATATTAATTACTTGTTTTTGTCTTTTTTAATCAACTCATTCAGTCGATCAGGCTACAAAAACAACGCAGATCTGAAAAGATTCAGGATAAAATATCAACAAAATATACCAATGGGTTTTCAGACTAAAATAAACAACTTCGGTATCTAATCAGGCTTATCGCAAAGTAAAGAGAGACGCCAGTTCAAATCATACCAAGAGTTAATACTCTATTATTCGTCATTGTATACTTGTAACATTGCCATTTTTTATTGTTTTATTTAAAATACAAAGCATTGTCAACCATTAATTTTGATTAGCATTTTCTTATTTTTGTAGTTTTAAAAAAGTTTATCCTGACTCACTTAGGTCATCAATGTACGACTACAAGATTAACAGCAAGCTACAAAAAACAAAAAATTACCGTTCGGCAATATATACCAGTGGGTTCTTGTAGCCCAGATGATATATTGAACCAGACTTCCTCAGAGCAAAGAGAATGTGCCCTCAGTTTTCACTGGGGTTTTCCCTTTAAGCGCTTCTTTTTACATTACTTGTATTCATAAAAATCTTTTTAATTTTTAGAAGAGACCCAGTCAAACATCTGTTTTAATCATTTTTCCTTTTCTTTTAATTTTTGGTTGCTTCATTTATATTTGTTCACTTAGGCCGTTAATCTACGACAAGGAAAAAGGAACGTAATTTGCTAAAAATGGCTGTTAAGGTATTCATTGTTATTTTAAAAAGATCAAGTACATTTAAAAATTAGAAAATATAAAAATTATATATAAAAAATGAAAAATGAAAAATAAAGATGAATAGAATTGTGATTATTTTATCATATCTATACTGTTTCAGATTAATAAAAGATTAATAATACTATAACAAACATAATAAATTCAGTTATATTAATGGAATTTCTGATGAGGTAACAAAGAGATTATTAGTTCTGGGTATGACATTAAACAGCATTTGGTGTTGAGGTTCATCTTCTGCTGCTAGCCTGAAGTATCAGGTTCCATAATCAAATAGATCAGTTTATAAATTATTATTAATAGATAGGAATACTTGAAACTGCTATAACATATGTGCAATCAGAATGATAATTATTATTAAAAAGAAATAGTTCCTTGAAACCGTATAATTAATTGCTTGAAAAAACTCATGTAAAACAATCCAACAAACGACAAACGATTAAAACATTTCAAAAATACGCATGAGTGCTTGGGTGCGTGAGCATGCGCGTGGGTACGTTGATGTGTGTGTGTGTGTGTGTGTGTGTGTGTGTGTGTGTGTGTGTGTGTGTGTGTGTGTGTGTGTGTGTGCGTACAAGTTGAGAAAAATTAAAGAAAATTTCTCATTATCACCAGTGTTGCCATTACAAGCACATTTCTCATGAACCTGTAATGAATATGACTAAGTTTATAACAGATATATATATATATATATATATATATATATATATATATATATATATATATGCGTGTGTGTGTGTGTGTTTGTGTGTGTGTGTGTGTGTGTGTGTGTGTGTGTGTGTGTGTCTTTTAAATTAAAAATTGAAGAAAATACTCGATACTCTATAAGCAGAGTAATAGTGTAGTTAATATCAATTGTTGAGATTGATAAATCTTCTTTTTTACTCCTGAAGTTGCATGAATCTCACTCCTCAAGAAGGTAGCAAAATTAATCGTATTTCAATTATATATATATATATATATATATATATATATATATATATATATATATATATATATATAATTTGTTTTTTTAGTTGATAAATAATTTAGAAAAAAAATGACTTAAACTAATTGATGTTGAGTTTTTTCTCATCAATCAATACAAAAAATAAAACTACTCTCTCTGTCCAAAATAGTTGTTACATTGGCTTATAAATTTCATACGATAAAAGCAACGATTATTATGGGACGGAAATTCGTTCAGCTGGATAAGATAAAACTAAAAGCTCATTTACTTGCAAATTTTTTTTAATGAGATTTGCTTTCTTTGCAGAAGGAATTCAAATTGTAGGATTTTATTCTTAATTAGGAGTTTTATCGTGAATATCTGTTAGTTAAATCATCCGGAAATGAAGATGTTTGCTTCTGTAGAACGCAACCTTTTGGCATTGAATGTTGCCTGCTCCTTTTATATTTTGATAGAGAAAAAAAAAACTTAAAATGTTGATTAAATTGTGTTCATTACATCGCCATTAGCAGAAAAAAGGGGATTTTCATTCTGATTAGAAACATTGTTAAAAACATATTGATATTTGTCTATAGAATTAATTACAATTCTCATGAAAAAATGTCGGCATTTTTTTAGTTATGCTTTTGTGAAATACAAATCATAGAATTTACCAGCTTAAAGGATGCCTCGGGCGGTCATTAAGTTCAATGTCAGGTGATAACTTTATCTTTGAGAATTTATTTTATAATCCATTGCGAATAAATGAATTGGGATAGTTTTTTGCTCTTATATCATAATACCCGCTCCAGGTTGTATAACAGTAATTTTTATCAGATATAGAATCGTTGAGCCGAGTTCAAATCCTGGACGAGGCAGTTTGTATTTTACTTTATGATTATGCCATCGAGAAAAGTAAGGATTCATCTCTTCTCCCACCTTCCCTTGCAGTGAGAGCAAACACTAGAGCTGATTGTGCTCTTGCCCCACTCGTGCAACATATTTAGGAGAAGGAAATATCGAAATTCAAACCAAAAGAATTTTTGCCTTCGAATAAGGCATGTCTTCAAGAAGAGCATTCTAAAAATCCTTTTAAAAAATTCATAGACAAACCATGCAAAATTTTTTAATCTCTTGCGCAATTCTGAGTGGATCACTTTTCCGACCCAGTCATGTCTACTCTTGTATTACTTTTATGCCAGTTTGCTACACTTGATTATTATGTGATAAACCGTTTAATCCCTGTCACATAACATATCATCTGCGATTTTTACTTTGACAGAATTGGTTCTGCTGGCATTATTTTGTGCTGCTATTAAAGGAGATTCATTTTTTTTTAGGTTTCCTCTTCATAGCCATGTCCAGGTCATCTAGTGTTCAATTTCCTTGGTTTGTCATTTTATTTTTATTATTATTTGTTATTAGGATGAAAAATGGTTTATTCCAGTTTAGAGAATTTTTCAGTAATTGTACTAACAAACAATAAATTCGGTACAGTGTGTCGTTTTTGCTGTTATGGCAACAGGCATACAAAAATCGGATCCTTACGATGTAAATGTTCTCGAAAAGTAAAATAAAAATATTTGTTGTGCGCCAAAGTTTCTGGAGTTTCGAAATTACGTGTTTGCTGTGATTCATGTAAACTAACGTCTTTTTTAAAAACAATATTATAACCGTGTGTAGTCAATCCACTCAAGTATATCTATCTATCTATCTATCTATCTATCTATCTATCTCAGTCTGTTCTTATCTATCTATCTATCTATCTATCTATCTATCTATCTATCTATCTATCTATCTATCTATCTATCTATCCCACTCTATTCACATTTATCTATCTCTCTATCCCACTCTATTCATATCTATCTATCTATCTATCTATCTATCTATCTATCTCATTCACCCATTCACTTTATATATACATATATTTATGTGAGTGTATGTGTATGTGTGTGTGTGTATGTGTGTGTGTGTGTGTGTGTGTGAGAGAGAGAGAGAGAGAGAGAGAGAGAGAGAGAGAGACAGCGACAGAAAGAGATAACACAGACTATAACCCTCAACACATTTACATTTGAGAAAATATACAAAATGTAGATGGAGGCAAACATCAGATCTAATTTACTTCAATTTTAAAACCATTAATCGCTTGTGGTGTTATAATATCTATCCTAATTCTTCTTAAAAGTATCCATATCATGTAAAAGAACCATATATACTGACAAACTAATCCACTTAATAAATAAGAGATATACTTAAACAAAAAAGAAAAGAAAATTGCTGGGAAGATATTTAAAACTCGGTAAATTAATGATAAAGATAATATGGAAAATTTATCGAGTGCAAATGATGTATTAATAGTTTTCTTAAACACTAGAAAAATGTCTCCAGATGGACTAAAATCTTCAGCGTTTAAAGTCTCCAAACGAAATAGGAATTAAATAAAAAAAAACTCGCTTCGACTGACAACTATGCATTAAACGTGATTGTTATCCACCAGAATATTTCAAGTTATAAGTTGAACAGGAAATGAGTGAAACCATAAAACTAACATATCTAAGAAATTCAGATTCAGTATTAGTGCAAATCGTTTTCTTCCACTTCCTCGAATTACAAAAGTAACATCAATTCTCTTGCTAAAAATCTGTTCTGATCGTTACCCTTTTATAACAGAAATATTTAATGTCAAGTTGAATAATGTTTGAATTTATATGATCCATAAAACATGAATGTAGAAGAGACACGTCATACTTTCCGCGTTTAAAAAAGTCTTCATTTGCTTCTAAATGTCGTAGAATATTTACGTTTTTTAAATCTCTGTCTGAATTTATTTGGCCAGGAAAGAACAGATAGAAGGTTTAATTGATTAGTTTTAACAGTAGGTCAAACGGTCTAGTGTTATTTTAAGCTCAGCGGTTAACAAAGTGCGTTCATTGTATGTTCCGTTGTTTCTTAAGTGTTTGATTGTTGCACACAGTCCCCAATGGAATATGAATAATTTTTAAACAGATGTCTTTAAGCCATAGACAAGATCCTAACAGATACTACCAATCCGGGTCCGAGTGAAACAAGAAACAATATCTTTTGAACCATCAGATGCAGTTTAGTATCGTAGCTCGGACACCCCTTTTTGTGTAGGGGTTCTTACTGCTCTGTCGGGGATACAGTCAGCGTATTCTGTGCCCCACCGAGATTTTAGATTCCCAGATAGCGTAGTTTAATTTTCTCCAGGAATACAGTCCATGGATAAACGTTTTGATTAAGTGTAAACAGTTAAGTTGGTTGTTTGGAATTCAGTCTTTGATTTCGGTTGTGAATCAATTTACTGTTTTATAGATGTTCACTGACTAATATACCTCATTCTGTTATAATTCGTAACTCTTTATCCTATTTACCAACCTCTCCAGGATATGACACAGGGTCAATTTTTAAGCGGAGTTTAACAGGTTTGAATCCAGAGTTTTCCTTCTCGTAGAATCTTTATGAATTTTGAATCAACTTATTCATTCAATCAACGGTGCTCGATTACTCTTATTCTACAGTGCATTTTTCGATGTAATTTCTTATCAGTTAATTTTTACGAGTGAATTCGCCATTGGTGTGTCATTCATCTGTTTTTTCCTCTAAATCAGGATATATTGCACTGTCTGATTTAGAGATTAGACTTTTAATCCTGCCGGTTGTTTAGTTGTCTATTTCATCAAGTACGAGGATCATTAAATACGTTTCCAGACTTTTTTCGTATGGGCACTTTTATTGATAGTACACACATGAAATTCTAGTCCCCTTCGAAGTAATTTCCTCCGGCTGTAATGCACTAGCTGTACCATTCCAACAACTTCTGGAAGGCCCCATAGAAGTCCTCTTGTGTGAGCGTGTCAATGACCTTCGTCACAGCCTCTTTCATCTTCTCAATTGTCTCATAACGACATCCTCTGAGCTTAGGGAATAACCAAAAGTCACAGGGAGCAACGTCTGGACAACAGGGACGGGGACGAACTGTCTTGATGCCCATCTTGCTCAAATAGTTTGTGGATGGAGTTGTGGACTGGTGGAAATGCTACTGACCCGATTTGAAGAGTGCTGGCCTCTTTCCAAGGAATCTCTTCCTGAACTCCCTTAAAACCTCAACATAGTAACCCAAACCCTAACTCTTTGGCCAATAAACTCTGGGGTATTGACTTCCCTATTCCTCCCACACCTCTCATCATCCCTCACAGATTCCCTGCCTTCCTTGAATCTCGTATGCCACTCAAAAGCTGATGCTCGATTCATGCAAGATGGTCCAAAAGCAGTCTGAAGTATTCCATACGTTTCTGTGGCATTTTTTCCAAGTTTAAAACAGAATTTTATTGCATATCGTTCTTCTAAAGTGTCCTTACATCCAGATTGCATTTTTGAAATTCACCAGCTGTGACAATCAGGCTTTAGTAGAGTGTATTCCATTTGCTGCTGTAGCTGTTCATTTGAACCTGTAATCACAAAAATTGGTCAGTCATCTCATAATATGTATTGCAATAACATAATGAATTCTCCAGAGTCTATGACTATTTTAAATGCCTGTACAAAAAAGACAGGAAAATTATTGAATTCACCACTAATTATTGAATTAGGTCTGGTTAGGGAGACACTTTAATTGTCGACCACTCAACCATGTGAATGGTACTCCCGAGTTACATAGTACAAATAGTACGCTTTAGGCAACTTGATTAAAGCGATGATTACACGAATCATTTAAACAGTATTTATCAATTGTGTATTAAACGTTTTAAGATGTTGTCGATTCTTATCGTCAGTTAATTGGTTTAATTTTTCGGGAAAATATTAATTTCTTTTCTTTTTCAAAAAGCTGAAACACAGAAAAAATTTGAAAGAAAATGTATACATCATGGTTGTAACTTGGTTTTTGAATTTTAAGAAACCGTGTGTACCAGTTCCGCCATTGTTTTTTGTTAATGAATATGAGGCTGCACTCTCTTTTTAGGAGCTAACATCTGACGAAAATCTAGTGTCGAATTTATTACAGCTGCCTTTCAGTGCAAATTGTGACAATTTTTATTAAATTCGTTTTCTTTAAATTCATTTCCCCTTTTTAATATATAACTATTTTTCTGGTAAATAATAAAGATATGAAAATGGAATAGTTAAAAATAATTTGTACAGAAATTTGAAATGCATCGGAAGCAGGCTGTAAATGTTACAATCACGTTATGGTTAATTTTGATGAATGATCAAGATGGGCTGAAAAGGGTTTATCAATTTTTCTAATCTTCTATAGAATTAACTGTATCTATGTTAGTGTCCTATTCAATGAGGTTGGAGTGATTTTAGATATTTAATAACGAGCACTCGTAAAAACATTTATCTTTTGACAGGATCATTTAGAAGATTCGAATTAAGCGATAATCAGAGCAGAATCTTCATTTTCTAACCTATCAGTTTGATAATTTTGCATTTGAACCAATTATAATGTGAACAATCGAGATAATAATTAATAAAAATTCTTCTTTGATGGTTGTTTGGTCGTTTTTTCTTTGTCTTCCATTTTGTTTCAATTTAAAATGGAAAAGAAAATCTCGTTTGCATCACTCACCGTCATCAGAAAGAAAACAAAGTCCGACAAATATGTCGCCAAGAGAGATAAAGAAACCGAATAAAGGATAGGTTAATAGTTTTTTTTTCTGTTTGGACTTCAACAAACCAATGGGTTTTTTGTTGCTCATTCGGTATAGCTGGTGAGTTTAACCAGGTTTCCGCGAGATAAAGAGACTGCGAGTCGGAGATTCGTCGTCAAATTTCACAATGATGCCAGGATATAGGATTCACTGTATCCTCAACAGGGGGTGGGATAAGACCACACACAAAAAGGGGTGTCCTAAGTATGATACTAAACTGCATCTGATGGTAGGGTTCCTGTGCTTAAGATCTGGGGAGTGTGAAGTAAGTCTTCATTGCCATAACCTCAACGTTCACACTGACCAGGAGTCTTAGGAACTATTAGTGTCCTATCAAAGGGTTAAATAGATTTGTTAGGGTCCTATTAAGGGGTCAAGCACATATGTTTAAAGATAATACGTATCCAGTATAACCAAGTATATAAATACTTAGGAAACAATTTCACGAGATGTATAAGTATAAATGTACAATGGCTGCGCTTCCCTTAATTCGAAGTATAAAATTAGCCGAGGCGTTAAAATCAATCAACAAATCATAAACTTATTCTTTATTATTTTGTTCTCTCTTTGTATTTTCTTGTTCTGATTCCAGCACCTCGTAGATTTTATTTCTAACAGCTGTTATTGAGATAAAAGGGAATATCTACACCTTATTAGATTGCCGTTTTTTTATTTTTTTAGAACTTTAGTTTACTTTTCTTTTCTTTTTTAAAGCATTTTTCACGGTTATTTCACTTCTAGCGGATGTTATTGAGATAAAGGGAGGAACTACTCGTTATTAGATAGCTGTTTTTTTTTAATCTTTAAGCACTTAAGTTTGCCTTGCTTATTTTATATATTTTAGATACATTGAGTCCAAATATAAGCTATTTAGCATTCATTTATGCACTTTAAGCAAGGACAGTCTAGTTAAACATATTCTTATTCACACAAAAAAAATGTCATTATTATACTTGAATTAGCCAAATCAGTTATTTTGTCGGCTAAGCAACAGGAAATGAACAAATAAATAGTTGTAAATTACAACAAAAAAAAAAGAAAATAGAAAAAAAAAGAGCGTTTATTTATTAGAAGCGCGAAAAATGACGGGGAACGACTCAGCTATGAAGAATGCTTCATTACTTCATCTTAATCAGTTGCAATTTACAATATTTTCAACTATGGCTCCAAGGTTAAAATGACGGAGCGATCTGCCTCTGATTCTATTTTTAATGCACCATTACAAAATGTCGACTTTTCTATGAGTGAATCCTCCTCTGGTGAACCAGTCTAGCTCTTGTTAATTTCGCTCACGGTTGACGGTAAGTTTCGTCTTCCTTTTGGCCAACATAAATTTATTCTTATGACAAAATTACCATTGTCCAAGTGATCTCGTCTACAGGGGCGTGGCCATGTTTCAAAGTTACAGTTAGATTGCCTCCAACATATTACAGAGTGATGGAATAATGAAAGTGATAAGAAGAAACAAGTCAACGTTTTTGCCAAACCATTTCATTAATTCCTATATAAAAAAAATTCTGACGTGTAGTTGATAATTTTGCGTTACAAAACTTTTAATCTAATGCTTATGTTATTTATCATCATTTAAAGACTATACTTCTACTATGTCATTAATATATATATATATATATATATATATATATATATATATATATATATATATATATAAATCATCATTAATATGCTTTATGTTGACAATTTGGTTGCTATACTTTTTAAGTTACGTAATTAAAAAAGAATTCACATTTATTTAAAAGCCTTTTGTGCTTTACGTTATATGTATACGAGATGGAGATTGGCCCTTGGAAAAAAGATTTACCCGCCCTCGGACAAGTCTTTCTTTTCACTGTGCCGGGTGTGTTACTATCCTCCTCATCAGATTAAGTTGGTGAGGGTGTCATTTTTGTCATCGCAACTCAACCATGCAATAAGTTACACGGGTTTCTTCACAGGTCCTGTAACCTGATTGTGGTCGTGAGGGCGTTGCTTATGTAGCGCGTTTTGGGGGGGGGATATAGTCTGGCAGAATCCATGCTTCCTCAGGTCTACAACTGTTTAAAAGTCAGTGATTTCATTCTCCAAGACTAGTTACCAAACCGACATTAAAGAGCATAGTCTATCCGGCTATTTACTTATAACTGGAGGGAGAATAATTGGATTCATACCTTTCCCAAAGGTATCAGCACCATATGAAATGCAAATACCCTCGTCCACTTCCAACGAAAATAAACGTTATGGCAAAATAACCGTTACATAATTTTAAATCTAATTCTTATCTTATTATTTCGGGACTCTCTTTACTTTTACTAGATTATAAATGCTAGTTGAAAACCTTCCCTAAACATCGAACTATATCGGTGAGCACAAATAATTACTGTTAAGTGATTGATGTTTATGTTACATCATTGTTAATTAATTGCGTTACAAATATAAATACAACATCGAGATATTTGTAATTATTTGAAAAAATCAACTTTGTTTTCTGTCGATAAAATTTTCGGCTGAATATCTCATTTGTAAGATCAAAAAATCCAAAAACTATAATTTACAGACACATTACAGACACAAAATAAGTACCCTTTTCAGCATATCCTTAACCGAAACTCTCGTTGAAGAATAAAAAATCTTTTGGAATTTTCAGAAGTTACCAAATTATCAAAAATGGTCTTGTATCTGACAAGTGAACAATGAACATTTAGAAGCTACAAATCCTTAAGTTAGGAGATTAAAAATAGCCAAATAAAAAAAAGGTTGGATTTTTTTGTTTGATGGCTAATTATTTGATGTGGATTATTTGATGCCAAAACTATCTTTTTGGACCTTAATATCACTATTTAACCCACACCTGGGGGATAAATGGGTTCATACCTTTCCAAAGCATTTAAATCCGAAAGTGAAAACAATAGCGTGGCTGGAGTTTGAACTCGCTTATTACGATAACGCAATTCAGCGTGTTAGCCACTACGCCACGGGGATCCTCAACATAAACAAACAAACAAAAAAAACCAACATTTGATTGATTGTTATTATAATTATTATGATTATTATTATTACGATTGTTTTGTTTGATTGTTATGAGGTTTGGTTTGGTTTGGTTTTAATGTCGGATGCAAGTGTTGATATTCAGAAAATTTTGAGGTATTATTTTTAATTAATCTTCTAAGCCATTTCGTGTCCTCTCAGAATTTGGGAAAGTGATTTTAATATCTCAAAGGTGGTGATTTTCCCTTGAAATAAAACAGAATCGGACGTTTATAAGTTGTCGATAATAATACCTTTAAACCTAAGGTAGAAGAGAAGCCGATGAACTGAACACAACAAAACTTTTAATCAACTTGGATCATTGAAAAATTCCAAATTTAGAGCATCTCATAAGTATGAAAAACATAAGAACACGTGAATAGTTCCTCGTTAAAATTCAGTTGAATTGTAAAAAAAAAAAAAAAAAAAATAGCCTGAATACACTCTAATATTTAACAGGCAGGAAATTTTACGCACAACAACAATTAATATTCGAAGTTTGGCACAAAGCCAGTTGTATAGGTCACTCAGTGATAACCGAATCTGCAAACGATGGTCTGCTACGCAAGCTCGTTAACCATTACTCTTGCAAGGAACCCAGGTTGAAGTTGAGGATATCAAGAACGTTATTTAAAGGCAAGTGTAATCAGATTGTCAAAATGTAAAAGTGAAAATCTTTTTTTTCTTCGTCGTCCCACTCTAGCTTTCCAATCTGTCTTCGACTTTCTTCCGCGCCTCCGACCAAGGCACGATCTCTCCCACTTCTTTAGGACTCTTTGTTCTCCTGATCACGCGGACTACTCTCTTCACAAAACATGGCGATCTCGACATCCTGATTTTTGGTTTTGTTTATATAGTGTTACCGGCCATCAGATATCATTGGCATTTTTTCTTTTAACTTTTGTACTCTGCTTGTTAGGGTACATGACATCAGAACATCAATGGTAACAAACAGAAAAAATGAAAAAATAAAACGCTAGGATGCGTTACGTCGTCTAAGGGTTAACTAGCTCGACAAACAAATTTTTATTAGTGAGCTCGATACTCATTGGATATCTAATTCAATTTTTGTCATAACTAAGCAAAAAACTAACTAGAAAGATAACAGGACGTGTAGCAAATACCTTTGAATTCATTATTCAGTTTTTCAAAAATCAAAACACAGGGAAACTATAATTTTAAAGAAAGGAGATACGATAAAATTATTATGCTACAAGTTTTATGCGTTTTTATCCATTTGAGTTCTCTCCTTTCTGATTTTCTGCAAAAGCAGAATTATGCATCAAATCTAAATATATCTGGGATTGCGACTTGGGATATGAAAAAGATTAAATTGAACGGAATTATCTAGCATAAGTGAGGAGATTATGACGTCATAGTTTGTTTTGGCTGTCCTGATACCAACACATCACAGGAGACAAAGTACAAATGTCAAAACCCTGGGAACTTAAATACAACAACAAAAAAGAGAGTTCTTTCAAGGTCACGAAATAGTAATTTACGAGACGTTTTGCTCAGATTTGGCACACGGCCGTATGTTTTAGGTACGCAATGAAGTCACGAGATAAAGTACAGCATTTTGGGCAACAAAGAAAGAAAGAAAGAAAGAAAGGAAGAAAGAAACTAACAAACAATCAAACAAACAAATAAACTGAAAAGCAAAAAAAAAAATCTTAAAAAATCAATTACACAAAAAATATAGATATAAATGTACAATGTGCGCAATTTCTAAGCGTTTAGATATAAAATAACCATTTACTGGTTGATAAGCTGTAAAAATCAATAAAGCAAAGTTAAAATTGTATTGATAACAATTTGCAAAAATATATTTTTGAATTTAAGTGAAAATCGCATTGACATATTTTCTTACTTTCAAAATAAAAATCAAATTTGAGAACTTTGGTTTTATTGTAAAAATCATCTATTAAATATCTCTAGCTAAGTCAAAATTTGGTAAACTATTTGAGTCTGTAAACACGATTTTTTAAAATCTCGACAATCGAATTAGATCTTTACTATTTCTACTTTTATGGAAAATTAATGTCTTTTTATTGTTATAATTGTATTACTAGTTTTACTCTAACTTATTGTTGTTGTTTTTTTCATCCGAGCATAAAAAAAAACAACAAAACTTTATGGCAGTTTGTTGACGAAAACGTTGGAGAACAATACTTAGTACAAAAAAGTCAGCAGATTCTCGGTACTTAGATAGGACCAAGCACTTGTTGACACCCATTCAGAAAAATCAACTCACTCCTACATAACGATTTAATCAGCTTTTATAGAATTTTATCCTTTCAAAAAGAAGAATAAGAGAAAATTCTGTTTTAAAATTATTTCTTTATATTAAAGACAAATGGGGTTATTTGGATTTGATATTTGATTTTGATATTTGAATTTGTAAAAGAAAAAAAGAACTCATAGAAAAATCGATGACAACATTTTCAGTGCCATATACTCGTTATTTAGAAATCAATCCAATAGTTTGATAAACATTTCTATATCAGATCATAAAATACTGAATGATGTTTTTTTTTGTGAAAAAGGGGATTAGAAATAAGTACAAGCTGGTACAGCATGTTATTTAATTTTCCGACACCTCAGTAAATATCTACTGTAAAATCAAGATCATGGTAAGAAATAAAGTCACAGGAAAAAAATTACAATTAATTAATAATAGACAGTTAGTTAGGAGTAGGGTTAAGTTTTGTCAGGAAATGTGATTTTAATTCGAATTAGGGATTTATCGAGTAAAAACACTTGATTTAAGATTCAACATTTTAATGTGACTTTTTCCAGTGACTTTTAAAAAAAAAATCCAGATTCCATAAAGATATAACATATTCAAAATATACATCTTCTAGGAATTCTATATCATGATGAAAAGATAATTTCTATTTCCGAATTTTTCCAATTTATCTTCTTTTTAATGGTTTTTATTTACAACTTCATTATGAATCTGTGGAAAATTTGAATGATTTATTTCTTTTCCAAATTATTGAATTTTCAAAAGTTGATGGTCAACTGATGCAAATAATGGAGCAACGCTTACATTCGTTCCTAAAATGCTTGAAATCTTTTAGAATTACCAAGTATGACCCGGTATTAAAAAAATAATAATTCAATCCTTTTTATAATATTTACGCCATTCAAAAGAAGACGAATTAGAAAAATTCTGGTATAAAAAAAACTATCACAATTTTATACAAAAAGGGTTTATTTTATTAACACCTTACATGACATTCGAATTAAAAACTTATTTCTCTACAAAACGTAACCTTAAGACTAATCCTACTCTTACCTTAACCGATAATCATAAATCCATTGTGATTTTCTCTATGACTTTTTCGTTGCCAAAATTCTAATTTTTTCTGTGACTTTTCTTCCTGCCAACGGCGTGATTATACCTATTAATTCTAAAAGGTTTCAACCCTTTTAGAAACGAATGCAAACATTGTTCCATTATCTATTTCAGTTGACAATCAACTTTTTAAAATACAATAATTTGAAAAAGAAAAAATATTAAAATTTGTCATGGATTTATCGTCAAGTAAATAAAATCGAACTTTCATTTTATTTTTTGAAACAACTTAATTCGATGCAACTTTGATGAAATATGAACGTTGCATTTCTAGCACTTTGGACAAATGTTTCGCTTTTGTGCAAATATTTACGAAGCTAACAAAAAAAAAAAAAAATCCTCCAAAACAAATATTTGTCAAATCATTGTTTACGTATATTTTTATATTCTAACACATTTTTCGCAAGCAACAAACCAAATAGATAATCCAATGTTATTTTAAAGAATAACTAATTTATGTATTTTTGCTTATTGTATTATTTAAAAATTTTTTTCGTTAGAATTAAAAGGAAATACATTTCCGATTGCATTATATATTTTTATAAATCGATTTTAGTAAAAGTAAACCAATCAAATATATAAAATAAACAATCAAATTCATTCATGCAAATAATGGATGCACTACGATGCAGAAATGAAGTTAAAATGTATAAATGCATTTCGCGTAGAGAGTCTGTGAGAAGATAAAAAAATCAAATTGCAATAAAATTCACGAAAATCCTTTTATGTCTTAGTTCTTTGAATCTTTCCCATGTCTTCACTGTCGTCGTCTTTGAGACTTCGACGGTTTTTATGGTACAATAGAAATAATTTCTGTCTTTGTTTTTTTATTTCCATCAAGGAAAAAACCCGAAAAAAAAAAAAAAATTGAAAAATAACGAATAAAGAAATAGATAAATTAATAAAAATAAAAAAATAAACGAAGAAGATGACGTTGAGTCAAAAAATCACCATAAAAAAAGTAAACGTTTTGAAAATAAAGTTTTAAAAATTATTGCAAAAATAATTGCACAATAATTAAAAAGCTTTTAAATCATTTAAATGCTGAAAATTAAAAAAAATATCATCTGACAGACTATTAGAAGTTATCAAGATTATTTTCAATTAAAGAGTATCAAAGTTTGTTTTTTTACCGCAATTTCTATGTCTCCCTTAAAGATTAATGGGAAGGAAAGGCATGTGAATGAGTGTATTTACATAGTAAAGGGTCGCAAGGTCCCGTTCACCCTTTCGACATCTCATGGAATCAACGATTGGGTGAGGTCCTGGGCAGCCGTTGGTGGGGGAGTCAGTGATTGGCCATTGCAAGTTGAGATGCAACGGATGTACCTTTAACTCTTAGTAGAATAAAATAAAATTATAGAAATGAAAATGTATCATGCGTGCAAACGTCGTTCAAAAAGTTCTAAGCCTGACTCAGATTTTAAATATTTTGCACACATCTCAGCTCTGTATAGACCTCGTCTGTACTGAAATTAATACAGAGATCTCTGTTAGTTTTTTTTTTAGACTTGATTGAGGTTTAAGACTTCATTGCTAATAGTTATATGTATGAAAAAAATTAAACGATCCTCCGATGAAATATACTTTATTTTATCGGAATATAGTTTTTTTTTCTTAAACAAATGAAACTTTTTAGTAATGAAATAGAAATGATTTATTTTAGCTTTTATTCTGCCAGTATCTAAGTAGTAATTTACAAAGCCTTTTTACTGAGATGTGCCAAAAGGTCATAAGAATGGTGCATCCAATGAGACAATGAGACTCGAACTCACTCGTGAAGGTTTCCTAGTCTAGCCTGCTAATCATTGCACACCCGGAAACACCTTGCTTGTATTTGAGTAATTTATTGATTTGAAAAAGGTTTGCATTAAGATTTGTTCGTTAACACACACACACACACACACACACACACACACACACACACACACACACACACACACACACACACACACACACACATATATATATATATATATATATATATACCCTTAGGAAAGGCAGGAAATATCTCATTAACCCCAGCTGTCGGTTAACTAGCACAAGGGTGGTTCTGGCGTTAGATAACCCACGAAGGTTATTGTGCCATTATGTGTGTGTTTATATTGTATATATACTTTCAAGTACAGAATATCTAGATTATTATAATCTCTTTCAGAATATACCAATGATATAAATTCTAAAATGTCAGAATAAAAAATGATAAATTTCTATACGGAAATTTGATGATGGATTTTCTTATATTTTTCAAGAATCTAGACACCACTCTCTAGAGATGACTGAATTCTTGATTGTCAAATCCTGCAGTTGTGCCAAGCAAAGTTTAGAATAGTAATCAGAGAGAGAGAGAGAGAGAGAGAGAGAGAAAGAGAGAGAGAGAGAGAGAGAGATAGAGAGAGAGAGAGAGAGAGAGAGAGAGAGAGAGAGAGTGTGTGTGTATGTGTACTTTGATTAGTTCTTCTTTAACAATGATTGACTGATTGATTTTAATAGCATTTCAACCTGTTTGTTTGTGTGTGGGGGGTCATTCTATGTTTAGAGTTTCAACATTGTATGTTTATATTTGTATGTTTTATGTAGTTCCTTAAACCTTTTCCACACCGTTAGATGGGATTAAGTACCCTTGTATAATATTAATAATTCCCAAATAGATTTGATTGACTCACAAATGGGACCCTAAGCCCGTGTCACTGTGGAGCTGGGTGTAATGGCGATAAAGGGATACCTCCCTCTCCTCAGAGCTCAAAGACTAGAGACTTACTACCGGGTACAGGTTAGTGTCAAATCCAGGACACCCCAATTTGGAATAAGACGATACATTCAGCGTATTCTATGTCCTTCCGACTGGGAATTCTTTAACAATGATAACTATTATAAAAATATATTTGTTTCTAAAATCTCAAATAAAATATATAATAGAATATACAACACTCTTCTAAACTATTTTATTTAAAATCTGGAAAATTTTTGAGCCATTTGAATTTTTGATTTGTTCTCAGATTCATCCAAAATATCTGTGGTAATGTCGAATTTAGATTTGATAATATTCGATTTAATCTCTTCGCTCCGAAATCATAAACATAAGAAGTGTTTTCCTCGTCTTGTACTCACACGTTCATTATAGAACATAATATTTTACATGATAAAGCAGATTTTCAATGTTCTACTCAGTACTGAGCCGTTGTGCCACACCTACGAAAATATTCACATTTAGAAACGCCGAGAAGAATGACGCGGAGAAACAATCACGTGATTGGTTATCGACAATTTCAAAAGTCGAGAAGAAGATAAATACAAACAAGGAAGGGTCTATTTCCATTCGAGTGGTTCGTGTGATTGATAGACTCAGAAATCGAGACCGATTTATTTATTTGCGATATAATTGACATTTCCTTTTTTTGATGAGTAGAAAAAGAAAAAGAAAAAAACAACAAAGAACAAACTTTTGAAAGTTGAAAACTAAAAATAATAATACTAGTTCCGAAAGGGAACAAAAATACGATATTGAAAAAGACAGTGACAGCAAATTGTTCAGGTAAAAATTCTTCAATGAAATTGGAATTTTAATATATCTTTGTTATTTTTCCCTTTTGATTGTAGGGTTGTTGGTGTTTGAGGGCATATCAACTCTTGTGGGTTAGTCAACGCTAAATTCTTTATATATATATATATATATATATATGTTCGATTTTTAAGTGAATGGTTTATAGGTAACTACTTTTGAAAGAGTTACAGCTCATTTATTTGCACAAACTTAAATGGTTTCAAGCATTGGTAATTGAAATAATTTTATTTAATATTAATCCTTTGTTTGCGTACATTCAAATGCTTCCATGTGTTGCAATCTAATACAAATTTTTCTATTTGATACTAATCATTTGCTTTCACACGGTCAAATGGTTTCAAGTATTCCAATTTGACAATAATAATTTTATTCAATATTAGTCATTTGTTTGTGCACAATTTAAAGGGTTTCAGATATTACTATTTATGATTAATAATCCTATTAAATATAATTCATTTATTTCCACATAGTTAAATGGTTTCAAGTTTTTCAATTTAATATAAGTGATTCTATCAAGCATTCCTTTCAAGTACTAACAATTTGCATACAGATGTATGGTTTCGAATAATTTATAATGACAATTCTCCGTAAACGATTGAGCGGATCTATTTGATCAATATTTGAGATTCTAATAGATATTACCACTCTCAGGATGAGTGGAACTGATAGAAATGGTCATGAAGGCGTATTTCACATTCTCTAAACTTCAGGACAGGCATCTCACCATCAAATGTAGTTTATTGTAGTTTGCAGGTCACACAAAAACTTGTTTTTGTCAACATGACTAATCCTCTGCCATCGCTTTCTAGCACCTTTAAGATAAAAAGGGTTGGGTGTTTGTTACTTGAAAAACTTGAAGAATACGCTCGGAACAATCGTATAGATACAAAGGCTGGACATGACCAGTCGATTGATTGGATCGAGCTTCTCGGACTGCTTGTCTTGTCCAATAAGGACCAAAGTGACCATTTTGTCTGCTAAATCCCAGACTGCTCAGCCACCAGGATCAGTAAGATACTTTTTGACATTGCTCGCCTGCAAGGCTCGCTTCCTGAGCTTGGACGGTTCCATATTTCGCCACCACAGTCGAAATTTAAAACCACACATCAATCCTCTCTGTATGTAAAGTTGATTGTCTGTCACTGCTGTCAAAATAAGTAATGTTTACAGTGATTGGTTATCATTTATAATACTATTTCTTTTTGTCTTGCAGCCTGACTGTTACTTTTGGACAAATGACTGGTTCTTCTTTTCTTTCTCTCAATTGACTTTGCGTTTTTCTTCGTTTCTTATAATAAAGCTCTCAGATGTAAACGAATGTAGCGTAAAGGTTATTATCCCTTAAAAATAGACACAACCAGCCGAGTTCAAATGTTAAACAAAACTTTTATCTCTTCACGCCTCTGTAATTTCCCTTAGTAAAGACGTAAATCTATCTTTTCAGTCCTTAGCTATGGTTAAATTGTATGACAGACTTGGCTCTTTAGTCATAGTACGGAAATTAGTGAATGGGAAGGAAAATGATGAATTCAAACTAGAAATACACCGCTGAAAATTTGCCTTTGCATCGCATCCGGTCCGTTGGCGATGGGTTGGGTAAATACATACAGATTTCTTAAATACCTAATTTTCCTGATAAATCACCCATCTAAGCACTGAATAGGCTTATTGTGCTTAATTTTGGTTGTCATATGCGAACCGGTGCTATAAAATAAAAGTAAAGTAAAGTTAGCGACCGTAGTCGAGGGTGACCAGAAGGCTCCCTTTTCGATAGCTACTACACCAAGGTGTAGGGGAGGACGCTACTCCTTTCCCTGGATTTCTCCATTTTACCCTTGATCCTTACCTTATAATGCTGAGTGTTAAGCAAGGTAGCATCAAATACAATTTTTTGAGTCTTTGGTATGACTCGATCTAGGATTGAACCCAGGTCTCTCAGGCCATTGGCGAACATTCTAACCATCAGGCCAATGTCCGGTTTGCTATAAGCAAAACTTGACCTCAACTCTTTGCTTTCTGTTTATTTGAGTTATATCTTATGTTACTATGACCCCAGAATTCCTTATTACGCGCTAATTGCATGAGTTATATATATATATATATATATATATATATATATATATATATATATATATATATATATATACTTGGTGAATAGTCGACTGATCGGGCAAGTTAACCAGTTCCCTCACAAACATCTAAAACAGACGGTGTCTAGACAACTGGCAAGTTGAAAAATAAGCTCTGTCAAATAGTAGACAAAACCTTCTTGAAGAGTCAACGGCCATTTAGCACGCATTTGCATTAATGGATACCAAGATTTTTATAAATCCTCCTTCCCAGAGAAATACACAATTTGATATAAAACTGGGAGTAACGGACTCCAAGATATTTTGAAAAAAAAAACAGTCAAGGTAAAGGACACGGTGATGTAAAAATGGGGCTTCAATTACATCCAACGATGTAGGGTGGCTTTTGTTTTTCTATACATATATTAGTGACGTTTAGTGTTTTGGATTGACGCATCTAACCATCTTTTCTCCCAATAAATAACTCCGGAATACGTATTGTTTAATTATCTTGGATTATTAAAAATAATCTCATACCATAAACACACTCGAATTGTGGCAGCTTTCACACACTCGCCCGTATGTGTGTGTGTGTGCGCACACACATACACACACACACACACACACACACACACACACACACACATATATATATATATATATATATATATATATATATGAAACCTGTAAATCCGATATTTCATATGATATATACAATCCTATTTTCATTGTGCACATTGCATGAAACTTCATGGAAAGGTCTTCAAGTGTTCATGACTATAATATTTTTAGGATCTATACCAGCTCTGCTAAAATACCAGCGATCAATTTTTCATTCAGCCATTACTAATTTGTAATTCTTTTCTTATATATATATATATATATATATATATATATATATATATATATATATATATATATATAACGAGGTTACGTACAATACTATCATCTTTTAGTTTTTATCACTCACGACTATTCGAGCACACTGATTCTTCTTCTTCTTCTTCTTCTTCTTCTTCTTCTTCTTCTTCTTCTTCTTCTTCTTCTTCTTCTTCTTCTTCTTCTTCTTCTTCTTCTTCTTCTTCTTGTCTCTGTGTGCCTGTATTTTTCTATCTCTTCCTTTCTTTCTCTTTCTTTCTCAATCTCTCTCTCTTTCTCTTTCTCTTTCTCTCTCTCTCTCTATATATATATATATATATTATATATATATAACAATGTATTTGAGAAGTCCATTAACGAAATCCATCTTCATGAGATGGAAGGAATATGCCTGCAATCATTTTGGAGAAAAAGTCTTTTCACCAAGAAGAATATTTATTGTATACAGCTTTTTCCAATGGAATTAGAATGAACGCCTCGAATAAAGTTTTAGTTGTTTAGTTCCAACCCTGAGGGCCAAAATTTGGGTCTGAGCCAATTGTTTCATATATGATATCCCAATAAATTTGTCTATTGACATTTCTCATAGACTTTTTGACATTGGGCTGACAAAAGCAGATCGTGATTGGAGCGAAGGATTATCAATTGGGAACGGGAAGAAAAAGTAAATAAAAACGAATAAAAAATAAATCGTCTCTTTAGAGAAAACGATCGACATTTCTTGAGCCTCTTTTTTTGATTAATCTATGTTTACGTTGTAATAAAGAAAAATAGACATGTAAATGAACAAGGATAAAATATACGAACAATTAAAATAACAAAGGAAAACAGAGACTTAAAAAGGAAAAGAGAATGTGAAAGACGTTGAAAAGAAAGCAGCAGAGAGAGAGAATGAAGAAATGAACTTATTCCATGAAATTTAGAAGAAGAAGAAGAAAAAGAAGAAGAAGAAGAAGAAGAAGAAGAAGAAGATGAGAAGGATGTAGAAAAGGTGAAAGAAGGAACAAATTAATTAACAAAAAGAAGAGACTAATTTTTTTACAAGTTATTCAAAAATAAGAAAAGGAGAGAAAAAAACAAACGTAGTATTATTATTAGTATTAGTTGAGGAAGAAGTAGAAAAAAGGAAGAATGTGATAGTAGAAGGGAATTTATCCTTGAGAATTATTTTAAAGAAAAAAAAAAGAGAAAAGTAGTCGTAGTACAAGCATTAATGAGAAGAAGAAGAAGAAGAAGAAGAAGAAGAAGAAGAAGAAGAAGAAGAAGAAGAAGAAGAAGAAGATTTATCTTTGTGACTTCACTTAGAAAATGTTTGTCTGCAAAACAAAATATTGTTTAGATTGATGGAAATTGTTATTTTTTCATTCCTCTGATTGCCCCCACCTCCCTTTCCTCTTTATCCTATTTCTCCTTCCTTCTCCTCTTCCAATCCATTTTCTTCTAAACTGATTTCTGTCTAAAAGGTCGAAAGCAAAGAATGGTTCGATTTCTACGGAATCTATTGATATTTATGACCATTGGCTTGAAGTATTCATAGCCCACACCTTACCATTTTGATTGGGTGTTCATCTCAGGCACGGACAGCTTTAAATGCCATGATAGATTGCATATTACTTATTATATTTATTGAAGAAGATAAAAAACACATTGAAAAGGGAAAGAAAAAAGCAAGCTAAACATTTTAATGCATTTTTGACGTTGAATTAAGAACGCTACAACGAAAAAGTTTAAATGAATTCACACTTTATGATACTTACTGAACAATGGTGGTGATATATCGATGAACGATGACGATGAAAAATAAAACTAGAATAATTTAAAAGATTTTGAAATAAACATTAAGCAGTTTCTGAACAATTATATGGTGTGTATTTAGGCAGCAGATTTTCTTGTAGGCATATTTTATCAAATATAACATTCAAAGATTTGGAGATGTGTTTTTCATTAGCCTTTTCAGGTTTCACATTCAAACCAGTACCAATAGACTGCGCGTTCATACACTACTATGATTGCACACACAATAGACGCACTCATTCAAAATAGGCATTGATCACATAAAAGATATTAAAATCTATGGCATGGTTGTACCCACATCCTCGACAATGACCAATGAATATTTTCTCGTCTCATTATGTCCGTCTTATGACTATAAGTTTAATTTATTCGAATAAAAATACAATCTTTACATAAACTATGATTCAAATGAAGATTGTATTTTTTTTTTTTTTTACAAAATGTATAAAACTTAAACACACGCACGCAAATATTGTGTTACATAATGTAATCTTGTATAAATTATATTTACGGTCTGGCATAAGAGAGTTAGTTTCATGTCAAATAATCATTTGAAAATTCTAATGACACGAAACGGACTCTCATAAATAAGATGAAAAAAATGAAATTTATATGATACAACACAATATTTATGATATAGAACAACCCACATATTGAACCTCTAAAATACGTCAGTTGAAAAACGAGAAAAATAGAATATATATATCGTCATCCTCAGACATCGTGGTATCACCACTTTTCAGTGTTGCTCGACCGGCGTGACGCTTCAAGTTGGGATCAAAACCCGGGTGACTTTACATCAGTCGGATATCTTACCCCAGTGCCATCGTCATTCTCAGTGTGAGTGAAGGAACTCTTTATGTATACTTTTAACATATACGTTATCGGCTACCGGGAGTGCTCAATTCTTTAGAAGAAATATTTCATTTCTGCGTATGTGGCAGCTAGCAGGTCGCGTCATACCAAAGACTTTAAAAATGGTACTTGATACCTCCTTGCTAAACACTCAGCAATGTAAGGTACGTATCTAGGGTAAAGTGGAGTAATCCAGGGAAAGGAGTTGCGCCCTCCCCCTACACCTCGGTGTAGTAGCTATTGAAAAGAGAGCTTTCTGGTCGCCCTCGACTACGGTCGCCAAATTTACTTATATATATAAGTTGTGATGCGTATTGTCGCTACTTTAAATAATACATTTTATGCGTGTGCTTTATTTGTTTTAAGTTTTACAAACACACGCATATATATTCCCACATACACATACACGTATATATATATATATATATATATATATATACAACCTGTAAATAACAAAATCTTAGGAGTGTTGTTTGGAGAATCAGTGTTACACTGATGAATCATTCTTCTGTAATCAGCCCATCTAAAAAAATGTAGCTAATCCTACACAAGCATTTACTACTAAAAACATTCCCTGTGTAAACAGTCTGTTAGTTCTCATCTTTAACAAAACACTTGGTCACTTATACATCGTGTGTGAAGGAGAGCTGTGCTTGTCGGAGGAGGGGTAAATACTGCCACTTTGAATTTTTGTATTGCCTTAGTATGACACCATTTTTTAACAGTCCAAAATTATCAAGCCATACTTATCCACTAAGCTTTTGATAATGAAAAAGACAGAAAACTGAGTCAATAACACTTAATTACTAGATAAATACGTAGAATTTTCCTGAGAGCAACAAAAGGTTTAGATCATAAAGGTGTCATTTATACCAATCTTAAATGGATCCATCGGAACAATTTCAAAGAATTTTTAAAAGAGACTCGGGACTCTGTAAATCCAGGGAAGAATTTAGACCATGCAGACCACAGCATTTTTGAAATTGGCTGGGATACTGAGAAGAGTCTCGGGGAATTAACGAGCCTCGTTGCCTCTCGGATTTAATGGAAGACCATAAGATACTACTGATGTGAAAACTCGCAAAGTGCAAAATCTAACAAGCTTGAAAAGACTTTGACTAATTTCAAAGAGCCTGAAAAATGAACTGGGAGAACTGGAGATCCAGAGAAAGATTGAAACCGTTCAGATCACATTGATTGGCAAGAATACCACGAAGAAACCTGGAAAAATTAAATTTCCTTACACTTGAACTTCTGTGAAGTCCAACAACGAGTATTGCTGAGAAAATTTATAAAGAGTATAACCATAACAACAATAACAATGATAGTGTCCAAAATATCCTACAATTCAACTCGAAAACCATGGAAAACTAGAAGATGGAATTGGCAGCACCAGGACAAATCCTAGTAAATCCAAAGAGGCATCTTCCAGGGAAACTCATTCTTGCTATTACAATTTCTTATTGTAATGATGACTCTTAAGAATTGCATAGGGGGCAATAAATTACCAAAATCATAAAAGATTATTCATGATGTAAATGGATGATATCAAGGTATTTGCCAAAAATAAGAAAAGAACAGAGATACAAACAATAAGAATATACAGCTAGGATAAAGGAATATAATTAGGCATTTAGAGGTTTTCCAAGCTGATAATGAAAAATGGAAAAAGAGAAACAACGAAAGGAATCAAACTACTAAATCAGGAATGAATAAGAATGTTTGGAGTAGAAAAATTATGAATACTTGGGAATATTGGAAGTGAACAGCATCAAAAAAATAGAGGTAAAAGCAAAAATAAGAGAAGAGTACCTCAGAATAAGAAAAAAACCCTTGAAACCAAACTCAATTGATGACTAAGCACCATGTCTTACAGATGAGAGATGACATAGACAGATTATATATATCAAGAAAAGAAGGAGAAAGAGAATTCGCCTGTGTTGAGAATAGTGTCACTTCATCAAAAACAAGGTTTGGGGAGATACATTAAAAAGAACAAAGAAAGACTAACTGCAGCATCCGGCAACAGCAATAGCAATATTAAAACAGACAAACAACAAAAAAAAAAAAAAACAAACAAACTGGAAAACAAATCTAAAACAAACAAAAAAACAAAACAACAGTAATTTAATAGATATTTCAAGCGACAAATTGGCGAGATTGCGGACGAGAAGACCTTAACAGAGCTAAAAAAGGAAAACCTCAAGAGAAAAATTAAATCATTTTAATAGCAGCATAAAACAACGCTATAAGGCGCAACTAAATTAAAACAAAAATTGATTATATGCAACAAAATAGCAAATGTTGATTATCTGGTGACAGAGATGAAACGTTTAATCACATTACAAGCAAATGCAGTAAACTAGCAAAAAGGAAATGCAAAACCAGGCCTGATTGGATAGAAAAAGTGATCAACTGGGAATTATGCAAAGGATTAAAATTTGACGATACTACTGAAATAGTAGATGCAGGAGACATAATCTCAACTAGAGAATGATATACGTAAAATTTTCTTGGATTTTGAGATGCAAACGGATCACTTCATTTCACCCAGAAGAATAGACATAGTGATAATAAAGAAAAATATAAGAACACGTCGATTTTGCCGTTCAGGCTGATCACAGAATGAAAATATAAGAAAGCCAAGAGATACACAAATAATTTCACCTAACCAGCGAACTGTAACAATTGTGGAACATGAAGGTGACGGCGATACCAATTATAGTTGGTGTATTTGGAGCAATTCTAAAAGACTTTAAAAAACCCCGGAGGAATTGGAAATGAGAGGAAGATTCGAGACCACTCAGACGACAGTAGTGTTAAGATCGGCTTGAATACTCAGAAGAATCATAGTGTGAACAGCTCACTAGGAGTTAAATAACATAGAATTCTCTGTGACTTTGAGATATAAACGGATCAGCCAAGAAGATGAGACCCAGCATTAATTAACACGATGAAAACAACTTGTTATCTAATGGATGGAAGAAAGCTAAAAGTTAAGCAAGTACATGGATCTTACCAGAGAGCTAAAAAAGCAAACTGTGGAACATGTGGGTAACAGTAATACAAATTATAGTAGAAAGCTTGGAATGGTTCCTGAAAGCCTGGCAAAGATACTGGAGTAACAGAGGACCAGATTAATCGTGACCATCCAAACTACATCACTGTTAAAATTCATCATCATCATCATGTCGCGCTGGTAGCACGGATATCCCTGACCCTCTCTCGCCACTCCTCCCTATCGTTCATCGCCCTAGGTAGGTCTTCAGGACAACATCCCGTATCCTCACATAGCTGCTGAATGTATGTTCGTGCTGGTCGTCCTGCTTTTGCACGGCCATGTGGTGGGGGTCCATAAGAGTACATCTCTTATGAGTTCGTCCCTGCTTCTCCAGCAGTATCCTGCATGTCTGGTTCGTCTAACTTGAATAGTTTTCGTGATAGGAGGCAGGTGGCCGTACAGTTGGTGTCTTGTGGGGTGTTGCCGCCAGGACTTGTTCAAGATTGCACGTAGCATTCTTGTGTAATTACCGTTTAACTTCTTCTCCAGCCGTTTTGTTAGCGTCCATGTAGTGCAGCCATATAGCAGTATCGATGTGACCGCTGCCAACTAAGGAGACTTGCTGCCACCCAAACTTCAGTGAAAAACAACCTTTTAAGATTGGTGTGAAAACTCGAAAGAGTGATCGACCAAGTTTTAGAACCTATATTGTCGTTATATCATGGGCTTTGATTTAATATAACTCTAATTCGCTTAAAAAATAAATAGAAAGTCCTTTTACAATAAATTCAGATTCCAATAAATATACCCTTGGAACTCTACAATCACCCGACAAGCTTTATTTCTTCCGAAAACGCTCAGACAATTTTGTTTAGATTTACAATGATAGAAATAAATGAAGTTCAAATAAATTTAGTAAATGAAGAAAGAACTTAAAAACAATTATTCTTTTATTGGGGGGAAAAAGTTTGAAGTGTTGACAAATTTCTTGCATCGATCAGTCTTGGATCATTTTTTAATTTCCTTAAGCATTACATTTTCTGATTAAAACTTTTCACTCCGTCGCTGCAGCACTCAGAAAATGCGCACGAAATTGCAGGAAGACACAACAAGGAAAATGCAATTTATTTTTATCTCAGCTTTTGCGTTTTAAATGATTGCTTTGCATTATAAGGAAAACAATCTTATGGCTTTATTTTTCCTCTTTGTATTGCTTAAGAAAATGATCGAACGATCAGTAATGGCTTTAGCTTCAACTGAAAACGCACATTAAACACTTAATATTTAACGTTGTTGTTGCATTAATGAGTTTTGTCAGAGGAGGGCACTGAAGCCTACTTGCTTAGCCATTAAGTTATATCGGAACAAATGTACTTGAATGTATGTAGGAGGAAGTTTAACTTATTAGACGAGCGGACACTTTGTCGTAGTAAAATGATTAACAGGCTTGTTTCGCAGATTAATTACCACAGTGTAGGGAGTTTTATCCTCAGCTGGGTAGCCTATACTAAGAGATTTGAGTCAAACTAAGCTATGCGTAGTAAACAAATAACCTCTTAAGTGTCTTGCCGAGTAATTCCCCTTTACGACATCAGTATAATGAGGGTCCCTTTGTAGTAAATGTAGCGTAGCGGTTATCGTCACAAGAAAAGAACTCAAGGAAAGTTCAAGTCCTCATCAAGAAGAGTTCAAATCCTTATCGTAGCGAGTTCAAATCCTAGTCGAGACGACTTCAAACTCTGCATTGTGGTTTGGATTTTAAACTTGCCGGATAAATCGACCCCAAGTTTTATGCCCATTCGGCAATAGCTGTAGAATACAACCGACTGCATCTAGGCAGAAGGTGAAGAACTCTCCCAACGATTTTCCTAGATAGGACATTAAACAATCTGATGACAAAGCTCCAGTAACGCTGTAACCCTGGAGAGTTTGGAGTACTCCTTCATTTCCATCACTCCTAAGTTTACACGTTCCAAGAGTGATTATACCTGAAAGGGTCCTATCGATGGATCAAATAAAAATGTTTGACATTTAAACTGTGTGCAAACAAATAACTGTTTGATCACTTAACTGTGTGTAAACAAATGATTAATGGTTAATTGAATTGTTAGGGATACATAGCAATACTTGGAACCATTTAACTTAGTTGACTTATCCT
This sequence comes from Sepioteuthis lessoniana, assembly GCA_963585895.1. Taxonomy (NCBI): domain Eukaryota; kingdom Metazoa; phylum Mollusca; class Cephalopoda; order Myopsida; family Loliginidae; genus Sepioteuthis; species Sepioteuthis lessoniana. Next base: position 4,437,155 of record OY757918.1, on the reverse strand, counting down.
AAATTGAATTGTTAGAAATATAACTGTTTTATCATTAAACTTTTTGTATCTACAAAATGCACTTACAAATCATATCTATTTAATATATATTTAAAAACAGGATTTGAGATTAAAGAACCAATAATGATTGGTATGACATAAAAAAACAAACCGAAACCTAATTTTGTAGATATTTTTTCAGGCTCAAAAAGACCTCTTGTTTGTCGTAATTTATGATAATAATTATATCATATAGATTATCTCATCAAGTCAATAGTGTTTGCAAAAAAAAAAAAAATTCACTGAGATTTTTTGATAAGAACTTCTTAAATTAAGAAGTTCTTATCAAAAAATCTCAGTGTTTTTTTTTTAAGTAATAAAATCTCAGTGAATCTTTTTTTTTTAAGTAATACTAAAATTTTTGTATTTTATTTGGATTCTTAGCAATAAAAAACGAATAATCTTAAGTAATCCTTTGGTATTTCCGACTTGAAAGAATATCAATAACCTTCACTTATTATGTGAATAATTATTCTATTGATATAAATAATACGGCATTTGATTGTTGCGTTTAAAATTCTATTTATTCTTAGAAAAAAAACCCTTCTTAAAAGCCACCCTGTCAGTGGAGCTTAGAATACGCAGACTATCCTCTGAAGTAAGTTAGGATATCTCTCTTCTCGAATAGAGATGTATGAAATATGACACAAAAACGCATCTGAAGGTGAGGCTCATGGTTTAGAGATCTGGGGTGTGTGGAGAACTCCTTCATTGGCATAACTTTCAAGATCACCCTGACCCGAAGTGTTGTGGTACCTGTTAGAGTCATATCAATGGGTCAAATGGATCTGTTTCAAAATTATTCAGATTCAGGAGGATCGTGTGCAAAAAAAAAAAACCTCTAATGAAAAAGCTACACCAAAAACGTTTATATGAAACGTACAATAAACGCAATTCACTAACCTCTTGGCATAAAATAACCCTACACGCGATAACATGCCATTAAAATCAATCATCAATCCTTTTGGTGTTATAGCCTTTTCATAATGAAGACAGGTTTGCGTAAAAACGTTCCCAGTATCCCAATAATTATTCCTATTCTATAAAACATTTATCTTTTAAAGGGTACAGACAAATGGTTTCAAATTATTAATATAGATAAGTGACAACAAAAGTAATTACATTTTCCAAATCATTGAAGAAACATTCTCGCCTATTTCTCATGGTATCAGCAAATTTCTTTAATTAGAATGGAAAAAAAATATTGCTTACCTTTGGCCATTTCTTCGCGATATCTTCTCTCGATAAACTGAAAAGAAAAAAAAAAGTCAAAAGTAATCATTTTTATTCGAGAAATGGTTGAAAGACATATGTTCAAAAAGAAAAAAATCTTGTCATTTAGAAAAGAGTAAAAAAGAAAAGCATTTATTTAGAAATGTTATATTGAAAATTATTTCCTTCAAAGAAATCTTCCCCAAAACAGAAATACACACACACACACACACACACACACACACACACACACACACACACACACACACACACACACACACACAATACAAAACAAAAAAAAAAAACACACACACACTAGCGAAGACATTGTCACTGCTTGTGTAAACGTTGCTGAAAGTCTTCAACAGAAACTGCCTTTAGTTGATTCATTACAACTTGTTGCATCTTATCAAAAATTCTGAAATGGAGACAAAAGAAGTGGATTTTGATTTTGGTGAACTTGTAATGAGAACACTGATCAATGGAGTTAAAGGGCTGAGTTGTAAAATCTCATTTACAAAGAGTGCAGTATGACAAGGGAGCGTTGTTATTATATATTCCATTTTCATGACATCCTTAAACAAAAACACTCATAAAAATACAAGACATACGTATTCAAAGTAAACAACGATAGATGAAGAGTTTCAGAAAAAAAAATTATTTCTGTTCAAAACTTGTAAAATCATTCATGAAATCTACATACTTTTGGATTTCTCCTTCAAATTTTGGTGAATAAATATTTCTTACTCAACATTAAGCCTGTTTAATTTTATTTGTCCAGACTATTTAGTTCAGATCTCTAGAATTAGTAGACGAGTTCACATACCTCGGCAGCAATATCTCATCTACTGAAAGTGATGTCAACGTACACCTAGTGAGGGTGTGGACCGTTATTGACAGGTTATCAATCATATGAAAATCTGATCTTTCTGACAAAATATGACGTGATTTCTTTCAAGCTGTGGCTGTATCAATACTACAGTATGGATGCATCACATGAATGCTAACGAAATGCAAGGAGAAAAAGATAAGTACTTCACATGAATGGTGCGTGCTGTTTTGAACATATCTTGGAAGCTGCACACCACAAAATGCCTGCTGTAAGGCCACCATCGTCCCATTTCAAAAACAACCCAAGTAATAATGAGCACTGTTTATTTATAAATATAGCAAACCATATAAACTATCTATCTATGAATGTATAAATAAATCTAACCAACCTCTCCAAACAAGCAGAATGCGAGACAATGTCAATTTTTAAGCGAACTTATGAGGTTTGAGATCAGTGTTTTCCTTCGCTTATACCAGTTGCCATACCAATGTTAAAGAGCCCAGTTTGTCCTACGATTTAGCCATAGCTGGAGAGAGAACAGTTGGATTCATACATTTCCCAGACGTATTAGCGCCACGGGAAATGGAAACAGCCTTGTCCATTTCCTACGACCACAACCATTACACCTAAAGCGTCTTATATATATATATATATATATATATATATATATATATATATATATATATATATATAATCGTAACACAGCAACAACTGGACATCGTAGCGAGATGTTTCTAGTGCAATTCACTTAGAATTTTCTTTTAGAATAAAGCAATCCCCACCAATTTAAAACTTAATGACTTTTATGTGAGCCTGAACGTCAGGTTTTAATGATTTGAACTCTTGATACAACGGAGATACTATTAAAATTCTATGAAAAATATCCTTTTCTTCCTTAACAAAACTATTGATGTCATGGTAGACAACAGAAAGCCAAGTGATTCACGTGTAGTTTCAAGCAAATTCAAAAGTAAGCACATTGGTGTGCAAACCAATTCTTGTAAAAATATTTACATGAAAATGAATACTCGAGCGTCTGTGATTCAATAAACTTATTTCCATAACATTTAATATATAAATATAGAATTAATGAAGAAAGTTCTTCTTCAAGAAGATGTTCCAAGAAATAAAAAAAAATCGGAGACTATCACCTTTCAAAGTTTCCAGATGTTCCCACGGCAAGAATTTGGCTCACTATCAAAAATATCAAATAACAGCAGAGATCGAATCTAGGCTTGCCTGTGGAAAGAATTCGTGTAAGTCTTGCTGGGCATTTTTTTAATTTTGTGATTTTAAGACGATTTTTCGGACTCCAAAAGAAAGAGTCGAATTGCAAAATAGCGTTGGAACCATTTTGATGTTCTGAACTTTAATATTTCCAAGTATTTTTTTTGTGACAGAAATATTATTAATAGAGTACTTGGTGTTGCCTAGGACGAAATAAAAAAAAAAGATTTAAAGGTTACTGATTTTAAAACTATTTTGTTAATGCTTCGGGGTAAACAACATTAACATTCTTATTTCCTGGGGGAAGTTTCGATCTGTGAAAAGCACCATTATACTTCCGAGCGACTTCTGTTGACCTAAAAGGTCAGAAATAATATGATATCTCAGCACCATTTTCAAAAACAAAAAAAATATTTTCGTATTTTATAGTGAACACATTAACTCTTTTCTTTGTCTGGAATTAACAGTTTTAACAATAACTTGACCTTTGGTGGCCTAAATTTATTTAAGAAGTTAGTGCTAGTAACTTAATGTTTATTTATAAGTCAAGGGCTGAACTATTCGGCTTGGTTTCTTTGTTTAACGGTATATCAACCTTTGTGGGCTATTTGATGCCAAAATCATCCTTGTAAAAGAATAGCAGTGCATAATTTAACTCATAGTTGGGGGGATTAGGAGGGTTCATACCTTTCTCAAGGGTATTAGACCGAAAGTAAACATAGTAACGTGACTGAAATTTGAACTCGGTTTCAAAGATGTTGCAATTCAGCATGGAAACCACTACGCCACTCTCTCAACTATTTGTCCGTCCATAAAACGTGTTAAAGTAAATTGTTGGCTTTCTTTGGATAACTACATTTATCCTTTTATGTATTTGTTTTCTAAAGTAATTTGTGGCACCAGGCCAGGTGTATAGAGCAACCCGTGAGAATGGAAATCGCTTGGATATGCGAATACCAACTTGCTAACCCTTACACTACGGTGAGGTTCCTGCGTCTATTTATATATGTGATTATTATTTAGATATTCATTTATAAAGTTATTATTTACTTAACTGCTTATCTCGTGTTGATGAGGCCTAGAATATGTCAACTGCATTTACTGCTGCAAGGTAAGATACCCCACCTAAAAATGAGTGGGTATGACACTTAACTGTATTCTGTAGTGAGTCCCTATTTAAGTGCTATTATTCGCTGGTCTCCTCAACTCTGGAGAGGAAGTACCTGTTAGAGTTAAATCTATGGGTCAAATCGGTCTGATTGAAAATTATTAGCATTAGATAAGAATTCTTAAAACCTTATAATGATGTACAAATTATTTGGATTAAGAATGTTTACTTGAATTTTTAATTGTTTAAAAATTATTTACATCAATTGTTACTTGAAACCATATAATTTGTTATATTCATTGTTGTTGGTCCCATTCTAATATTGATATATGAATGTGTGTATATGTTTTTAAGTTTGCATCTTTGGGTGTGTGTGTGTGTGCATTTTTTGTGCGTGATTCTATCATCAACGTCATCATCCTCTGAATATTTGATATCTGTTGCTTTATATTCTCTACAGTGATAGACAATTCTATCAGTTGAGTAGTGTAAAACAAAAACATTTGAACATTTCATTCATATTCTTTTATTCCTGCCTGATCGATTAAACGCATGATCTCCTTTTCATGAAAAGAAAATTCAGATCCATTCTTGGATAATTGTATTCATTTCATTTCTTAACTTCATTCAGGTTAATGGCGGGAGTTTCTTAACAGTTAAAATGTTATAGATATCCTGAAATCTGTTTTGGTTATTGAGGTGCAACTCATGTTGTATGTCTTGGGTATGAATAACCTGACATAACCTCTCCCTCTCCAGGTATACAACTGCTTTGAATTCAAATGTTTCTTTGTATTTCACCGGTTACCATAAAAAAAGTTAAAGAGCTCAGTCTGCCAACTATTTACTTATAGCTGGAGAGATAATAGTTAGATTCTTACTTCCTAAGGATATTAACGTTATTTGAAATGCAAACAGCTACGTTCAGGCTTTGAATTTGGTTCGCTGAAATCACTTCCAACAGGGATAACCGTTACGCTACAAGTTATTATTTTCTCAAAAAGATTTTCTTTGAATAATTTACGAATCATGAAAACGACATCATTTTTAAGTTCTCGGGTTTGGCAATGTGCACTGAGTACACGATCGAAGTACATAGGTAATTATCACATAAAATGTAAGAAATATTTAAAACATGAATCTAGATGGTCAAATGATATATTGCTTTAATCAAATTAATATCATAACACAAAATTAACTTTATAATTCAGGCAATATTGCCTTGGGCGTCTCTCGTGGCGTAATGGTTAAAGAGCTGGTGTTGTTGTGTCCACATCGGTGAGACAAAACATCAGTGACAATTGCTTTGTGGACATAAAGGAACAGAAGAAACAGTCAAAAGGTTTATCGAAGAAAAAATTCTGATGAGGTCCGGGAAATACGTGTGTCTCAGTGAAAATGTTCTTATCAATAAAAAGTTATATTTGCTGAGTCTATTCCTCTCAGAATTAATCCGACAGGGTGTCTTTGACCCTAATCTAAGTCCCAAATTTAAAGCGGGCGCCGAATACGTGTAGCCGTCTCCACTATTTTATCGGCAAGGGTCCCTTAACAAAATCGCATCACGTGTCTTCTACTGCAAAGCCAACAATATCGTCTTTCCAAGTTTTCTTCTTTTCTGTCAAACCGATATACAGATCATACCTGCATATCCGGAGTCACGAGTTGGGCCCAAACATTCGTTTGTCTACCGGCAACCTACCTCCTTCTCAGTGAGTTCAGTGGCCAATGTTTCTTGACTTGTGTTAAACTAAGATAAACTTCGTAAATTCCTACCAGTGGGTTCTTTTATGTGAATCGTGATTCACAAAAAGAATTTAATTGGTTTCGACTGTCGACATTTGTATACCGACTTAGACGAGGTTTTAAATGGTGGCACCAATTATAAGATTAACTGAGAATGAACTTCAGCACCTAATCGTGTCTGCTAGGTCTCTATTGTTATTGATAATAAGAAATAATAATAGAAACCTAATTGACCAATTCGGCATGTTAGCAGAAAAAATGGCTGAAATTCTGTCATTACCAATATTGAATGGCATCTCAAAACATATTTGTTTCTAGGAGGGTAAAGGTAGGAAAAGCATCCAGGAGTTGTACGATTTAAGAACTTAAGAAAATGATTAAGTCTTTTTAACATGTAAAAGATTAATAAGAATTACCCGCAAGGAAAATTTTGACCTGGTGAATGTATGTGAATGAGTAATCGTTTTGGGTTATCAAAATCATAGCGGAAACACTTATAACAAAAAAAGTACTTTTATGATCATGAGAGTTTTTTACATCAGTTTTTTTAACGGGTGGTTTTTCACAGAAGACAGAGAGACAGCAAATCTCTCCAGGTCTCAAAGACTCTTCAATGTATTCTAGCAAATCATAAAAGTCATGTGTTCTGGATGGTCTTTATTCTTCCTCTGATTTTTAGTTTCTTCAGTCTTTTTTGTCCTGGTCTTTGGGGATCGTTTCAAAGGCATCGATTCGTTCTGGTTTCAGCCTATATCATTTATAAGAATGGTCAGATATTAATTTCTTGCACAATTCCCGGTAAATTACCTTTCCCAATCATCTGTGCCGAGTCTTTTCTATTTGGAGGTAAGTTTATTGTGTTCAAATATGTTGCATCTTAGTCATCACATAAGCTACATCTGCTATTTTGTTGCATGTAATCTATTTTGGCTCTGACAAAATTGGTACTTATCACATTATTTTGTGCTGCTGTTAAAATAAATTCAGTTTTTCTTTTAAGGTTTTCCTGTTTTAGTAATGTCCAGTTAATGTTAAGTTTGTTGCTTGTAGTATCCATACAGTTGTTTTACTTCCCCTTTTTATATTCTAGATTTTTCGGTTTTCCTCCTCCAAGACGGCCTGCCTCCCAAAGTCTCAAGCACGAAGTCTACTCAGCTATCTAACCATAATTGGTGGGTGAAAAGGGTTATATTTAGAAGTGCATACATACATACATACATACATACATACAATTTTGTGTATATACGTAAAGATGATTCTCTATGAGAGAGATTTATGTTGCAGTACATGTAATGGCTGATTCAGAAAAATTTAAAATAAAATGATATATTTAAGACGAAAACATTGTTCTTCTAATAGAAAGGAACATTTCTTTTTCTTTATAAAAAAATACTTGAACGTGTGACAAAACATGACAGGAGTGTTTAATTTGGATTTCTCGATCTGTCTTGTTTGGTTTGAGCTACAGTTGTAAGTTTGTTCTATGAAATGAAGTGTATTCAATAGATCAGATATTCACCCTCAAATTCTGTTTTGATTCAACCTCATAAAAATATGATAAGAAAAAAATAATACTGATCTTTTTCTTCTTGTAAGAGCGAAATTTATAGCAGCTGTCAGCTCCTAAAACAATCTTTTTCGTTCTATATGGCTGCCTTTTCTACTTCAAATAATAACAATCGTATCTCAGATTATATCTCGAGTGACCGAATGTACGGATTTCACTGAAAAATTCAACATTTTCTTTCGGCTTGACATATACAGTTTTATATAAAACATTTTGACATAGTAAAACAACTTTGAGAACATCAGTATAAAGAATTTCTTTTAAAATATTTTCCTCAGCAACAAAATCTTTGTTTCAAGTGTCATTTGTCCACTTTAAAAAACCCCAAAATAATTTGCTATCCTTTTAGCTCGAATAATTTAATGGGTAAATATTTCCGAAGATGTCATAAAACATCCCAAATTTTCACTTTTTTGCGGCGTGTGCAACTTTGTATTTACGCACAAATATATGGATTCAGTTTATTTAAGAATCTGATTTGTTTTATCGGCCCTTGTGGGTTATATGTCAAAACCATTCTTGTTGAAGAACAGTAGTCGTTCTATTTAACTATAGCTGGGAGATAAGAGGTTTCTCAAGAGCACCAATATATAAATGAATTTGTGAGATATGTTGATTTTAAAGGGAGGCCTTTAATAATTTGATATTGTGTTTTTCTAGTTCTCATGAAGAAATATATTGAGGAAAATATCCTGGGGTACCATTAGTGACTACTTGAAAAAGAACGAATTATTAATGTTTTGATGAGAAGAGCTGTTTTAACTTTCTATAAAGTCTTATATTTTCCCGGTTTGATATCAAAGCTGCTACTCATTAGAATTTGAGAGAAAATCTGAAAGGATGAATTTTTTAATTTTTCATGGATGCCTACAACTGGTAGAGAGAGAGAGGAAAATAATCCTATCATTGGATATGACAAGTTTTCAATTACAAAACATTATTTTTCCATTTGGTCACCGATATTGGCGATTCATTTTCCCTTGCAATAACTAACAATTTGCATGCTGCAAAGATTTGTATCAGCGAAGTTGAACCACTTTTTCCTGGAAGCAATGATGGTGACATTGTAAAGAATATGTTTTCTTCATCGTCCAGCTTTCACCGGCTCGATTCATGCAAAAGAGCTGATCGAGTTGATCTTAATATCTTGGATTGATAGTTTGACGAAACGTGTATTGTCACTGTCATCGCTGTCATCACTACTAAAGCAAATTTCCAACCACCAAACATACAACGTCGAGTTTCAGTAAATGTTCAGTAAGCATCAAAGAATGCCGATGAGATTTTGTTCTAGTTAAAAACTTACTCTATCCAAGAGTAATGAATAAGAAGCAGAACTTTCTGAGCACTCTAATTGTTTTTTGAATATTCCAATATCAGATTGATTGATTTAAACAACGTCAACCCGTCTGGGATTAGTTTCTGCCCAGTGGTTAGGGAATTGTGTTCATTGTACGTTTATATTTATATTTTTGTGTAGTTTCTTCCGAGTTTTTGGAGGGCAAAAAGATTTTTTGTTTAATGGCATATCAACCTTCGTGGGTTATTTAATGCTAAAACCATTCTTGTAGAAGAACAGCAGTGATAACATTTCATCCGTGGGGAAGATAAGAAAGATTCATGCATTTTCCTCTTGTAATAGTCTAAAAGTGAACATAGTAGCGCGACTGGAGTTCGAACTCATGTACTTTGAAGCCGCAGTCTAGTATTTTTGCCATCACACAATGGGAATTCATTTATATGATATTCATATTTACTAACTCCTCCACTCGGGCAGGATATGACACAAAGTCAATTTTAAGCGGAGTTTAACAGGTTTGAATTCAGAATTTTTCTTCTCCTAGACTAGTTGCCTCACCAAGGCTGAAGAACCCAGTCTGTCCTACTATTGACCCATATTGGAGGGAGAATAATTGGATTCATACCTTCCCCAAGGGTATTAGTGGTATGTGAAATGCAATTAGCCTGGTCCAGGATTTGAACTCGTGTCACCGTGTCCATTTCCTACGACGATAACCATTACACCACGGCCACTCCTTTATATGATAATAAGTTTTCCTATCAAATTCAAGTAATTCAGACACATTTTTTAAATTTCAAATAACTCTTTTAATTCAATGATAATCATTATGACATAGCACTTCTAGTAAATACACCCGCCCAGGCCGAATCCCTGCTAAAAAGTCTGGAACTGGCAGCAGGTGGCATAGGCCTCCATGTGAATGCACACAAAACAGAATACATGGGATTCAATCAAGGAAGCGATATCTCTACACTAACTCGTAGTAGATCTCTGAAACTTGTAGAAAAGTTCACCAACGTCAAAAGCAGCGTTTCATCAACTAAAAATGACATCAAAACACGACTAGCAAAGGCATGGACTCCTCTCGATAGGTTATCGGTAATCTCTGTGTCAGACCTGTCCGATAAATTAAAATGCACTTTTTTTCAAGCAGTAGTTGTGTCGATACTGCTATATAGATGCACCACGGAGACGCTGACTAAGCATATGGAGAAGAAGCTTGACAGCAATTATACAAGAATGATGCGAGCTGTATTGAACGAGTTCGAGAGGCAACGCCCCACAAAACAGCAGTTCTACGGCCACCTACCACCCATCACGAAAACCATCCAAATTAGATGAACCTGACATGCGAGACACTGCTGGAGAAGAAAGGGCGAACTCATAAGCAATATACCCTTATGTAGCCCTTCACAAAGACGAGCAAAAGTTGGACGACCAGATAGAACCTACCTTCAGCAGTTCTCTGCCGATACGGGATGAAGCCTGGAAGACTTGCTGGGATTAATGGACGACAGGGACGAGTAGCGAGAGAGGGTCAAGGAGATCCGTGCTAGGACCACGACATGATGATGATGTTTGGTGAAGGTTGTATGGTTTAAAGTAAATAATCATCCTCGGTAAACAATTATAGCTTCAATTTACTTTTTTTATATAAATATTTTGTTGTTAAATGGTTTCAAGTATTCCTTTCTAATACAATTAATTTGAAAATAAATCTATTTGACTCATAGATAAGACCCTAATAGGTACTACCACTCCGGGTTTGAGTGGACTTGGGAGTAATGGCAATGAAGAGGTTCTCCAAACTCTGCAGATCTCCAGAACTGAAGCCTCAGCACCAGTTATGATTTAGTATCATAATAAGACTAGTCCTATTTTATGGGTAGTGGTCTTAATCCTTTGCAAGTGATACCACGTATTTTAGCATAGTCAACTTGGAGGTCTACTTTAAGAGTCGTTAAGTCTTAATGCAGGAAAAACAGGCTGTCTCCCACTTAAAACGGATTGACTTTAACTTGTAAAGTTTCCGATTGAAACCAAGATGAACGCTTTAGAGGAATATTTTATGAAATACAGACGAGATTAGATATGAATAAATTATTTTGATTTAAGCAGACAGAAAACGTGTTAAACAGCAAAACGAAATACATTTTAAAACAGTGATTCGTATGTCTTTATGCACGAATGTTGAAACAACACACAATGAAGCATTTAGTTGAGAAAATTCTTTCGCCAAGTGAATAATTTATTCACATCCAGACTTCTGACGTGTCACAATGGCGGCCAGAAAACCAACAAAAAATGATTAAAAACTAAGACTCGAATTTCAGAAATATGTTAAATTTAATTGCAAAAGAGAAATTTATAAACACAAAATGTTGGCAGAAATATTTTCTTGGTCAGTTTTATTAAACAAAACTTGATTAAAAGAAAAATTCACAAGTTTAGACACTCACCAATAGCTAACCCATAGATATACGTGTGGTTTAGATATATATATGTGATTATATGGACGTATAGATATATGATAACGCGGCTTTAAATGGAAGAAGACCTTACGTAATATTATGCGGCATCGGCCAAATTTTAACATTCAAATTTTTCGTTCAGATGAATTGAGAACATTAACATGGAAAGATGAACCAACCACAGTGACTCGGAGATAACTAACTTCTTGAAAATGACCAGTTCTTTCGTGTTCATAGCTAGTAACAAGTTGGATGCCTCTGTCGGATCTCGTCGTCTCTGACAAGGAAGGGAAATTTCTAAGCGATCAGATAGCGAATTCAACTTAACAGACGCAAAACATCATCAACATCAACATCATCAACACCGAATCCCAGAAGTCGATAAGAACCATCAGCCAAAAAGCTCAAATTCTCTATCCTATATCAATCAAAGCATTGAGTAAATGACCCACAAGAGATCGAACATGTTATATTGCGATTCTTCTCTCCCCGATGAAGACGTTGGTGGCGTACGTGGCGTAACGGTTATTGTCGAAAGAAATGGAATCGGCACCCTGAGTAGAGCAAACTGTGTTCTTTAGTCTTCGTAAGGCAATCATTCTCGGAAAAAGAAAACTCTAAATTCAAACCACCGGAACTCTGCTAAGAAATTGGCCTTATGTAACATTCTGACCCTGGGTTTCGGTAAATGCATACACATCCGAGTCAATCCTGAAGCTAAAAACAATGGCGATGATGTTTCCATTCCTGAGAAGAAATGGAAAATCCTGCATGATAATAAGAGATAAAAGTTGCAAAAATCCATTTTAAACTTTATTTTGAGTTGAACATTTCAAATCCAGTGACCTGAGATAAAGTCATTTTGATTGAATAGACTTCGGAAGTAGGGGTTTCCCATAGTGTAGTGACTAAAGGGCTTGACTGCAGCATCATAGTGAGTTCGAACTCCAATCGTGCTGTTGTTCACTTTCGGACAAATACCCCTATGAAAGTTATAAAACCCCCAGCTTTGGGTTAAATAGTACCAGTAATGTTTTTCTACAAGGATGAATTTGGCATTAAATAACCCACGAAGATTGATATACCATTAAACAAAGAAACCGAAACCAAACCGTATAGACTTCGGAAATGGTAGAAATTAGCTACGCATTAACAAACATTTGCAAGTAAATTCCATTAATGAAAAGTTTCTTTCTTACGTAAACCAGTTCAACTCCAAGTCACGTATTGTCTGATCGAAACATGCAAAAGTCTATGCATGGGAAAATTTAATAAAAGACAACATTATTTTATCATCGAAGTCTAAAAATATTGATTCCGATATACGAGGGGCATACGATAAGTTTCCATACTTTTTTCGTATGGGCATTTAAAATTGTCGTAGACACTTGAAAATTCAGTATGTTATTGCTATACATCTTATGAGATGACTGACCAATTTTTATGATTTCAGCTTCAAATGAACAGCTACAGCAGCAATTGGAATACACCCTACAAAAGCCTGATTGTCACAGCTGGTTAATTTCAAAAATGCAATCTGACTCTTTAGAAGAACAAGATGCAATAACATTCTGTTTTAAACTTGGAAAAAATGCCACAGAAACGTATAGAATGCTTCAGACTGCTTTTGGACCATCTTGCATGAATCGAGCATCAGTTTTTGAGTGGCATAAGAGATTCAAGGAAGGCAGGGAGTCTCTGAGGGAGGATGAGAGGTGTGGGAGGAGTAAGGAAGTCAATACACCAGAGTTGATTGGCCAAAGAGTTAGGGTTAGGGTTACTATGTTGAGATTTTCAGGGAGTTCAGAAAGAGATTCCGTTGGAAGAGGCCGGCACTCTTCAAATCGGGTCAGTGGCATTTCCACCAGGACAATGCATTAGTCCACAACTCTATCCACAGACTATTTGAGCAAGATGGGCATCAAGACAGTTCGTCCCCGTCCCTGTTGTCCAGACCTTGCTCCCTGTGACTTTTGGTTATTCCCTAAGCTCAGAGGTTGCCGTTATGAGACAATTGAGGAGATGAAAGAGACTGTGACGAAGGTCATTGACACTCACACAAGAGGACTTCCATGGGCCTTCCAAAAGTTGTTGGAACGGTACAACAAGTGCATTGCAGCTGGAGGAGACAACTTCGAAGGGGACTAGAGTTTCATGAGTGTACGATCAAAAAAAGTGCCCATACTAAAACAAAGTCTGGAAACTTATCGTATGCCCCTCGTATGTATTTATCAACACTTTCGCACGAAGAGGATGTGACACAAGGTGACTTCTTGAGCGGAGTTTAAGAGGTTTGAGAAAAGAGTTTTCTTTTTGCTACAGGGGATGCTAAGGTCAAAGAGCTCAGGGTGCCCCACTATTTAGTCATATCTGGAGGGAGAATAGTTGGATTTATACAATTCCCAAGGGTATTTACCCCATGTGAAATATAAACAGTCGCATCTAGAATTTGAACTCAAGTCTCCGTGTCCATTTCCAACGATGATCGCTATTACAGTACATGTGCCACCATAAATTATATTTCAACGTGAGTAAACTCTTGATGTCGAAAAGTTCCTGTTGAAACAGTGGTCCATTATGATGTTGATGCTTCTGTTTGGGAGGGAGTGAAGAATTCTAAATAATATTTCAAAATCATATTAAGATTTGGCTGGAAATTGTGTTTAGGTCAAAGTCCCCACCTCTTTCTATCAAATAAGCATTCGATTGCACTTTGGACTGGAAATAGCCTTATTCTCTAAGAGTATGTGCTGCCCTAATAAAATTCATTATGAGATACTTATTTTTCTGGTTTTTTTTTTGTTCAACACACACACACACACACACACACACACA